>CXYZ01005376.1:307132-370263 GCA_900006705.1 Sonneratia caseolaris | reverse complement strand
AATTTTCATTTTATCTTTTAAAATATTTTTACTGTATTTGCATGTTTTTTTATATTCAATTTTGTATTTTTTATATTTTAAATAGTTGAAATCGATTGATTGAACCATTAAACCGTTCAATAATTATGTAATAATTATAGTTCAAAAATATAATACATGAATTGAACCGAGCCGTTTTAATGTTTCAGAACCATGAGCAACCCTATTCCTCCATATTACCGACATTACTAGCTGGAGGAGTTCGACAGGACTGGACTTAGAACCTCATCCAAAACTAACAGACCAAAAAATGTAGAGCTCCTCATCCCGTATTCGAAGGATTAATAATCTCAGGTACTAAATGCTTGATTTCCCATGGGGGTTTGAATTCTAAGGTCAATATGGGGTGAACTGAGACAAGAGCATCACAGAACAAGTTCAGTTCCCTCCATCCCTTCGTCGCAGCTATCTATGGAGATGGGCTCGCGAAGAGCACGAGCCTCAGCTTGAAGAGCAAAGAGAGCTGCAGCAGATGTTCTCAAACCAACTCATCCCCTGCAAGACAAGCATTTCCATTACTCCGAGCAGCATCAGCATGAATTGTGATTCCGGTCTCGACGGATTGGCTGCGTCCGATCCAATCTCCATCTTATGCTGCTGCAAAATCTGAGATGTGGATTCCTCGCTGTCCTTTGGTAAAACCCGATTTGTTTTGATTTGATTTGCAGGAATTCTTAAATCATCGTGATGATACAGGCAACAGATAACAGGTGCAGATTGCTCTTTGTAGAGCATCTACGGCAAATTCTTCGAGGATCCGCAATTGTTTCATAGAAGGGCGCATTGTAATGGGCCAGGCCCATCTCGATATCATCCGAGAGGGTGTCGATGGACCCAGTAGAGATCACTTGAAGTCCAAGCCATATGAATTTATGGGCCCCAAACTCGTCGAATGCAAAGTGCTCAACATTCCAAATCAATTCTCAATTTCTACCTTTTAGGAAAAAAGAAAGAAGAACAATCTATACTGGATTATATAATATCCTTTTCCACGTATATATATCTATTAGGGATAAAAAAAACTGAAAAATCGAGAACCGAAAAATCCGGACCAAGACCGACCCAAAAAATCGGACTTTTGGAACCATAGTTTTCAAAATCGAATCGAGCAGGCTAGTTTGATCGGTTCAATAGGAAACCAGCCACTCATCTAGTCCGGTTCATATAAAAGACCCAATTGCACTCTCAATGAGGTCAACTCCAGTTGGACTGGCCGATTCCCGGTCCAACTAGTAAACCCAATTGAACTAGTAAAAAAATTGATCGACTTAAAATTAAAAAAAACTATTATAATATATTTATTTATTTTATTATACTTATATTATATTTTATATTAAATTTTTATTTAATATAGTTGTTATATTAATCATTTTTATTATAAATTATAATCAAATTATGATATTATATAAATTTATTAGTAATATTATGTTAATATTATTTATTAAATATGCAGTTTAACTCACTGAATCTCGATCAAACCCATAAACTTATGCCTATACCAGTTTCCAGTCCGGTCTGGTTTTAAAAACTATATTTTGGATATTATATAAAATTTAGACAATTTTTAAGGTAAAAAAAATAAGCTAGCGAGGCCTAAGACTAAGTCGAATTTTACGATTATATCTTTATACTTGTTTTATTAATTATAATTATATCTAATGAAATATTTCATGGCTCTGATTCTTAGTTGTACGCTTAGTACTCACCTCGATTAACTTTTCAATGCGAATTTAGCAGAACTTACTTTCAATTGCCTTATGGTTGCCCAAAGTTGTTCATGCATCTACAATCAGTACCATATATTTTATAGATAGTGCGATCTAATAGCTGTTGAAACGCAGCCCCATGACCCAGTAAAGCGAGATGGATTGCATGTTATGATCCCGTCGGAATTCCATACACATACACATAATCTATCAATTGTATTCGCGCAACAACACAGAATATGTCAAGTAATTTTAGAAATATATCGAGAAATCTGACCGATAAGCCCAAGATTATAGTGTACGATTGAATCACCTATACCTGTATGAATGACGGTAGATTCTTACTACGGCTTTAAGTGGGAACTAATATCAATTCGTACCATGAATATTTTCTAATGGGAGAGGCACACAAAATCCAAACTTCATTCCTTTTCTCTCCAATATCCCACGAATGCTCAGCTAGTTCCACGAGCAAATGGAGGCCGAGAGTCACCCTTTTTCCTTTGGCCATTCAACGGTAATTTCAACTCTTAAATAAGTTGTAACCGTTACCAATTAATTCCGATTGATTAGTTCATTATTATAAGAGAGTTAGTACAGTTGCTTGAATACCATTGGTTAAAATATCTTTTACATATAAATGCTACACATTAATATATTAACTCGGGGCAGGTTTTGGTTGGGATTTGACTAGATTTCACATTGGAGGATCTAATTGCTTACCAAATCTATTATCATTGAGCGGGAGTATTGGTTGGGGATAGGTGCAATAATCCTTAATTTTTATGTATTAACTCGTGTATAGTTTATATGACTCTAACTTAATCTGCCGCTCATAGATCCAAAAGGGTCGTGACTAATTAGTCTTAAGTAAGTAACATCATGAATACTTAAAATGGGTACGTGGTAATCGCTCAAAATTGTCAGGTAAGATAAGACATGAGATTGATGGATTGGACTATATGATCAGCTGAAGAGCGAAAAAGGTTGAATTTGCTATCGGCCATGTTTTTCTGTACGACCACACGCTTCTCGACTCAGGCGGCAATGCCAGCTTCTCTCCATAGAGTCATCATCGACCTCCTTAACCTTTTTCATTATCTCTTGATAGCTATTTATCCATAAAGAAAGGGGGTAAAAGAAAAATCTTTCAATAGTTATTCTTATAATCATTATAATAAGTAATAGATCATAATTAGGTGAGCAAAATATCATTGTCTTTGATGTTTGTACTGTGTGTGTGTATATGCGACAGCCATCAGAGGAAAAGGAGCGTATCAGAAGATGTAAAGTAAAGCAGCTGAAGGGGGAGGCGAGAATGCTGATGCTGTCTTTTTCATGTCACTCACTGCATTAGATTGGTGGAGGTGATCTCCATTCTTCATTCAACCGCGGTGAAGAGTTAAAAGTGATGGTGTTGATTTTGTCTACCTATTGTCACTTCTAGTAGTGGGGGACCTTGTTTTTTTTTTTTTAATCTTGTCGAGCTGCAACTAGTACGCTATCGAGATCCTATGGTTCCCATCTGCCGTTGGGGGCGTTCTAGCAGGGGCAAAGCATCTGCTAGCCAAAGAAGAGGAGCAAGAGATGCAGTAAAATGCTGCATAATAATCTAGAGAACTCAGGAGAATGCACTGGTTAGCAGGAAACCGGGCGTCCGCGCAGATGGGTCTCTGAAAAACCTCGAAAGATGAGCAAAAATGAACCAGAAATCAAATGCGACCGTACACTTCCCCAGAACCTAGCTCGCTTCCTTCCCAATGAGAAGATGATTTTTTTTTTTCCGTTAATGCCCCGAAAAACAAGAAACCTCCTAAGTTTCCTGTCATCTACAGTCTCTCTTTCTCTCTCTCTCTCTAGTCTCATGTCATGTCGTGCGACAACTAGCAATAGCATAGCAATCCTATTCGCCCTAGATGCACTTGTTTCCCTCAGCCAGCTCACACACGCTCTCCCAATCTATCCGACCTGCCTTTTCAACGCTTACCGCAGCAGATCTCTCGCTGCTCTGTGCTCTCTGGGTTTTCTCGCATGAGCATATAGTTTTACGGGACCCGATGCCGCATCCAGGGTTCTCCTGACTTCCTCTATGCTTCCCTTCGCTCGAGAATCCATTTTATCTTCTTAAAGAAAGAGAGCAGCTGAGATTCTCTCTTGCAGAGGTGAAGAGGGCAGGCAGAACGGCAGTGGCGAAAGGGGTTGCGGGGAAGGCCTTTTCCACGGCGGCGATGTTCTCCGATGAGGAGCTGAGGGATGTCAGCGGGTTGAGGAGTGGCGGAGATTACATAGAGGTCACCTGCGGGTGTACCAGTCACCGATACGGCGACGCTGTTGGTAGGCTTAGGGTTTTAGTCAATGGTGACCTGGAAATAACCTGCGAGTGCACTCCAGGTTGCGATGAAGGTCCTCTTCCTCTGGATATTCTTCTCTCTGTTGGGCTCTCTCGCCCGCTTTCCTCCTCCTCTTCTCCTTCGAAGGGAAAAAGGTTTTTATTTTTATGCATGTCCAATGCAGGAAACGATTGGGTCGTAGAGAGGCTCATTGACAGGATATTTAGCTTATTTGTCATAAAAATTTGCGACTTCCCATTAATTTGATCTCAATCTTACGTGATAATACGTTATAATACTTTGTCATTGCATAAGTTTTCCTTATAAGCCATCAAGAACATTGTCATGGTTCTCAGTCGCGCTTGTTGGACTGCAAGGCGCATTTTTTCCCCCTCTTCTCCTCTTGGAAAGAGACTCTTAGTATTGGTTGTGTACTAAAAAGGAGCTTATGAAAATAAGTCTGGTGGGTGTCTTTGAATTCTCCCTGATCGTCGCGTGCAAGTTGTGGTTCGTCAAATCTGATACAGTTCAACTGTATGCTGGTATGTCTGAGTGAGTTGGTTTGCTGCTTCTTATGCTGTCTTAGGTTATAGCAGTCTGCGGTTTGATCTGGGCTTCCTTGCTAGAGACTGAAGGAACTTTGAATGATAACCCTCCTTTTCTGTTCTGACGTTTGAGACCAGGTCTTCCATCCGAAAGTTACAGTACTCGTGTCAGCAGAGTATGGTGTTACTTTGTCCTAGTCTTCACGAAATGTGCGTTTTCTAGAGGATGCTCCTTGTGTTGTATGCCATAAAGCTTCTGGTCTGACGTGGTTATAGGGAATTATGTGTAATATATAATGCTGCAAAGTGCAAACATTAACGAGTGATTAATTACATAGTGATAGATGGACGTAGGAAGCAGGCTGTGCGGTCTGTCTCTGCTTAGTTCATTGTAACATTGATATTTCTCTCCACCTTTGGCTCTCCTTCTGGTCGTGGGACTTGCTTCAGAGAGATTTGACTCACCTCTCCATGAACTGGAAGTAGCTAGGAGTATTTCAATAATCGGAACTATCGCCTCACCATCTGTCACATGCATGTTAATGTTGTTGCAGTTCCTTTTTAGAAGGATATTCTTGTCCTCTCTTTGAGCTTGTACTTCAATGTATGCCCAGAATTCATTTTTCATTGCACGGTAGTGATTCCATTTTGTTGATTTGAATTGGTAGACAAGTTGACTCCCGCTGCATTCGAGAAGCATTCAGGAAGAGAGACAGCCCGTAAGTGGAAGAGCAATGTTTGGGTCATTGTTAACGGAGAGAAGGTCCCTTTGGCAAAGACTGTGCTGCTCAGATACTACAACCAGACATCAAAAAATGGAAATGGTTCCCAAAGATCCAATGTAAAAGTTTTCCATCGTGATGAATTTGTTCGCTGCAGTAGGTGCAACAAGGAGCGCAGGTTCCGTTTGCGAACGAAGGAGGAATGCCGTGTACATCATGATGCCTTGGCAGATGTAAACTGGAAATGTGCTGACCTACCATATGATAAGTATATACTCGGATCAAGTTAGTCTTTTCTTGCGCATGGCAATGATAACCATTATAGGTAGACTGATTTAGCAACATCTTTCAGGTGTAGATTTTATCATATTTTTCTCGGTCAATGTGTTTCATCAGTATTTTAACAAAAAGAGATTTGAAAGTGTCGTTTTATCTGTAAAAGGTAAGAGTTTGGGGAAGTGATGAGCCTATATATCATACATATGCAACTCAAATGGTGATAAGTCTTTTTGTCTTTCACTTGAATTTAGCATGCACTGTTTGTTGCTCAACCTATGTTCATGTGAATCATTTCTACGGAATTTCTTGATGCAATTTCCTTGAATGTTGTGTTATGGAGCCCAAGAAGAAAGTTATGGTGATTTTCACAGATGTTAGACCTAAGAAAAAGCAGTTACTTTTAACCTCCTATTTCTTGAGCATGAAGGGTGCATATCGTATTGACACAAGTAACATGATTTAGTCTGTCCAAGCTAATATTCTCTCCAGTATTTTATCCTTTTACTGTAGTCTGTCAGACTTTCCTGGAAAATTAGGTTTACTTTGACAATTACAAAACATGAGAAGTGCCTAATCTGCATTATCACTCATTAAGTCAGTTTATATATTATTGGAACACATTATTTTGCGTTCCTTTCATTGTGCACTTCTTCTTCTTTTTAAAAGTCAAATCATAATTCTTACATGCCTGCTGATGTAAGAATCATAGAGTAAAAAACTTCTGCATGCGTAGCAGCTGTTTGGAGAAATTGGCGGCAGAACTCACATTATTTGACTATTCATCTCGTGAAGGGAATTGGTATAGTGTGGAGTAAACATAAGATACAAGATGACTCTGGATCTGCCATCTCTCTGCCCCCATCTCGAGTGTCATTTTTGAACTTGTAGCATGCTTTTTTCATTTGCCAAGGAGACTGTTACATTGGACTTGTGCACTTAAGCTGTTTTGCTTTGCCTCCTTCGAGCAAAAACAATTGTTTTCACTCGTTCTACTTTGCAGTGTAACGTGCGAGGATGATGAGGAACGGGCAAGTCGGAGGATGTACAGGGGATGTTCCCGATCCACGACCTGCAAAGGCTGCACATCGTGCGTCTGCTTCGGGTGCGAGACCTGTCGGTTCACAGATTGCAGCTGCCAGACTTGCATGGACTTCACTAGCAATGCCAGAGCTTGAGAATTGATTCTCTCTTTTCCTGTCTCTCTTGGCATGTTCTCCCTCGCCGACCCCTCTTATCTGCCAGACCGAGTTGAATCCATCTCCCGAGTTGAGCAGATGATTTTAACGGCTGTTTCCAGTCGAAGGGCCTAATTTGCACTGTTTGCCATTGACTTGTCAAACCTTTAAAATTAAGTATTTCCCCCCCATGGATGCTGGCCCATCTGAAGCTTTTCCTTCTGTTGCTTTTCTCATCTGATTAAAGGTGGCGTTTGCGCATAAACTTCAAATCCTGATGGAGAAGTTCTTGCAAAATTCATCGTCGTATGAGATTTGGCGAGTTTGATAGAGTGGCAATGTGTGTGTGTGTATATATATATATATATATATATTTTTAAATCTGATCCAAAGACAGATTGGCTTCCATCAAAACGCACATGCATTGAATGAAAAAGAGCATCCTGGGGATGGAGTGCGAACAGCTGTAGTGGGTCATCTGAGGTCGACTGGCTTTTGTCACAAGGGATCAGGCCATGGATCACAGGTTTGGTACAGCCTTAAAGGGGCACAGTGGTCTGACGATTTATCTTTGATGGACCGACCGATTGATCGACTTTAAAGTTCAATTAACTAATACTTGCTGTTAGTTAGACTTATATATACCCGATGATGTGTATTAAAAAAATAAATATTCAACTTTTTAATATTAATTAAAAAAATAAAAATTGCAGCAACTTAATGGAGATGCAGTCGAAATCCATTTTATGATCATTTAAAAATCATTGGAAAGTTCCACGACACAATGTATTGCTAGTCTTATGAATTGATACAAGCTAGGAAAGCTATTATTGCCTTGGGAAATATCATGATCCAGTAACTATTTTCAAAATGAGTTTTTTGATCCTATGTGTTCGTCTATGTAACATACTCTAATATCCAACTTTAATAGTCCGATGATGTGTAATTTAACGGTATTAGGTAATAGCTGTATACTTACATCTCGATTTTTATACTAATGTATCATGACATATCACAATCCATTTTCCCACACTATCATATTCTATCAGTAACTTATTATCTCGTCAATAAATAATAATTATATAAGTATTAATTGAAATTATTACTCAAATATATTATAAAATTATAAAAATAAAACTGAAAAATCATTTAAAAATATACATTAGCTCAATTATTAAAAGAAATCACATAAATAGAATTCCTAATTGGAATATGCAGTCACTGCATTAAATCACCTAGCTCTATGTATAATAATGGCAGACGTGGCGGTGGCTGGTGGGTGGGTGGCGTGGGGGTAGGGATGGTGGAGAATACAAAATGCAGCTGAGGCTGTAGTTGCCGGCTTGTACGGCGGTTCTATGGTGATGGAATTAGGTGTCGCGGGCACTGCTTGACGATAAAGCAATTAATTCCGGTTTCCAAGGTCCCGCGCTGACCTTTACCGGATAAAAGCGGCAGGGTTATTACTATGAGTAGAATCTTCAGAAGAAACACCTTAGTGAATCTGATAGTCAAATGCCACGCGAGAGATCAGACTACCTGTTCGTAGGATTATGCCTTCAACAGTGTTAATTTGTTCATTCATTCTCGGTGAACACGAATGAAGCATGCATTTTCCATCCACCCCACGAGGACTTGAGACCGGAGCTTGTGTTTACATCTCTCGAGTTCTCCGAAGGCCAATCTTCATGTCTCTGATCTTATAACACCACGAGGGGTTCGATTAAACTGCATGTAATTCCACCATCAGGTCGTAACGTACCGCCCACAGGGACGGCATTTTATTACCAATTGAATTCTGACAGGAAAAAATGAGCTGGGTTGGATGTAAGTTTTTCTGTGTGCTCAGGTTGGAGCATTTAATGGGCAGGGCAGAGCAGAGCATTAGTTGAAGAATTTATCTTCTTCAACGACGAGCCGAAAAGGCCAGCTGTGGATTTGAACTTTGAGGGGCCCTCTTTCCCTTGGTGCAGAATGCATTCAGTGAATTGTATTCCCGCTCTCGCATTCGACATCGCAGTACAGAAGAAAACTCGGCCTGCTCGACGGTGCAGTTGGCATTGACAGCAAACGATCTTTCGACGTCCATTACATCGGCAGTGCCCCTGTTTTCCTTGAAAATGTACAGACACAGTAATAAACATTGCCTAAACCTAAGTCGAACTTGCTTATTTCCATCCCACTAGCCTTATCTTTGCAATACTGAATGGTTGGTTCATCAGTTGCACAAAAGGTCCCATTCTCATATATTAGGTTCCGCTGTTCTATTTCAACTGGCAACCCATCACCGGTTACCCTCGTCAATATGCTGTTACATTCACAGCAGCTAGCAAGCATCCTTCATATGTTCTAGTTAAAGAGAAACATCTTACAAGATCTGAAAAATCCAATTTCAGAAAATGGTTCCAAATTTCACTACAATGTTTCATCGGCTTTTCCTTTCTTTTTCTTCAGTTTTATATCGAGTTTGCCCCAAATGATACGATTTCCCCTGCGACACTGCTATCTCTGCCAATGTTTGAAGGAAATTTACATTGCTTCGTGAGTAAAAAGACAGAGAGACAACTCGGTTGAGGTGTTCCTTTTCCTTAAACGTTTAAGTTCTTGGGTTTGAGAACAGTGAATGGTGAAAAAACTTAGTGCATCAGCCCAGCTTAAAGTCGAATGCTAAGTGGTACAGCGGAATAGAAAAATGAAGAGACAAACATAAAGAGAGAGAACCCTGCAATCCAATTTCATTCATTTAACACAGAGTAAAGAAAAGTCATCTCAACTCAATTAAGAATCGTCGTATATCTTACAATATTCCCAGAGAAGTAATAAGAAGCTAAGGATTAGTAAGACTAAATTACACAGTAGGGACAAAACTAAATTGCCAGAACGATTCAGTCATCACAAGAAAGAAGTCCAGAATTGGATTAGTTATATATACATATATAGCAGTAGCGAATGAACTGGTCATGAAGGGTCCACGAATCATCGGTAAGCTCGAAGAATGGCTCCACAGAAGGTGCAGATGATGGCTTTCCAAGATTTCCAGTAGAAGGGGACATGGCAGAACCTTGTGGCTGTCTTCATGTCCGCCACGCTGGCCCCACCGCCACACCTCGAACAGATCCCCGCGGCCGGTTTGCTGCTGCTCACCTTCCTCTTCTGATCCACCAGAAAGCAGAAGAACACCATTTGTATTCGAACTTCAGAACTTGTTCTTTTCTCTTGTTGGAGGAGTCTTAGGGGAATTAAAAGGAGGGCGACAGAGTGACTATATATATAGGAGGGAAGGATGGAGAGATAATTGTCGAACAAGTTTAGGTTTGAGGAGCATCTCTTGAACGTCGAGTTGAACTTTAAAGAGGGGGGATGGGTGGGGACAGTTGGTCTCTCTAGTCGAGAACCGGGAGCCCTCAGTTGACGGTTTGGATGTGCGAAACCGGGCAGCCTTCGACAGCTGGGAGAAATGGGCCCGCCGCAGTCCACGAGGTCAAGGGCTGGCCCGGTGGGGTGGACTGTTTCTTGGCACCTTAGTCACTCAGTGAATATGAACGGTGGCAGGCAGTTGGGGCGTATTTATTGGACCGCAAGAGATACTGTGTTATAGACATGGTTCCAAATGAATTTCAAGCTGGAGTTTGCTGTATTTCACTTAAGTATTAAATATGCTCTAAAAATGTCAATCTGTATGAGATCAACTGGACAGGAACTCGCTACTGAGGGAGGAATGTCTAGAGCCTCATCATGCAGTTCGTCTTACCGGAGAGCTTCTTCAACTCTACCAACCTCCACGAGTCGATCGACTAAAGAACTGGACTCGACTTCGCTCGGCTTGATCTCTACCCGCCTCCCCCCTCCTTTTATTTATTTTTTTTCCCAATTCGATGTGCACATGAGCTGAATTCCAGACAAACACCGACGGACCTAGGATGCGGTAGTTGCAGACAGGCCTGGATCTTTCTCTCTGCATCAGATTCTCTGCCTAGAGATCTCGAGCTCGAGCCATTCGTCAGGCCGAGCCACGTTCTTCCTCGAATCTTCTTGGCCCTAAAAAGCAAGATGGCCTTGCCATAAGTTCTGCCCATCGCATTAAGGTCCAATATACTCTTCAGCCGCTCGAGTATCGACAGAGTTCCTCTTGGCAATAACTAATGACATCGGCTATTGATGCATCTCAATGGGATATTACCTTTCTAATATTACAAAGAAATAAATAGGTAAAAAGCTAATAATTAGCATATGGCTAATTGAGTCCACTTCACCATTGACTATCATTACTCACTCTCTCTCTCTCTCTCGGTATATAAAAACCACCTCACGACAAAAGCCCAGCAACCAGCTCCCAATTCCACCTTGCCCGACATAATTCCTCTCGTGACCGTTTGCTTCTCAAGGTTTCCAAACCTCTGTCCGTGACAAATGGGCTGCTGTGCAAGTAAAGGTGCCGGAAAAGGGGGCCGCCGTCAACGATCTCCAGCGAAACCTCCTCCTCCGCTGCCGTCTTCCCACGGTACCCACCTCCCGAGACCTCGAGCTGCGCTTCATCCCACGCCAGAGGAAGAGACGGTGGTGAAAGAAGTACTGTCTGAGACGCCCCTGCCGAAAAGGAACTCGCTGGAGGCCACAGAGGCAGGCCACGCGCGGAGTCTCCGGCTCGAAGATGAGGCGCCGGAGACTAAGATCCTCATAAGCAAGCTGGAGGCGGCGGCGGAGATAGTCTCTGAGTACTCGGAGATGTGTAGCGCCGCTAGCGGAAGCTTGTCCACAGCAACGACGGCGGCGACCGACAAGAGAGACCACGAGGTGACGAGCGGCGATCTCCGGGAGTTGAGGCGGCAGCAGAGGCTGAACGCTGACAGCAACAGGTCGCCGGTGAAGGCGCAACGGAAGCGTCCGTTCACCGGCGGAGTGAGGACTCCACAGTCTCAGTCTCAGTCTCAGTCTCAGTCTCAGTCTCAGTCTCACTCCCGTTCTCCCGCGAGAAGAGCACAGGCGGCAAGGCCAGAGTTTAGCTGTGAACGGAGGAGGGAGTTCTCGGGGGAGCTGAGGGCTCGGCAACGCAATGGGGGGCCCGCTGGCAGAGGTGCAGGTGCAAACTCCCGTAGATCGTCGAGATCACCGGCTCCTGCGACAAGGAGGGACGGCGGAGGGAATAAGCCAGGCGGGTCGGTGAGGGTGCCTCCTCTTGGCGCCCAAAATGGAAGCAGCGCGCGATCACGAGAACTGGGCGGAGGCACGGAGGGCCTGGACGACGGGGAAAGGAGAGAGAAGACGGTTGAGGACGCCGACGGCGCCACCGTAGAACAGGGGAATGGGTCAATCATCGATAATCCTCATGTCTCACTAGAATGCTTCATCTTCCTCTGAGAAGTTGCCAAATATCTTGGCTTTGCTTGCTTTCATGTGCTGTAATTGCAATTCTGTAAGTAATCAGAGGATTGGCTTCCACTTGGTTGCTTAATTCCAAAGGTCAAATCTTTTGCCTCAAGCTCGGATTTTTCATTATGTATTACAATTATTTAATAAGGTACTTACTATAATGTTAATATCTTTCAAATTTTAATAACATTAAATGCAAGTGGTTCCCCAGGGTATTTAGAGATTGGTTGATTTTTTTCGATTCAGCTGAATATCCTATTCCTCCCACAAATGGGATAAGATGCCGGCAGGGCAACGGTGAGTAGTTCAAATCAATGGATGAGCCAATTAGAATTTTCGATCAACTCCGTTATATGGGCAGTTTCTGTCAAATTCAGTATTTGCTTGCTAATAATTTCTCTAGTTTCTAGGAAGAAAGTTCTCTAATTTGTCGGACTCCCTTGAGATTGGAGCTTTCTCTAGGGATGGGAAAACTTTGATGGGCCATAGTACTAGTCATAGGGGTCTCTAATCTCCCGCAACCATTTCTTTTGTCCGTTAAATTGGGGACTGAACCCACTACTTGATATTTGTTCTTCATCCGACTGTTAGGATGATGTAAAGTTGAACGGGTCGCTGGAATTTTCCCTGGAAAAATACTCAGTTTTTCCATTTTACTTTCTTTTCCTCGGGCACCGGGCTTGATCTGCATCCCCCACAAGGCTCTTGTCTTGTCTGCTGCCATACATGGATTTTGAACTGTGTGCCAATGAAGATAAAGCTGGTTGATGGTGTTTCACTATGGTAAGATTGGACCTTTTCCTGGACACAGCAAGTGGCTTCTCTCTCTTTATCCTGAAAGCTCCATAAGTTGCAGACAAACAAACAGGATCTTAATAATGTCGCATTCCTTATTTCTGGAAAATAGTGTTTCATTTCCTCTATTCGATGACGGGGACAGTTCTTTCCTTGGCAAAGCTGGTGACGCTGTCCACAGAATTGCAGTCATGTGAAAATATAATGGGCTGTAAACTGGCTAGGTTTGCTGTTGGGCATTAACTCTGGGCCCTCAGCTCAAGAGCCTGTCCACGCAAGAGCATCTTCCTGCAAATAGAAACTTCATATTGATGTAAAAGGCTTTTACAAATACGATCGTGCCCGTTGTCGGGTCATTAGTGTTCCGATATATTGAAGAGAGATTCGAGAGAGGAATATTCGCATGTACTGAGAAATATGATACACAAGAAAGAGCTCAAACTACTGGGGTTTGAAACACTTGTTACAAATAATGCAACGGTTGTTTTCCTGACAGTGCTTCAAATGCATTTCTGGCATTCCAAGGACTTCACCGCCTAGAGCCCCAGGGATCCCTGCGCAGTCCAAGTGATATTCTTTTCCTCTTCTCGCTTACGTTAGGATTCCTTGTCATGGTTCTTATTTGCAAAATGATCATGTAAAACTACCCTGTTAGACAGCTCGGAATCTGCTGCAGGTCGCCCTTCCAACTATGGCAAGGCGTTTCGGGTTTGTGATGGAACGGGAGTGGCCGATGAACTGGGACAAGAGCTGTGGTGGAAATGGAGAGGCCAGGCAACGCGCTCCGGAGGACATGGCGGAGGAGCAGGGTGAGCTATGAAGGTCGGAACTTCCTCTCCCGGCATCACCACTGATACTTCCTTGGCATAGACAGTTGCCTGCAGAAAAAAAAAAAAAACATGCTCAAGTGCCCATTAATCTATGGCGAGATCCGCACATCAAAATTAAAGCCTAAAATCAGCTTCCTTTGCACGTAATCAAGATACATTGTGTTTAATTAGTGCCTATAGTGGGAATGGACGACTGATATTTCTCCATTATTTCTTGGAAAATGTGGGGAAATTTGTTATTAAAAGGATGGGTGGCACACTGATAGAAGTCTCTGGGACTCTGCAATCTTTAAGAAAATCGAATTGTTAGTTTCTTATATTGGCAGTGTGTCACTTGTCAGCCAATATTAGTCTATGGATTTTGCTTCCGTATCGACCCAAGTGCACGACAAACCCCAACTCCGCATAAAATCTCTCAACGTTTGTCTGAACGTATCTTGGAATTGCAAATTCATATAATTAAACTAAATACTAAGTGAGCCAACACAATCCAATTGGATGGTGAACTCTGAAGGCGAAGCAACTCAGCTTGCCCCAGCAGATGCACATTATTATTAACCATATAGCATAGAGCATGGAGTTGGTGGTGATAATCAAGCTAAATCTGGTTAAAACGAAGAGCTTTTGTAAATCGTTTTAAAGGAATTTCACAAAATTTAATAAATGACTATTCGTCAAACTATGAAAAATATTTAATATTATAATTATATATTAAAAAAAAAGCTGAACTGTGTTGTAGTAAGATGAATGATTTGGTCGAGAGAAGGGGTTGGAGTTCTCACCTTCGGTGATGGGTGCCAGACCTTGCCGTTGCATTCCCAATGGCCCGACTCGATATCGGCAACCGTCTGGGTGGCCGGTTGCTGCGGGGCTGACCTGGCCCGGAGGAACTTCTCGAAGATGGCCATGAGTAGGAACATGGAGATGAGGATGGCGGTGGCCACGAAGCCGAACGAGACGGCGTTCACGGAGTCGTCGAAGTTGGTCCAGCGCTCTTCCCTCTCCAAGTCTGGCGAAGCCAGGAATGACCCGGCCGGCTGCGGCACCACCACCCAGCCGCTACCAACTCCACCTACGCTCATTGGTTGGCCTTCGGTTCGGTTGGAGGCCTCGAAGTTCAGCCAAGCGAAGTGGGATACTAGTTTCATTATATCATGAGGCACCGTAGAGTTGGGAAATGCCCAGTTGGTTCTCTCTGGGTTGGACACGAGAGGAGGGGAGTTTAGGTCGGAGGAGCTGAAGTTAAGGGCGAGGGGGAGAGAGAGAGAGACGGCGAGCAAGACAGAGGGAGACCGGATGGAACCGGAAGAAAACCGCCGATGATAATCCAAAAGGTTAAGATAAATAGGGAATTATTATAATGACATTATTTTTTATCTAAAAATTAAAAAATTATATATATTTCTCATTATAAACATTTTTCATTTTCATTTTCTTCTCTCTTATCCTAAATTCACATGTTCCATGTATAATTGAAAAGAAAAATTATAAGGTTGTAAGCGGAATATAATGCAGATCGATGGGTAATAATCGATCGAGTAATGGTCCGTGGAACCCTTAGTCCTTAAAAAGAATGACACCCTGTTGACACACGATATACTTAGCAGTTTAGCACATGCTTACATTAATTAACAATAGCAAGAGCCCGGTGAAAAGCTCGAATACCTGAGTAGATATACGAACGAAGCTAATACTATTAGTTCGGAACCTGGTGCCCCCTTCTTTCCCTCTCTACATCGTAGTTCTAAGGTACAGATCGAGCGCATCTTACTGTTAAGTGATGTACCACAATCGAATTTTGACGAAATAAATTTATAATCGGAAGATTTTTCTTCACTTACAAGTCAATCTACTTAGATTTATATTGATTATTGCTCGTAAAAATTTTGAACACTGATGTACTGAGGACAACCATCCCAATACACGAGAGCATAGTCTTTAAAACTGGACTGGACCGGGAACCGGTCAAGGTATGGATTCATGGGTCGGACCAGGGGTTCAATGGATTGAACCGCATGTTTAATAAATAATATTAATAATATAATATTCAAATAAATTGATATAATATTATAATTTAACTATAATTTACAATCAAAATCATTAATATAATTATAATATTAATCACAAATTCAACATAAAATATAAATATAAGTTTAGTAAAATAAAATAAATATATTATAATAGATTTTATTTTTATTTTTATTTTTAAGTTGGCCGGTTTTCTCATCGGTTCAATTAAATTTATTGATTCGAGTAAAAACTGACCGGTTTAATTGAATTTGACCTCATTTAAATTATAATTGAATTTTTTTTGTGAGAATTGGACCGGATGAGTGGCCGGTTCCCGATCGAACCGGCCGGCCCTGTCCGGTTTTCAAAACTATGCAGGAGACCCCCGGAGGGGAGAGTTTGACTCATGATTAGGTACATTCTGATCGGCACACCACTTTATCGCATGAGAGCAAGCGCACAAACCACAATACGTCAAAATATAATGCAGCTGAAGATGAAGGGTGGGATGGGTCAAGGGGCTCACATGTGGCCCGTGCGAGTTTGGGCTCTCACGTGAAAGCTTTTCCCCACTCTCTCTCTCTCTCTCTCTCTCTCTCTCTCTCTCTCTCTGGTCTGTCAACCTTTTCCTTTTCTCAGTCAGGCTTTCGCCTTTGTCCCTATTAAATAAAATTAAAAAAGAACACTTTAACACTTTCTCTTCTTTCCATGCAAATATTATATTTTTTTTTCGGGGCGGTTCCGCTCATAACACTTCGAGATGCCGAAATACTATGTTCCACCGTCTATATAATTGATTGATTTAATTTTAGTTTAGCTTATAGTTTGGTTGTGAATTATAATTTATGTATATATGAATGACTCAAAATTATTGATAAGGTAATTAATTTAACATCCAAATTAATTTAATTTATGAACCATTTATTTTTATTTAAAATAATTTTTTATTTTTTAATATTTTAATTCAACAACAAAATTTAAGCATTAATTTATAAGTTTTTGACAGTTTAGACCAGTTTTACATAGTTTTTAAGCCAATTCAAGTTCAACAAGCATATTTCTTAGACTTAACTCGTAAATCTTTCTCAATCTAATAAGGGCGGTTACAAGTTAATTTGAAGTGTTCCTAGCCATTTATAGGTTTTAATATGCTAATTTTTTGTTAAACTAGCTTGTTTAACATATTCAATTATTATTATTATTTTTAATTAATTCAACAAAATTTAAACATTAATTTACATTTTTTGACGGTTCTGATCAATTTTATAGCGGTTCCGAGCCAGTCTAAGTTCAACAAGTATATTTCTTGTACTTGACTTATAAATCTATTTTAATTCAATAAGAACGATTACAAACCAATTTGAAGTATTCTTACCTAGTTATAGATTTTAATGGACTAATTCTTGATCAAACTAGCTTCTCAAACATTTTCAATTATATTCATGTAGTCTCCCAAGGCCCACATATTCAGGCATATACACTGTGGTGTATCATTCGTAAAATTAAGTAGAAAAACTAGTCTTAGTACGATTCCACGCATTTTTACTTTATGTTGAATCTAGACTATGCGGTGGAAAGGCGATGCATGTTCAGTTTATTGTCGGGCCCCGTCCTCTGGGCCCCACCACTTACTCCTGCTCACCCCCACCGTCTCTGTCTCTGTCTCTCTTAATTACTGTGACTCTGAGGGTGAGGGTATGAAGATGAAATGGCAAAATGGCAATGGCAATGGCAATGGCAATGGCAATGGCAATGGTGTACGTCTTCTCCTCTCTCTGAGTCCGCGTGACGGTGCAGCAGTGGACTCAGCCTCAGGTTACTCCTCCTCTGCCTTCGGTCCCTCCCTCACTCAGTAAAAAGTCACGAGTTCATAAAGAAAAAGTGAAGAAGTTGGAGAAAGTGGGGAAGGGGTGAAATCCTTTAAAGAGCAAGAGACAGGCATGGAAGAACCGAAGGGTAGACACATGTTTACCAACGGGGTCAAAGTCCATGACTGTGATTCATTACTTGGTCAACCTCTGACTGTACCACAACCATTTAATTTAGCATAATGTTCTTGTCTCCCTTGCTCCCTCCATCATCAAGAACTCGGAGCTGGATTAGCCCTCAAGGGGACTTAGATTACCACTCCTTTTATAAGTCACGTGACTAATGTAGCTCGGCCCAATTTTATATGGGCCTGTGAAGGCCCAATACGTTGTCCGAGTACAGATCGCGCGAAAGTCACTCTCGCACGGTGTGTCCCCGTGTACACAGAGAGAGAGAGAGAGAGAGGGGGCCAGATCTTGAAGGTGGAGCGCCTCGGATCTGTCAGCTCGGCTCTAGGATTACCAGTGACGATGGCGAAGCTGGAACCTTTGGACGAACCCGGCAAGACCAAGAACAAGAGGAGGAATCATGGGTCCACGAGCTTCTTCGTGTTCGTGGATTACCTCTTCCTCTTCGTCTTTTTCGGCTTCCTCTGCTTCATCCTCTTCAAGATGGTCGGCTTCTGATCAAACCTCATCTCCTCGCATTTCGTCACGCAGCAAGGTAACCGTCGAGTCTCAATCTTTTTGCCCCTAATCATCTGAATACTCTGCTTATCTCGGTCAGTATGATGAGATTTCTGCTTTTTACGTACGCTGTTAAGGGATTGATGGGGAATAAACTGCCGTATGTTACTTATCAATACGAGAGAATGATCGAAAATGGCGTTTCCTGTATATTTTCCTGAATAGATTGATCTACTTTCGGAACACACGATGTTGAAGTCCTCCTACAAATATTTCCTGGATAAGCCTTCAGCAAAAATGAAAGATCTTCCGCCGTCTTGCATAGAGGAATACACAGTAGATGATGGCATCATCTTCTTTTTTGAAACGGCTGGATATGTTATAGCTGATTAATGGCAATTGTTACAAATCGCATATCAACATTGTGTCGTAGTTCCTGGATACTGAAATAAGGCAATGCAACCGAGTAACTCCTCCATCTTGATACTTATTTACCAATGAGCATTGTAGAATTGTCCGTACATCTAAGCAGCTCAGAAACATGGGACGGCTCTGGGTCTCTGTGTGGTAATTCAAGTTGAAAGGATGAAGCTGATGCTTTCTTTAATGGGTTGGGATGGGAGCACTGCTTAGCACTTATCTATGAGAATTGCTCCCCTGGAAATGTAGGCACGTTCAGTGTTGGGTTGTCTAGACTGATTTTGAAAACTGGTGCAGTACATGACGTTTTTTTGCTGATTGTGAACATGTCATTTTAGCGCTCGAATGTGGAAAGTTTGTGTCATGATGATCAGCTATGAAATTGGCCAATTCTTGCTGTAATCTGCATGCATGGCCCTATATTGATTCCAAGTTCATGGTGATTGCGCTAGCCCTGTGCCCACAATGTTACCCACTGATAGTGAAATTCTCCACAGTTACTCGGTTGGTGCAAGGAAAAATTTCCGGGTGCCAGCTTTCTACAAAAAACTCAGAAGTATGAATAATTTTCTAGTCTTCTGCATATAAGTTCGGTAGTAACTCACACGAGCTTATGTCCATGACAATTTCCAATTGACTTGGAATCGCTCGCCTTGAATGTGCAGGATGCTGGAATTCTGTTGGAGGCATACCCTTTAACCTAGATTGACAATCTGAGGCATCTGCACTTGCTGCTTTGGCCAAGTAGAGATGATCTACGTCTACCATTTTTGTCCTTTTTCTTTTTCAAGCAAATCCTTCTTGCTTGGCCTCTCGAGACTTGATTCTTCACGGCCTTACTAGTTCCTTGCTGATTCTTTAATGATTGCTGAAAAAGACTCCTCTTCACCTCGAGTGGAATGCCCTATCTTCCATGGAGTCAGCTCCTATCAGCAGATATTGACCGAAAAGCCATGGAAGATGATTTGTTTAGACGGCTAATCTCCCATCTTAATCCTCGAATAGGGCAACTTCCATGGAAAGAGATAATTCTCCAGACAAATAGATATATAGGTATATAGGTACATTGGAGGCATATGCACGGATTTAAATCTTTTCAAGGGATCAGGCAACTACTGCTTTTCAGCTCGACCGTGTGAGGGTGATGTTGTGGTGCAGATCCACGTGTTTGGTTGAATTCCTCATACGTTACTTATTAAGAACGTATTGTCTCAGCATCGGAATCCATGGAAAGGGCCCATGGCTTTCAGAGCATACATACTTTATCTTCAACCTTTCACGGCCTATCATAACATGAGACTTATCCTTGAACATGGCCACGAAAAATAGAATTCAACATAACAATATTGTGCTCAATTTAACTTTAAGAGGTACTAGATTTAATTCTAGCAATCCGATTAAGATGCGAAGGCATCTCTCTGTTGTTCACGGCTAAATCCTCATAGCTACCGACCAAAGACATCATATCTGAAAAGGGCAGCTAGTAAAGAACATTTCCTTTTCCTTTATTCTAGGATTTGTCTATTCTGATGGCCTTTTCTCTTTGTTCCTTTTAGTAGGAAGTCACGGATGGTTTGTCTGAGGAGATCCATATTCGATCCAATCCGTTCAAGTTGACTCTGTGGTATTTCATTGATTAAATGTAGACAGATCTCAAATTCAATTAATTTAAGCGTGATTCATCGTACCATTTTGTTTCCTCCATTGCATTTACCCATTCTTGATGTATTGACCTCTTTACAATCGAAATCGTATTCAATACTGAAACAAACGTGTTCTTCGACTTTCAACTGTGGAAGAAGCAATTTAGCCAAGAGAGAGAGAGAGAGAGAGTACAACAGAAAGAACCATTCGGAGAGTCAGTAAATTTTCCATATCTGCGAAGTGTTCAAACCCTCTGTCAGAGTGGAGAATCCAGCAGAAGCACTCGCACGCGGTTGACCGAGCAACTGGTTAGGGAAGTTTTCAAGGCAGCAAGAGTTTCTTTAAAAGGAGACAGACATAATTAGGTGGTGCCTTTTCTTCTCCTGTGCAATCTGCTGACCGGGTGAACAAGAGATTACTAACTAGGAAAGAGTCAAAGTCCGACGATTGAATTTCAGTGTTTCTTAAAGGAAGTATCCTCCCTACGGGCGCCTCGGAACCGAGACCAATAAGCCGACCCCCGAGCAGGCACTAGTGAGTCGCGACCCAGGATGCCTGACTATTCGGGGGAAGAAGTGTGGTGGTTGCTCCATATTTTTCCTTGGAAGAGCAATCAGAGATCACATGCTCCCTTAACCTATTCAACCAACCATTCGATCCATGGGGATTTGTGATATATAATAGAAATAAAGGACGCAATATCTGCATCTTTCGAAGTCAGATACTTACCGCGCGCGTATGAACTGAGATTAGGAAGACCAAATATGGTACGTATATTCTATAATATTCATTGTATTCCTGTATATAAAACAGAGAAAATTGGAAATCTTCTCAAGGGAAAAATATCAATGAATCTCTTGTGCAAAATTTCCGAGTTTTTTTTTTCTGGAACCAGAACTTGTGTGTCTGGAATTTTGGTTCGGATACTTTCTTATCTTCCGTCTCCTTTCGGTTCTTGTACTGTTACTTCCTCTTGCTTTTTCTCTCTCTCTTTCTCCCACTGAGAATTTGATTCCCGTGCTTGGCTCCCTATTATAAATTGGCCTTCTCGCAGGGGCCTGATTGCTGTCAGCAGACCGCCGATCCCTTCCCCAAAATTCCCGGTTTCCTCGAACGACACCCTTCATCGTCTTCCCCGGGTCTCTATTTCACAATTTCATTCTCTGCAGCATCCCCTCGAAGATCGGGTTTTTAGGGCCTCGGGCTTTGGTCTTGCTAGAAGGTTTAACGTTGAACCAGCTTGACACCTGGGGGCTGGAGGAATCTTGTTCCGTGGGGTTGGAAGACAAAGCTGAGTCAAAGAACTTGAGTTCTGTTTTCGTGAAGGACAGGGGATACGATGTCTTATTCTTTCGACTGATTCCTCTTGGTTCAGTCGCCATTGCCAACGAAGAGTCCCAGTGGACACAGAGAGACAGAGAGACCGTTTCAATCCTCCTCAAATTTAGCTCCGCCATGGTAAAAAAATAGGACTTCTTGCACCATCTCATCTCCAATTTCTGTCTTCTCCCTGCAAATCTCCACTCGTAATCACGGCAATATCCTACGATAATTTCTCCGTTCTTGGCTGTCGTGATCTTTTCTTCCTTTCCCTCCATTTTTTCTAAGCTCCGGTGACGGCATTTAAGAAGAAGATAAACCCAAATCCCTCTCACCATTTTTTCAATAAACCATGGCCTTCCAGAACCAGCAGATGTACTCGAACCTCAGTTCCTTCCTCCGGTGCACAACCCCCATCGTCCAATTACAGTTCCTCTCCAAGGTAAGATCTTTTCGTCGGATTCCATGGCCCATTTCTTTCTTGAATCGAGGGTAATCGCCGGGTTCATGTTTTCGTCTTGCTCAGACCGAGATGAGGAGCCTGAATCGTCTGTGGTACCCATGGGAGAGAGAGAAGGTCGATTACTTCACATTGAGCGACCTCTGGCACTGTTACGACGAATGGAGTGCTTACGGCGCCGGGGTCCCGATCCTCACGAATGGCGAGACTCTTGTCCAGTACTACGTACCATATCTCTCCGCGATCCAAATCTTCACGAGCGCGTCTTCAATGAACAGCCTCAGGCATTCTCTGTTCTGTTTTCTCCCATTTTCTTGAATTTCTTCCCTACATCATTTATTACCAAAATTGGTCATGTTACGTGTATTTGGTGAAATAGCTAATGCTGGAAGTTGTCTTCATCAGGGAAGAGGTCGAGTCAGGGGCCTGCGAGGTGAGGGATAGTTTCTGTGATTCATGGACCGACGATAGCGAGAGCGAGAAGATCTGGAGACTTGATGGGAGCTCCTCTGAAGACGGGTGCTCCGAGACCGATAACCCGTGGCCTCTGAATGACAGACTGGGCCACCTTTATTTCCAGTACTTTGAGAAATCAGCTCCGTATGTTAGAGTTCCACTGATGGACAAAGTAACTACTTAATCTCGATCTATTCAGTTTAAGCAGTTCTTTTCTCCCTAATTCATATTCGATCGAGAAAATGATGGAAGCATTTGTTAGAATCACATAGACGGCATCTGGGAAAGAAGAAAGAATTGCTACTTTTTGACTGCATGATTGGGGAATTCTCTCTCTCTGTTTCTTCTTTCTGCACTTCGTTTTCTTTCCTCAGTTGTTGTTTATCTGAATTTTTTCTGGGAAATTTTACCATAGATGGGTACATGTTATACCATCACATTTTTTTCTAAGCTAATTGTATGTTAGGATTTTCCAGATTTTAATCCATATATTTGTAACACCCCGCATCTCAGCAGTATACACCTTTTTTGCTATAGAACAGACAAGACCTATGCTGGTATGCTGTGAATGCTTTATTCCCATGGACCATACAAAGTACGCCCGGAAAGAATCTATACTAACATTCCCTTCATCCTGTTCCATCAGATCAACGAATTAGCTCGAAGGTACCGGGGTCTGATGTCGCTTAGGAGTGTTGACCTTTCTCCAGCGAGCTGGATGGCAGTTGCTTGGTAACTCCCCATCTTTCTCCTTGACAACTGATCGCTTGTTCTCAATTTAAACTTTTTGCTCATCGACTAGCTGAGATGTTGATAAATGTTTTCACTCAGGTACCCAATTTACCACATCCCTATGGGCAGAACTATAAGGGACCTTTCGACATGTTTCCTTACTTACCACACACTCTCATCTTCTTTCCAAGGTGAATCTCTAGCTTCCTCTTTACCATTCCACCTAACTTACTTTTCCTTAAGTCAACTTTACATTTTCCCATGATCTAAGAAATATATTTGAACCGAACGCTACAGATGTGGATCATATTGAGGAGGAGGTAGAGGAGACTCATGAGTGTGACGGCATGGGCAAGAGGAAGGGGAAGGTGGTGGTGGGGGAGGGAATACCTGTTCCACCGTTTGGGCTGGCGACCTACAAGATGCAGGGGAATGTGTGGGTCCCGGCGGGCAAGAGCGGGAGGGACCAGGAGAGGCTAACGTCGTTGCTGAGCGTGGCTGATTCCTGGCTCAAGCAGCTCCAAGTCCAGCACCATGACTTCGACTACTTCACAGGGAACCGCCGCACCTGATCCCAGCCACCACCGACCACACAAACAGGTTCTACTCTACGTCACAGCTTGTGGTGATTCCTTGGTGTTATGATCGATCGGCTTACGCTGTTTGTCTTCGTGAATTTTGCAGATGCCACTCTATTCGGTGGTCCAATTTGGCTGTGTAGAAGATTTTTTTTTTTTACCCGTGAGTTTACTGCGAGATATGGTAGTGGTGTGGTGGTTGACTTTGAGAGGAATCTCCATCAATTCTGGTCTTAATTGCAGTAGGAGTCAATGCTATGATTTAGGATGCACTCCTCTTTTTCTCTATTTTTTTTGGGGATTTTTTGTGAGTTTTTTTTTTTAGATTTTACATTTCGTTGAACCGTTTCAATTTGTAAGTGGGACAAACGATCGTATAGGGTGGTCGGCTGTACAGATAATTGTTTCCACTGACTTGGATGTTCGGCAGATTCTCGCATGCTTTTGAAGCATTTTTGTATAGTCACTCGCTTGTAACTCGAAATCCAATCTAATTTAATCCACTAAGTAGACTTTCGACTTTAGAGTACAAATTTCGTGTGCAATTTATCATGGGCTTGGGTCCCGCCTGTCTCATCCTCAAAATCCCCTAAAACAAATGAAAAATCAGGTAAGATTTATGATTAATGTACATACTATATTAGACTAATATGATGATAATCCGATCAAGTCTGCATTATTTAGGGTTTATTTAGACTTTGATATAGCACATTAACTGGCCCTCAGCGCTTGGGAAGATGCATGAACTTTATGAAATATACAAAATAATTTGACCTCTAATGTTTGACAAAGAAATTAAGACACGGCAAGTCAATAGTTGGGCATTTTCCCAATTACAGCACAATCGAATGGAATGTCTTTGTACGTCCCCCTTGAACCGTATGATGGGGAGGCGTCTCTCCGTTTGCGTGTTCCATCGTAAAGGAATTTTAAGAAAGAAAAAGGAGTCGGATAACGACGACAGGCGGTTTTCCGAATGTTGGTCGTGTTTGCCAAACTATACTAGAGCTCATCGGATGAATCAAGAAACTTGTCGTACGAGAGCTCCGACTTTTCTGGAACAGATTGACTAGCTAAGCTAAGCTAAATCTCCATCCAATTACAACGATATGCTAAAGGAGAAAAAGAGGGACCTCGAAGAGTAAAATTTATGGGCCGTCTACTTAGGGAACGGGAAACGACTTATTGTGGCACATGCATTTGTAAGCCATAGGGCAGGTCTCGGCTTCCTGGAGTGATGAGCACACGAAGCTGACCATGACGAGCCTGCAGGGAGAGCATGAGCCACAAGCGTGAGAGCAGTCAGGCAACCTCGACCCGGCAACTTGGACCGGTTCCAACTTCCCATGGCCCATCACTGGGGGCCTTCCAACTCCCAGCCGATTGAAATTCGGCCTTCCCCCCATTCCGTGCCCCTTGATAGTCTTCGTTTGTGATGATCGGTGATGTCCATGAACTGTATCCCATTATTTGCAACGCCAATAGTTTA
This sequence comes from Sonneratia caseolaris, assembly GCA_900006705.1. NCBI lineage: Eukaryota > Viridiplantae > Streptophyta > Magnoliopsida > Myrtales > Lythraceae > Sonneratia > Sonneratia caseolaris. The sequence goes on along the minus strand of CXYZ01005376.1, from coordinate 344,868 downwards.
ATATCACTAATCAAATATCAACTGAAGCCGGAAAAACTTTTGGGTTTTAAGTATGTGACATATGTACTGTACCAGAGCCTGGTCGGCGAGGAAGATGCCGCGAGGACACGAGAGGGCTGAAAAGGATGAGCGAGATGACAAGCAAACTGATATGAGCACGGGAACCCTTCATTGCTTTCTTCACTTCGCCTTGTTCGTGTTAGTACAGTAGCCCCCTGCACTTTTCTTTCTCTCCTCCTAGCTGTCGGTTTTGAGAGAGAGACGACTCAATGTAGATTCTGAATGAAGTGGTGAGTGATGAAGAACAAAGGGGACGTAAATGTAATATTTAAAGGGTTTGTGAAATGGCAAGCTAGCTAAGAAGAGGGTCAAGTCACATGAAAGAGGAAGGGAGACATGAGGACATGATCACAAGTAACAGCAGTAAAGCTTGTTGTTTCATGAGGAAGATGAAGTGCCAATGATTACCTCTCACTGCATATGCATGGTGGCTGTAAATAAACCCTCTTCTTCTCTCCACCGTGAACTCTCTGGCTAGTTTGGGTCGCCCATTAATGCCCGGCCTGTTGCGTGTAACCTTCTCCGTGATTCATGTGCAGACACAAAGGTATCTACTTTAGGGTTTTTCCATTGATGCCCCAAAAGGAGAGGATCTATTAAGGAAGCCTTCGAGATATCATGAAGAACGCACACGCAATGAAACTTGTGAGGAATGTAAGGGCACTTCCCTACCATGGAGAGATGGAATGTTCACTTTGAATCTCATTTAATGGCTTCTGCTGTGTATATATATAAAAAAAGTACATAGGTATGAATAGCCTTCAATGACTTTAAGTCGTTTTGATTACTGGTTTTTTTGCGTAAGTAGGAGGGACCACTCATCCATTTCTTATTATATGGATAGATAGAGCTCAGCCAACAAATGAATGAAGTCATCGGTGCGGCGATTGAGGAAGCTTCGCTAGGTTAAAGCTCGATTGGTACGACCAGCCTAGATCCAGTGTAAAGTTCAGATCAGACGACTAAGGGAAAGAATAAGAACTATAAACTCGAGCAGACAAGGATAATACCATGATAGGAATTTCTGCAACCATCAACACAGCATATATGTTTTCATAATCATGTTTCAGAAAGGAACTTCCCGAGTGCCAAGATCAAGAGATATGTACATTGCAGTACATGTCAAAAATAGTAAATTCTCGAACCTAAAGAAGGGATGCTATGGATATTTCATCATTTCAGGATCCCACAAAAATTGGCTAAAAATTGCTTTTCATCCACACGAATTCAACGATGTCCTCCTCGATCAATGGAGTGGACGTTCCCTCCTAAAACAGTTTTCTCCTCTCCGCATCTCCATTTCTGTCCCTCCTGAATTTGGGCGGAGAAGAAAAAAGGACCAGAAAATTGGAAAACATCTTCATTGTCATTGTTTCTCTTTCTTCTTCCTCCTTCCCGCCTTCTCCAATGGACTAGATGCGGCACCAGAGAGTCTACCCTGTGGACTTTGAGGCCTCAGCGACAAACATGGACCATCAGCCCCATCACCCTCCCAAGTACGTGATGCTCTCTGATAACCACGGCAGCATGCGCCCACCCCCCTATCGCCGTAATGTCCCTCGATACCATGGTCACAAGTCAGGAGGGAATTGCTGTCTCCGATGCATCTGCTGCTGCTATTGCTTCCTCTTCCTCCTCGTTTTCGTCCTTGCCAGCCTTGCTTTCTACTTTTATGCGGTTTATCAGCCCCAGGTCCCTTCGTACAAGATTCAGGAATTCACCACCAACGCCTTTAATATGCAGCCCGACTTCAGCCTCTACACCGAGTTTGCTGTCACCGTCAAAGCCGATAATCCAAACTCCAATATAGGGTTCATCTATGGGAAGGACAGTTTGGTTGAGGTGGTCTACCAGGACTCTTCCCTATGCTCAGGTCAGATCCCCGCGTTCCATCAGGGCCACAAGAATGTGACCATGATCAAGGTCATCCTCAAGGGAAAGAGCGAGTTTGGGTCAGGCCTCCAGGAAGCCCTCATGGACAATCGGAAATCAGGAAAAGTCCCCATCATCGTCAAGGTTAAGGTCCCAGTGAGCATTGTGGTAGGGGAGTTCCCATTGAGGCAATTCAAGGTTCATGTCACGTGTACGTTGGTGGTCGATAATTTGACCCCCAACAAGAAGGCCCAGATACTGTCCAACGTGTGCGCCCCGCAGGTCGAATTCTGAAAGACAACTTGATATGTGAAACAGGAAATACTTATTTATGCCCCTGAGGTAGCATACGATTTCTCCAAGAAATGGGCAGCAGGAAAAGGAGCGGGTGGAGAAGCGGAGGAGAATTCAGGCATGTTTGCTTCTTCTAGATGACATATGGAATCGTAGTTTTCCTGCATAAAATCTCCTGTAATTCTACGTTTGCTTATAAAGTATATGTTATCAGAGGTATCATTGGCTGTAGGGTGTAAGATGTCTCTCTTAGGACTTGGGATCAGCATGTATGCAGTTTTTCCCTTTTCCGCATCAAGATACGTGAGAGATGAATGAAGATATCTTGGAATTTTCTATAATTCAGTTAGCCATCAATGTTTCAGTTGTATAAAGCACTCTCTAATTCTTGGTTTTCCAATGAGATTACCTTTCATCTGCAACGAGACAGGGAGGTACAAGTGCTGCACAAACAGAGCAATTGCCTCGGCCCCCTGGGTTTGGGCCGACAACTTTGCTCGGAGATGGGTTATTCTACATGTGATGCCATATCATCACCGCCTTTTGCTCCTGTTGCATCGTCTTCTGGCTCCAGAGCAATTATTCTGTCATGTACCTTAGAATCAATAGGGTAATCGATCCGTTTAATTACAAATTTTCAAATTTGATCATAATTGTCGGTAACTTGCATTTTTTTCCCCATGTCTACCATATTTACAATTTTTCATTGGAAACAGTAACATAATTTTACTAACGACCGTTAAAAGAGATAAATTGACAGATTTACTCCTCCTTTAAGTTGTATACAAATTGCCGTACTTTGAAGAGAAGGAATCGGGAGGGATTTTGGGGTATCATGAAATTAGGGTTTCAAATTGAATATACTCAAATTTGAGGGAATTCAATTTGAAACCCTAATTTCATAGCACCTCCGAATTCCTCTTGATTCTCAATTTTTTTCAAAGTATGGCAGTTATGTACAGTTCAAAGGAGGGGCAAATTTGTCAATCCACCTCTTTTAACGGGCCGTCGGTCCACCCCACCACGAATTCTGACGTAAAATTGTAAATAAGATAGATGTGTGGAAAAAGAAAGATTGAAAATTTATGGTAAAATTAAGAAAATAGTGGAATTTTGCTGTTAAACGGATCATTTCGCGAGGGAATATACGGGTGAAGAAGCATAGACCACAATTCAAAGCAGGACTTACGACTTCAGAGACTTGTGGGGGAAAAATAAAATTCAAGTTTGATTTCTGGCATAGTTGCCGGCAATCCCCAGCTCATAATGAAAGCTTCTGGCAAAGAAATTGGTGGGAGGAGATAATTTCAACACAAAAAGCGTATCTGGAATTCTTAATTGGTCGTAAACACCACATCTAGTTAGGGAATTAGTGGTGCAGAATCAAGATTAAGTGGTTGGTATTTTCTGTAGAATGAGGCGAACAAATGAGATGGGTTTCTTGGGTAACCAAGATCAAGCTGGTCATAGATCTCTTCCATTAATTGCTCTGCTGCAGTCTGCCGATAATGGAAACATAATTTGTTGAAATTTCCCTCTGGCCTTTGTTTCTGCACGGGTATTGATTGTTGCTTTGATATTTCCCCATGCTTCCCATTAGCGTTGCCAGATGCAGAATTTGATGTCAGTCTGCAAGCACATTCGAGCATTAAGGAGCGCCTCGAATGCATCTAAATTAAGTCATAAGCTGGCAGGGTGGTTCCTATTAGATCCCATAGTTTCATAGGAGAATCATATCAATCGTGAAATTCTCTGACAAACATTTCCACAAACATCTAAACTGCCTTTTTTCCCCCCTGCAAGTGTGGTTAGAGCTAAAAAACCTGCGGATTCCTGTAACATTTTGATACTCGGAGTATAAGAAAGAATCTTCTTTTGGATGGATACAGAAGGGAAGGAGATTCAAAGGTTAAACCTTTTGCGTCACAATCAATAGGTCCAATGGCAAATCCTCCATGGGTAACAATGGACCCCTCCGGTCACCAAAGCCTGCGGTAGATTCGCGTTGTTAATTCCATGGGTTGTTTACCCGCCCAAGCGGAACGTGTGCGGCAGAACACGTTTGTTTGATTTCACAAAGAGATTGAGTGAGAAATAGATGGGTTGATCACCAGTTCCTTTGACTCCGTGTTATACCAGCAACTTGGTCGCATCCACCAAGACAAAAGGAACAAGCTTTCGCCTTAGAAATGAATTTTCAGAGACCTTAACCCGAGCTGATCCCAAAAATCAACTGGATAATCTGTGGGACTGGTATAAGTTTCCCAACGGCCTGAACGATGGACTGGTTATTCTCCGTACGGTACAGGAGCTTGCGGGTAGGTCCTTCTTGCTGCACAGTTGCGTGTATGTTAAGGATCAGAGAAGTGAAACGATAGCAGAAGTCAGACCCTTCGACGTCAGATGGGGTGAATCAGAACAGCAAGAACGCACAATTATTGGCCTAAAGCCCTGACCTTCCTATCTTTACATTCATCAGCTCTGCAGACAAATTGGGCATATCATGCATGCCCTGGTCAAACTCACCTTTTATCCTGCCTCCTACCTCCTGCAGCCCGGGACCTTGGGTTACCCAACCCATTTTAACCAATGCCCAACTGATCCTTTGGGGGGCAAGTGTTTCCCTTTTCAATGATTTTTGTTTGCTCCCGGTAAGAATCTTCATCGAGCAACTCATGGTGATCTATGTAGTCTTAACATTCTCCAAGGGTGAGAAGAACTGAGTGAAAAAGCAGGCACAATAAACAAAACTAATCTACTCCAAGTTTCAAGGGACTGTGGGACAGGGAGTGATCGAAAACAGGGCAGCTTATGTCGCCGAAGAAACTCCCAAGTTGCAAACCCTTCCCCCATGTCCGACAATTTTAATGGCCTCTTCCCCAACTTCCCGACAAGTGTCCTCCCCCAGTGTGAAGTAGTGGAGCAGTTTTATTAGTTTCACAAGAAAACAAGAACTTCCTCGTCCCCCGCTCTCTCTCTCTCTCCTTTTCCTCAAGCCCACTTCCACCTAAATATAACTCCTCCCATGGAAGTGGTGAGCCTCCAACTCAACTGTCAGTTCCTCTCCTTCCTGCTGCTCCAGTTTTCACCAGCTAAAATTTACATTCGTGGCACATCCCAGCTTTGTTATCTCCAATGACGCTTTTCTCTTGACTGTAATTACTCAACATGCTAGCTTTGGTTTCAGAGCTGGCTTTCCCCTGTCACAGTATCCTCTGCCAATAAAAGTCTCATACAGAAACGGCTCGGGACGTGCATGAGAGCTTCGGCCATGTTTGACATCCTGTTTGGTTGGCGCAAGGCTTCAAAATGGTAACTAGGCGTTGTTTCTGTGACCAAAAACCCGTCGTCCATGTGGTTTAGTTTCTGTAATATACTGTTTCATTGCAGTAAGAGGCTGATAAGGAGAGTCCAATGCCGGCTTAAGCTGCTGAAGAACAAGAGGTACTCAATCGTCAGGAAGTTGAGGGAAGATGTGGCTCAGCTGATCAAGACTGGATATGAAGAAATCGCAGTTGATCGCGTAAACTTCCATTATTTTTCTTTTCTGTTTTTGTCTACTTTATATTCCTCGTTCTCCTGAATTAATCTTGCAACTAAGCCGATCCATTGAAGACTTTGTATAACGTTAATTCATCTATTCATACAAACTGGACTCTTGAAAAGCTGATCAGTCCCAAAAATAAAGTTCATAACTGAAATTGTCAAAAGATCTCTCCTTTAACTGTCGCTCTGTATGAACCTCGCAGGCTGATCAGCTCTTCAAAGATAAATGCATTATGGAAGTGTTTGAATTGTTAGATCACTTCTGCGAGTTCATTCTCATCAATATATCATATATTCGCCAGCACAGGTAATCTATCAGCTATCAGACGGTAGCATTTCTTCTTTCTTTCCCCTTCAATGCCCCTCTTAGACTACCTGGAAATTACCCTGTAATGTAATCCAAATACATCAGGGACTGTCCCAATGATATCAATGAAGCGGTTTCAAGTCTCATATTTGCCTCCGCAAGATGTGGGGACCTGCCCGAGCTTCGGGCAATCCGAAAGCTCTTTGGAGAGCGTTATGGGGACAGTTTCGCCAAGGGAGCTCTGGAATTGTATCCTGGGAATCTCGTGAACTATGAGGTATCAGATGCTACAGTTATTCACAATTAGATGTTCATAATCTTTTGTATGGTGGTCAAGCTTCCGTGGAAATTATGTTAATGGAATTAAATGAAACCTTCCACTGCAGATAAGAGACAAGCTCTCCATTAAGTCGGTCTCCGAGGATGCGAAGCAGAGATTGGTAGATGAGATTTCGCGGGATTACTGTCTTCAGCCTGAAGTTTTAGCTCTGGAATATGCTTCCGAGCTACAAAAACAAGTGGGAACAATGTCTTCCTGTCAAATGTTCAATGCAGAATTTACCTGACGAATATCTAGCAGTAAAACTGACTTGTTTTGCTCCCCACCACAGATGAAGGAGACCGTGGAAACGCATGTGCTTGATGCTAATGCTCAACTGATCCCTTACAGAATCAAGAAATCTAAATTGCAAGTCTTGGATCCTGAAGGTGTAGACACAAAATCTGTACTTGTTGACCCTAAAGGGATCAGTGATGAGATCGTGAAGGCACCAGTTGTATCTCCGTTGGATTCCAATGGAAGTGGAAACACGGACACACTTCAGGGAGCTTCAGAATGCAAGAAGAATTTAGCTGTAATTTCATCATCCTCATCATCTTCAAGGAATTCTCCTCAGTTTTACCAGGAAAAGGTGGTGTACCTTGATGATGTCGAGGAAGTTCATACTTCCCTCAAAAAGAACATGAACTCCCAGGACCAAAGGCTTTTCAAGTTCAAATCTTCTCCTGTCCCTTGCGGAGAAGCACATGAGGAGGGTTACCTGGAGGAAGGTGATCCATGGGAGGTTCAAGTTTCAGAAGACTTGAGAAAAAGCAAGACAGGACCAGACAAAAGAATGAGGAGATCACTTTCCGTAGATAGTCTATGCTGGGAGAGCCCAGAATTTGCAACTTATTATGCCAGCCTGAAGAAAAATTCGAATCATAAGGGCAAGCCCGGTAAACAGAGGAACAAGCACCATAAGAAGGATACAGTCCATGCCAGCAATCAATTCTCCAGCTCAGAGAAGGGACTAGAGCAACCAGCACAGCATCCCATGAAAGTGTGTCGCAAAGTGAAACATTGCAGCTTGGAAAGTCCTTGTTACTCTCATATTTTGCCTGAGCAGACGGTGAACGAACTAAAGTCTACATCCTTACCTACAAAACAAGAGAGCATCTGCAATGAAAATCTTGCTGTTCTATACTATGCTTTCACCTATGAGGGTTCCAAACCGAGTAAAAGAAACAGCAAGATGGATCGAAAAGGAGAGTCCTCTGCCTCTGAAATGGGTTCTTTAAGCAGTGGAGAGGATGATCAGGGCCTCCCACTCCCACCATACTTACGAGCCATGACAATGCCTCCTGAGCGTCGCAAAGAGATACAGCCGGAGAAAACTCTGAGATCAAACTCGAGTCCTTTCCAGCACCTGAACCACGTCCATCCTAAGCTGCCAGATTATGATGTGATAGCTACTAAATTCTCAGCCCTAAAGGAAAAGCATCTGCAGAGGAAGGATCAGTGCAAGAAATAGGAAGTCCATTAAAGCTCAAGCATTTATCAGACTATATGTAAGAAGTAGCCTACGCTGAAATGTTTAATTCATTTTATTATTGTATTTTTAGGTAAGTGGAGTCTTGAACTCTTTTTGTCTGTATGATTGTAGGAAATTCTTCGCATTAGCTATGACGGATTACTCAGAATTTTGGAATCCACATTCTCCGTATATTGCTTGCATTGGGAATTTTATTGAATTATTTCCAGCCGACATTTTCTGTACACGGTACAAATCCATCTCTATTATATTCGTGTTACTGAAAAAGAAGTGAGGAGATATTACTAGATATACTACTATACAGTTAAAAGAATTTAGTACAATTGGCTTAAGTGATTTTAGGTTTCATCATCATCATCATCTATGATATTACTGGTTCCATTTCTTGCAAAAATGAACAAAAGGAAATAAATAGAAGGAGAAAAATTGGAATCATGAGTGGAGTCCTTTGAAGAAAAAGGAAGGGGGTTTCTTTTCTTCGCTTTTTACATTATTTGTAATTAATAATAATAAGCCGATGAACAGAAGTACAGTGCAAAGGAAGAATCGAATGCTTCCATTGTCAGAGAAGAGTTCCTTATCCAATCCAATGAATATGGATAATACAGAGGGCTTTTCAATTGAGTTGATATCACCATCTGTTGGAGTTGAATCCGAAAGGGGACTCTACTCATGGATTTCCTTTGTGCACAAGGCTCGAACCTGGTTCTTTGCTTGAAGGAAATCAGCATCACCACCTGAAGCAACTCAAGGCAGCTGCCGTATTCTCTCTTTTTCCCTGAAGTCAGAAGTGTAACGTTATAATGAGGGCAGCTGCTAAAAGCAAGCTCAAGTTGTAATATTTTAACACGACGAGGAAACACATTCTAATTGCTTTGATTATTTTACAACTTGTCTGGGAATGGGGTACGAAGTGTTCCTCAGTTTCAGGGGGCCTGATGCTCGCACGGGCATCACCAGCTATTTATTCGACCGGCTCTGCAGCAATGGGATCGACACCTTCCGGGATGACGAGGAGATCCGCAAGGGAAGGGAGATCTGGCCGGAGATCCGAGGGGCCATTCATGGCTCGAAGATCTCTGTGCTCATCTTCTCTAAGGACTACGCATGGAGCAGATGGTGCCTCGACGAGGTCGCTGAGATCGTGGACCGGGCGAGGTCGGGGGCCCAGCAGATGATCATACTTCCCATCTTTTACCAGATTACACCGGCTCAAGTCAAGAGGCAGACTGGAAGCTATGCCGTAGCATTCAACAAACACGAAGAAGAGTTTGATCGCGAGACGGTCCAGAGATGGAGGGAAGCTCTTCAATTTTGCGCTAGGCTCGATGGATACGAATCGAACAAGATTGCCAACGGGTATGTTGTTAGCAGTAGACCTGTTTGTTGACATCTGAGAGAAAACATCGCCGGTGTCATTATGAGGAGAAATGGGAATGATATTTCATGCAAAAGATGTGTGTGTATATATATATATATATATGAGAAAATTATACTAGAAATTATAAAAACTTATCATTTTTATATGCGATCTTTTAAAATTTTGAACATATTATGCACCGTCCTATATATTTGGCTCTATTATATCGTTAAATTATATCCGTTAACTGACGTTAAATATGTGCAAACCATCATTTATTAATGTCCGCACTAGGAATACGCTATATTGATGTGGCATGACACATTAACAACTTGGAGTCATGTCTACAACTTTTGTCCTACTATCGTTTTGTGTTATTCCTATGTTTAGATAACTATCACAGCACATCTATTATGCTGATTGACGCACACTACTTAATATTGTAACGGTTGCAAATATATAGAATATAAAATAATTTTTTGGAATTTTACATTTCACTTACTCAATTGGTAAATTTTTAGGATTTCCACGGTAATTTTACGGATATGCATAAAAAATAGTGTGAGATTTAGGTATTTTCTTTTTTTTTTAAGTCTGAAATTTTTGAAAAATCATGCATTCCATTAATTTGAGACAAATTAAAGACTTTCCAGACATTTTATCTCGAATCCAAAAATTCTTGAATTTAATTCGCAGCTTCGGGTCTCACGTGCATCTTTGATCCGTCGTTCCTTCTGCTTCCTCCTGGGGTCGATGGGTATGCTTTGTAACTGGAAAAACATTTGCTGTAGACAGATAGAGATACATACATATAGATCTGACGATCTCACACATTTAATCTATTGAATGTAATGCAATAATATACCTTACTCAGGGATGAAGCGGAGCTCGTACGCCGGGTTGTTGCTGCCATAAAAAGAGAGCTTAAGAAGTCATATCTTCATGTGCCTGAGGTTCTAATTGAAGATGCAGATAACATGGAGGAAGTGCTCAGCCTGTTAGACTGTGATTCCGACCTTGAAGACAGGAGGATGGTTGCGCTCATCGGTCTGGATGGGATTGGGAAGACGACTCTTGCAAAGATCGTCTACAACCAGCTCTGTGACCTCTTTGGAGCATGTGCTTCCCTCATGGATGTTGAAGAAGTGTCGAAAAGAGAGGGTGTTTTGTTCTTGCAGAAACAGCTCATCTCGCAGCTCAATAAAGAGCGTGCAATTATCAGAACTGTCGATGAAGGGATCAATTTCATACGAAGAAATTTCAGTGAGGAAAACGTTCTTATCCTTCTCGATGATATAACTGATGAGTCTCAGCTCGATTACCTTGTGGGAAGGCCGGAATACTTTGGACCAGGTAGCAGGATCATCGTCACTACTGCAGAACCGAAAGTCCTGAAGGGGCGCACTAAATACATTCATGAAGTCACCAAGATGCCAGACGATCTAGCCCTCCAACTATTTAGCCAGCATGCTTTTGGTTTAGATCATCCACGAGATCCCTTTGTCAATATCTCTATAGACATTGTGGAGAGAACTGGCGGCCTTCCTCTAGCCATCGAGGTTACAGGCTCTTCTCTGTGCGAAGAAGAAAAAGGTGTTTGGGAGGAGAAGTTGGCCGAGTTCAGGGAAGTGCCCGACGACCGAGTCCAAAAGAAACTGCTGATAAGTTATGATAGACTGACACCGGATCAAAAGCAGATATTTCTCGATATTGCATGCTTCTTCATGGGCGAGGACATACATGTAGCATTCTGCATGTGGGATTACTTGAGACCTAACAATCCATTTGGTCCGGTTGAGGCACTTCTCAGGAAGTCCTTCGTTAAGATCGAGGATGATGACAAGATTTACATGCATCCACAGCTCAGGAACATGGGAAGAGAAATCGTTCTTCAGGAAAATCTGTTGCAGCCTGAGAGAACCAGTAGGTTGTGGAGATGCGGTGATCCAGCAGAGTATGGAGAGCCAGTATGGGTATAAACTTAATTGACCTATCAAGCTGGTTCTGCTATTTCCTTTGTTTTCCTTTCCTTTCCTCCGTATCTTACTGTCAAAATGGTATATTTTCAGGATGAAGCACGTGGAGTCCTCGAGATATGCATAGTTTCACCTCAAAAGGTCTTGTCAGTAACAGGTTCAGACCTGAAGAGGTTTCCGTATCTACGGTGCCTTGATATGAAAAGAGCAACATTTTCCGGCAGTTTCAGGGATTGCCTGATGGACCTGAAGTGCATTCGATGGAAGGGTGCACCTCCAAGCTTCACAGTCACCGACTTTAATCCGAAGAATTTAGTCATTCTTGATCTTTCGCATTCAGAAATCAAGGGAGGCTGGGTTGGATGGAAGCATTTCAAGGTCTATATACCAGTACATATTTGTGCACATGTTAATTCCATTACCTCATCATCTTCGTCTCTATCCATCGCCAGTACCTGTAGTGCACACAGTTCTGATGTTCACAGCTCGCACCAAGTAAAGTATCTAAGATATCTCCTGTTTTGTGCAGGGAGCAGCAGATTCTTTGAAGGTCTTGAATCTGTCGTACTGCCACGAGATGACCAGGACTCCCGACTTATCAATCTTCCCAAGATTAGAGAGATTGATTCTAGTAGATTGTACCAGCCTGCTTGACATTCATCCATCCATCGGGCATCTCTCGAAGCTGGTCTCTTTAAACCTCGAGCATAACTTAGGCCCCATTAAGCTGCCCCAAGAATTGAGCCAGCTCAAAAACTTGAGAGAGCTGATCCTCTATGGTTCCATCGTTGTTCCCAAGGTTCCTGTCTCTGCCTATTTCCTGCAAAGGATTGGCTTTCTCAGTGCCCCTTGCTGTGCATCAAGCACAACTCGTATGGCGTCAGAGTCAGGTCTCCGGGTGGATATCTCCTGGTTCCGTCTTTTTCAACTCAACAATTTTCCGATATCGATGAGAAGCCTGCAGACCATACGACAAGCCTCACCTAGTTACAAGCAATGGTTGAAAAGAAACCCCGCAAAGGCTACTGATGACGCCACGAATATGGAGGAGCTTTGCCAGCTTCAGGAAAGTGGAAACTACATCCCTGAGAATCCGTCACCTCTTAGGCCTCCCTGCCGGATCGCCATACTCGAGGATCAGTTCCTTCACTTCTACTGCAAATCTCACCCTGTGCCTCGTGCAATCTGGTGGGGAGTAGACGCTCTTTTTGGGGTGTTCCGCCTGCCAATGAAGGTGGCCAGATTATTTGGCTATTGATCGAGGCATGCAAGTCCGTGCAATGCAACTAACTCAACAGAGAAACAGGTCTAGGCAAACCATGGATACCATAATAATATACTATTGTTACTTAACGTACTACTTATGTTTGTGTGCATAAATAAGAATGGTCATAATAATGATGACGATGATCACTGTATACAAATCATGATATTTTATTTTATCCATTTGCATTAATTGGTTTTGGCTTATGAGAACAAGCTCATAGTAGACAGCAAGGATGTGGTTATCATGCTGAATAGAAAGAAATATGTCTACTTGCTTTCACGTGCATTCATCCCGTCAAATATGGACTCCAGATGTGCCCCCTCCCATCGCATCTAATATAAATTTATCTATTCCAATGTGGAACCGACCTAGTGCAGCAGGTGCACTTTCTGTCAGCTGATGAATTGTTGTCTGATTGCCAGAGCAATTGCTAGTCGATGCTGGTCTCTACGCTAAGATTCTGGGTGGGATAGTTAATCGGATCTTATCCACACTCCATGGCCTCATCTTTCTGGTGCAAGGATTGAATTGGAGGGATATTTACATTTTGAAGCTTCGGAACATCAATCCAAGTCCATTGATAACACGATGCAGCGGTTGCTCATATGAAAAGATGGATCAACACCCGATGACTCACTATGCCACCCACCGTTAAGGGTAGTTTGATGCTTAAGTACATAAAATCTTCAATTCGATTGAGAGAGACAGAGAGAGGACAACTCTTGACTATTCTACAGGACATAGGATGATAGGATGCCGTATTCTTTTTTTTTTATTTTTTATTTATCAGAAGACAGGATGCTGTATTCTTGCTGCCGATAGAGAACGTAAAATTTGATTGTCACCATATTCTATTCCTGCAGCTGCTCTGTTTACCTAACCTCGAAAGCCCCGTTACAACATTTTATTTGTTTTTCTGTGTCTTTCATGAAGCAGGCAGTCAAAGTCTTGATGTTATCAATATTACTATTCTGTTGGTAAAATACGTATTAATCTAATACCGAGTGAATGGAACAAAGTGGTAAAGTTCACTAGTAAAAATTTTGGTTACATGTGTGATTTTAGCTCAAGAGGTGTCACCGTTTCTCACATCCAGCTTTCTCGCGGGACACTAGAGGGGCCACACGACAAACCTTGTTCCCCTTGCTACAGATCTGAGAAGGGCAACCTTGAACTTTCTCCCAAGAAACTCGGACTTTCATCATCCCAGTGAAAATCCGACAGCCATGTCCTGGGTGTACCTATGAAACTCCGGTTTGCTGGTAAGGAACCATAATCGCAAAGTGATGGGATTGGTGGGTGCTGAGGAAAGTGGGAACGGGGACTCCCTTGAGGGGAAGAACAAGTACAGGAGGATGGACTCTGAGGCCACAGATGACGATTTTGATGATGTGCTGAATAACCATCCTGGTTTCGACAGAGGCAGAAATACAAGAAAGTATGTCTTTCTCTGTGCCGTCCTTGCTTTCTCTCAACAATGTTCTTCTTGGCTATGGTAAGAATCTTATGCCTCAGTTGACTTCCTGTTGAAGTGGTAATATTTGAGCATAGAACTAGTTGTTTCTCCTACTCCTTCACGAGGTTGAAGCATATAATATATCTCTATGATGCGATCTTTATTGCCGTATCACTGTAATTTCTGCTAGGTTCACTGCGCACATCTGAGCCGGCAGATTCTACTTCACCGATTTGCAGCTGATTTGCTTGACCATTTTGAACAGTCTTATCGACTTTGTTGTTGGTAGAGGAAAGTTCTTATTTTGAATGATCGTTGCAGTTGAAGTTAAGGTCTTTATTGATGTGCAGATGTGGGGGTCATGAGTGGAGCAATTATCTTCATCCAAGAAGATCTGAAGATTACAGAGGTCCAAGAAGAAGTTCTTGTTGGATGTTTGAGTATCCTCTCCCTATTCGGTAGCTTAGCCGGTGGCAGAACAGCGGATCTCATTGGCCGTAAATGGACTATGGCCTTAGCAGCCGTCATCTTTCAAACAGGAGCTGCTGTGATGACCTTAGCTCTTTCCTTCCAGGTCCTAATGATCGGCCGCTTCTTGGCCGGGATAGGGATTGGCCTAGGGGGCATGATTGCTCCAGTTTACATAGCAGAGATATCACCATCGGTCAATCGGGGTTCTCTTACTTCATTCCCTGAGATTTTCATAAACCTTGGGATTCTACTTGGTTATGTCTCAAATTATGTCTTCTCAGGCCTACCAGTACACACAAACTGGAGGGTGATGCTTGCTGTTGGAATACTTCCCTCTGTCTTCATTGGTCTGGCACTTTTCATAATCCCTGAGTCTCCAAGGTGGTTGGTCCTAAAGAGCCGTGTTGAAGAAGCCCGAGCAGTTCTCTTAAATACCAATGAGAATGAGGCCGAGGTTGAGGACCGACTTGAAGAGATTCAGTTAGCTGCTGGGGTTGGGACAGCAGAGAAGTATGATAACAAATCCATTTGGCGTGATTTCTTGATCCCGTCTCCTCCCCTCTGCCGGATGCTAATCACTGGTATGGGGATCCAGTGTTTCCAGCAGATCACAGGAATCGATGCCACGGTCTATTACAGCCCTGAGATTTTTAAATCTGCCGGTATAAAGAGCAACTCAAATCTTCTTGCTGCAACTGTTGCCGTTGGTGTGTCAAAGACTGCCTTCATACTGGTGGCAATAATTCTCATCGACAAATTTGGAAGGAAGCCACTGCTGTATGTCAGCACAATTGGGATGACAATCTGCTTATTTTGTGTGGGGGCTGCTCTCACTTTCCTGAAAGAAGGGGAGATCGGGGTTGCTTTGGCAATCCTTTCCATCTGTGGTAATGTTGCTTTCTTTTCTATAGGGATTGGACCCATTTGTTGGGTTTTGACTTCAGAGATCTTCCCACTGAGGCTCCGGGCTCAGGCAGCAGCTCTTGGGTCTGTGGGCAATCGGCTCTGCAGTGGTCTTGTTGCCATGTCCTTCCTCTCAGTTTCTCGAGCAATCTCAGTAGCGGGAACTTTCTTTGTCTTCTCTGTGATCTCGGCTTCCTCTGTTGTGTTTGTTCACAAGCTCGTTCCTGAAACGAAATGCAAATCGCTGGAGCAGATTGAGTCACTTTTTCAGGACCAGCACAACTTAAATGAAAATGAAGTCCAAATGGGGGACATTGAGCAACTTGTGCCAAAAGTGATGAACTGAGTTGAAATGTGCACTTCACAAGCTAAAGTTCACCATATAGCCCTCTTCTTAGGATTGGTATCAAAATTCAACTGATGTAAGTCATCCCATATGAAGTTCTGCAGCTCAAGGAAATCATGAATAAGCATTGCAGATCTTGGTAGCGACAGAGAAGAAATGGCATTCTCCTCGTTCAAAGTTTAGCTGCAACTATTGATTATTCTACATCTCTTCCTGTAGGAGCTTGTTTAATCATGATTGGAGATCATTCACACACAACTGGGAAGAGAAATATGAATCACCATCCATCTCGTTTTTTTCCTCTGTCTTGCTCAAAATCCTTGCAGCGCAAAGGAGATTGTCATTACTGCAAAAAGTAATCTAGAGATTGTCTTATGGGCGTCTAGTTTCTTTTCTTGCTACGTATGCCGCGTGGCATCAGTCCTGTAAGCAATCAATGTTAAAGATGTCACAACCCCAAATTTTGTCATACTTTCGCGTTATTTTCATAAAAATTAAAAATTTTAAATTTATTATATAACATTCTAATTAACATATATAATAACAACTATCAATAATCTATCAGTTTCTCATTATCACACAATAATACACACGTCTCAACTGATAGTTATTGTCAAACTTTCCGGATCATAACATTATATATAAAATAGTACATTATTCGACACATACCCTATTAACTATTCATCTTACTTGATCCCTGAATCAAAATTTGGCTGCTTCGCTTGATTGAGTACCTTTCTTATTTGAAAATTTTTTTTACAAAGGAATATGAATTGCAGCTCAATGAATATAAATTTCCAAAGTGAAACAATATTAGTTTAAATATAGGTTTTTACAATTATACTGTTAGTCAAATAACTATAATAGATAGGTATTAGTAGCCTAACTAGCTCCACACGATCTATATAATGCAATGCATGTAAACATTTATATTAAGCAATAATCATGGAGTTGCACTATCTCTACAATAGAGTTATTGTGATACCGATACTAATCTCTCCTCAAATGGTATCGTAATCCCGCACTTCAATCAATCTCATAATATTCTCCTTCCCGTGCCCTTCACCTTCACATGCAATCATGAGGGCTGTCTATTATCCTTTGGCAGTAAGAGTGAACCTTCGCTCTCAAGTCTATCTCTTTCCTTTACCTCTCCTCTCTAATATTTGTTTTTCCGATCATGTCCTAAAAGGGAGTCACTTCATGTATTCCGCTGGGGTCACAGAGCTAGCATCACTCATGTCCTATGTTTATATCTCGCTGTGAATTCACAGTAAATCAGTAAGGCTTATTTCTATTTCGCCGACTTAACGGTCAATATGGTTATGTATAAATACAAACAGCAATGCAAATCATATATGTAGGTATGCATGTCCGATTACTATTATTATTTATTATTTTTCTATTCTCTTCGTCACTTATTCGGAATATGCTTACTTGTTAGAAATAACAGTTAGTTAGATATAACAAATACTTATTTCATAATTGACATTTACTAATAATTAATCATATATATAGCATTTTACAATAGAAAAATGTACTTACAACTCTTTAATTAATCAATCACGAAGTGGGATCTTCGGGGTGAATATATAGAGTCTCTCCAATACATATCATTTGATTTATAATAAAATTAATACATATATATATATAATGATTTATGTTTTGGCTGCAAAAAAAATCTTATAAAGAATTTGCATCCCACATAATATACATATATATTATTTAATTATTATTATTTATTTATAGACCTCATACAAGAGAAAGGGAGGGATTCGATATGGGAAGTCCAACAAGGCAATGCTCTTCTCTCTCTCTCTCTCTCTCTGTTTTTTTTTTTAATATTGAATCCATTAGAGGACCTGTGATTGAGCTCTTCTTTTTTTCCCACAGCCAACAAGCATCGTAGTTTGAGGCCTATTAAGCTCCATGCTCACATCTCGATCCATCATCATATAGCGAAAGAAAGCTCCCTGTAACCCAAATCTAACGACTCCACTTTATACTTTTTGGTTGAAAATAATAAACATACTTAAGCTCAAACCAAAAAAATCACAATAAATTTAGCTACACTTATCTTAAATACACAAAATACAAGTTGAAACCTCTTCCCTTTAGCTTGGCCTTGTTCTTCATAGCTCTGTCTGTTAACTCTCCCTCTCGCAAGAAATGGGAATTGTCCAGAAGATTGGAGGAAGAAGAAGACAAGTGGCTAACGGGGATTTAAATGTAGAAAAAGGAAAAATGGATTTATGGGATTAAATTCCTTTTCTTTTTTCACGACTTACAAAGGCGTTGTTATCATTAAATAGTATGAATGAGTTTTCTCATACATCAATAGCAGCATCGCGTTGGAAAAGGTCTCCCTGGAACGGCGCATCGTTATTATCATGGGACATTTTTGGAAGGGACAAGAAACCCAATTCTGTCTTGTGGCCCCAAGATGGGATGCTAGGGGATCCCTTGAACGCATAACCCCAGTGGGCTTATTTTTTGTACTCCAAGGCATCATACTAAGTACTAACCATTTCTTTTTCCGGGCTAAGGAAAAGAGGCTTGGGAACGAATAGGAGGAAGAAGACAATATATGAAGTTTTACGGATGATAACCATTAACTTGACCTCTTCCATATTGAGAACGATGCCGTGAGGTTCAAACATTATAGTATTTGAATAAGTCAATCATCTTTTCACCGTAGCTGGTCGTTTCTTTATAAAGTGGAAAAGAACATTAAAAAAAAAAATTGTCATAAGGTGGGAGGATTCCATCAACAGTTTGGTCGAGTGTCCATTTCATAATTCAAAGTAGTAGATCGATTCCACCGTACATAATGGGAAAAAATGACATTGACCGGAAGAAAACATGTTTAACTATCTGAATCTAAGCTCACGATCTCATTATCTTGCCTGAGGTGAGACACATCTTTGCTGTTACACCGCGAACTGCCGCATCAACGGGGCGGCATACTGGTAGATGCCACGAGTTGAAACTCAAGACTGCCGCAGAGCATAAGACCGCCTGATTCAGTTCATAAATATCAAAAGCAGCAAGCCGACAGTGATGTGAACCCTTCCGTATAAGAAGACCGAGTCAAAACTATGGGTAGAAGACTTGAGGGAGGAAAGTCAATGACAGATAACAGATGGAGATGGCGTAAAAGATTTGAGTCATATAACAGAAAACGAAAGGTCCTTTTAACTTACCGAATGACATGAAAGGTTTCAGATTTGAATAAAGAAGAGTGACGGGAAGACGATAATGAACTGGGTTTCTTGAAAACATACAGTGGAAGAAATGAAGAAAAGCTGCAAAAGGGGGAGAAGAGGTCAAGCCCACAATAAAGAAAGAACCATCCCTCGTGTACTATAATATCAATTGATCTCATCACCTGATTAATCATGTAGATTTAAATAAGGAAAGTCAGACAATGTTCAATCTCTTTTACACTCCCTTTTAATGCCCAACAAGTTCTCTCTTGTCGTCTCCTACCTCCTTTCTCAATTCTCTTTGCGCAGGAGCTTTGATATGATTATAGTAGTACCCTCCTCAAGGAAGTGCTTCTGAATCAACAGTAGAAGAATAGGTATCAAGCAGAAGGATAGACTTCCATCGAGAACTTGACGGCTGATGGCCTTAAAGTTGAATTCTTCCATTTCCTGCTGCCTTGTCCTCATCTTCCTCTTAGCAGAATGTTCATCTTCTTCTCCTTTCATCTCAGGTGATTCCTTTCGTTCAACAGAACAACTTCAAACAAGCCAGGAGTGTCTTCTTACTTACGAGCTCAGTCTCATATCTTCATATTCAGAGGTGTATTTGCCTGAACATGTCTTAGTGTCTTTATGCAGGCAGTATATTTGAATATCAGGAATCTGGTGGTCCGACTCGAACCCTCCTTCAGATCAAAAAGCGTAATAGTCTTCTTCACCTTTTATGATGTTATTCACAATTTTCTATTCTTTTCTTTTCTTTCTTGCTCAACTTTGTCGCAGTGTTCTTTTTGGTCTATTTAACCATAAACCAGTACCTGTTGGCTGCTTATGTATCTATTCGAGGGGAAGACGATAATAAAATTGCTGAGTAAATCAAAACACGGGACTAATTATGATATCTGTGTAGCCTTTTTTTCTTCTTGTGTATGCTGATAATTAACATGCTCCTCATGTTTGTCTAAAGTTGCCTCCACCCACAGATCACCTGAAACAGTTGTTTTCTCGTATAATGTCTTGTCCTGAAACAGCACCATCATACTGTGTGATGACTGGGATTGAATAAATTAATCATGTTAAGGAGATTGTGGGTAACTTGTATGGCAAGTTATCACCTGCGGCCAAACTTCCCAGTTGGTTTTTTCCTTCAGAACCTAATCAGACCAGTATCCTTCACATGTCCAAATACGCTTCTCTACTCTATCTCATGCAATTTTTGGTCAAGAATTTTGCCCCTTACTCTTGCTATATTTCCTTTCACAAAGCTTGTCCAGTAGACTTCGAGCACCAGAACTATACAATCATTACCAGCCAGTGCAAGGGGCCCCAGTTCCCTGCCAACATCTGCTGCACGGCTTTGAAGGAATTCGCCTGTCCTTTCGCTGCTGAGCTGAATGACGCTACAAGCGAATGCTCGGAGATCATGTTCAGCTACATACGAGCATACGGGAACTACCCACCTGGTTTGTTCAGAAATGAGTGCCGTGACACAAAAAAGGGGCTCGACTGCACTGCCGTGAATGTTCCACCAGCCTCTCCATCATCCAGAGACTCGGTAGGGAATAATGATCAGCGATGTGCTGCAATGTCGAAATTGCTTGTGCTCGTGGGTTGCTTCCTTGTTCTTCTATTTCGATTGTAAATCCCTTCCCATGTTCTCCAACAATCTGTACTCAAAAGTAGTGCTGTCCTCTGATCGAGATTGTGAGTTTTGGGCTAGAGACTTAGAGTTCAATGAGCTTCTGAAGTTTGTAATAATACAGATTCCCGTTATCCTTCTCCTTTCTCTGTTGCAATGTGTGGATTCCACAAGATCATTCTGAATACAAACACTGGAATATCTGATGGCACTTATAGTTACAATTTGCAAAAGCCCCATAAAATACTCGGGTAGTGATTGCATGTATATGAAGTATCTTCAGTAGAGCTGGAAGTTAACCGAATTTTTCTTTGACTTTATAACTTCAAATGGCAAAATGGCACAAGAGAGTCTCGGTTCGTAGCACAGAGAGATTAGTCTTTATGGAATAATGGCTAACCATTCACCTTGGAGTGGCCATCTCGTTGCAAGACATGCGATAACTTGTGTTATGCTTCATCAGCTCAGGCCACAACAAGAAAAAGGGGCAAAAACTATCTAAACCATGAGCACCTGTGGCAACAATATCTGTCTCTATATTGGTTTCATGTGAATTGACCTTTCGGGAAAGAAAGTGGGAGTACTGGAGGCTAAGGGTCAGAAACAGTTTTCACACCGAAACTAGCAAAAGTATATTCAACGATGCAATCATGGAGAAAAGAACAAGAATATCATCAAAGTAGGCCAATCTTATCAGGTGACAGAGGAAAGGCTAGATGATATAGCAGATACTATACATCTTTGCAGCCATACAATCTTCACGTAAAGGGAGATATATTTATCGAGTGGACTAAAGCTGAAAGCATACAAGAAAGCCAAATCCCCTGCAGTCCTCCGATTTCTCTTTTCCTTTAGTCTGAAAGGAACTCAATTCTCTTTGTCCTCGGAGGAACTATTTTAGTCCCAGTTGAACTTCATTAGAAAGTTAGGCTCATCCACCAGTAATTACTCTTAGGATCTCACCAGATGGCCTCTGGGTTGGTTGGTTCTTGCTTTTGTATCCAATGGGGCAAAAATACGTCTACAGCAGCTAGTTTACGTGCATCCATATATGCACTTCTTGGAATCATCCAAGAAAATGGCTTTCAGCCAATGTCTTTGATTTCTATCGAGAAAACTACGACACCTTTGTTTTGCTATGGGGATGCGCTGAAACAAGCCAGTTTTACAGACGTGTATTCTAGAAACTGTGCAGGGCAATAAGAATAGCACGCTGAAAAGAAGCTTTTGATCAACCAACTAGCAACCCCATAAGGAGCGAGAGTAATATTACATGCTCCATCCCTGGATTGTGAGAGTATGCATCCAGCAAAATTTTATTATCGAAAAACATTGGAAATCCTATTAAGATGAATATCCAAGATTGCAGAGCAAATAGTTCCTGCTACGAGAAACCTGTTATTGGCATGAAACACAACATAAATCTGGAAAGTAGCAGAGACAAAATATCCCTAAAAGAGGAAAAGCATCAATCTTCAAAGAATAATATTCTAAAAAGGAGTCGAGTAAAGTTACTCCCGTTGATGGAAATCATCTTTTTGACCTTCACAGTTGAATAAAACGTCCACAGGGCAGACAGAGAAACCAACCGAGGATCAATTGACGGCCACTGATTCATGTCACGCCATCTGGGGAAATCAAGCTTTCGTATTTTCTTCAATCACTAACCATACAACCGACAGTTGAATTTCTTCCGTGAGAACTTGTGGAGAGAACAGATAGCTACGACATGGAAGCTAAATTATTGTTAGGCAAACTAGCTGCAACACCTAATTATAAAGTCAGTACTTCCATCATGGAACCATTTTCCATGAACGCAGGACACTCAGAAATGGATTTCTCCAATATCATCTGTGTGCGGTCACCAGTGTCTCGATGAACCTTAGGCCGTCAAACCTCGGCTCAAAGTTATTCGCGGAGCCAGAGCCCATCGAAGAAGGATGTTCCTGTTCCAGATCCCGAGTATTCGGGAGATTTTCCTGCAGAAATGAGCGCAGGAAAGTAAGAACCAGAATATGGTCTTGAAATACTTGGACTTAATCTCAACAAAATGAGCAGAAAAATCCTCTCGTGAATGCTGAAGAGGCCGCTCAATTTTCAAGTACCAAGAATTGTTATTGGAATACAGTGATTTGATCTTGATAAACACGAGAAATGAATCCCGTCGTGAATGCTCAAAGGGCACCCGATTTCAAGGACCCAGAAAAAGAATCTGCCGAAAAGCACCACTTCTTACGGAGCAAATCCTTTCAACATCCAAGAACTGAAGTTACCTGGCGAGAGAACTGAGAGTTCGAGCTGCAGTTAAAACTCGAGGTGGAGGAGGAAACAGAGACGGCGGTAGCGGAGGAGGCCGCCACCGTGGCAGCCAAGAGTCCAAGCTTCTTCATTGTGACAGAGTGAGAGAGAGAAGAAAAGGTTGCAGATGGGAGTGAGAGAGAGGGAGAGTAAAAAGCTCGAGAAAAGAGAGCTCCTTTGACTGGTTTTATACGGTGGCGGAGAAACAGGAAGAGAGAGAGAGAGAGATAGATCAGAGACGGCGGTGTTGACAGGTAATTTCGAATGTTTTCTTCACGCGGCAACCGCCAGTTCCGCTAGCCTGCCGTATCGAATTACCTTTTTGCCCCTCCCTTAACGCACGTGCACTCTCTTTTTATTTATTTATTTTTAGACAGATGCACCAAGCCATAGGGTGACAAAAATCGAGTCGAAATATCGTGATTCCAAGTCCAGATGACTGGCCCAGAAAGAAAGCCGAACTCCGTAATGATTGACGGATGAATGGCGGTGATGGGACCTCGGGGGATGGCATTCGCTTCACAAGAAATTTGGTGGTCCTGATTGATGTGATTGGTAACTTGGTGGTGCACCAGCTTGCAGGTGTAACGAACAGCCATGGAATGGGAGCTGCTATGCTGAAATTTCCGACTTTGTCCCTTGTTTTTCATCACAGTAAACTCGGATTCAAATCGTCCTTTGTTAGTATATGGGGAGGACAATCATATTTTACCATCCCAGATTGAACCGGTCCACATCAGCTTAATCTTTATGTTTTGTGCTGACTAATTTAGTTTTATTGCGGATGCACATTGTATACCCAAAAGCGTGGATGGACCGAAAATTCATAGTTGAGAATGGTTAGACTATAAAAGTCAACACCCAGAAGTCAGCAGCCCCAGAAGACCGACGCTTGAATGGTGCAGAAGGGAAGGTGGACACTAGTAGGAGAGGGATTCAACAAGGAGAGTCAAAGAATAACCATGCTTAAAATTGACATTTAATCGTTTTTTTTTTAATTGGAGTGAAAGCCATGGAAAGAAGGGATCCATAGGCGCAGTCTCGATCGAGATGTTTCAGTCAACCCCTGAACACACGTCTGATTTCGTGTCCAAGAACAGAACTGAACAGAAAGTTCAGCTGCTGCAGTCTACTAAGAGCATGGGAGTGCCCGGGACGAATGTAGAGATGAAGGAGGATAAAGTTGATACTGAGGGTACATAGGAGGGGAGTCGACGCGTCTACTTTCTATTCACCTATTCCCGATTTGTTTCCCGGACCATGAGAAACGGCCCCTGGGGCAGGAGGAGGAGGAGGAGGAGGAGGCTGAAGGCCACCGGGGTCATGAAGTGGGTGATCAATTCTTGGCTTGGGGAAAGCATGGATGGTGATGATGGGGGCCCTGTCCTCTTCGCTCTGAGCTGTTATGGTAAGTCAGGCATCAGATGATGAGTGAGATGACGGGACCACTCACTCTATGGCACATGGCACGACACTGAACGCCTGTCGGTGGCAGTCCTAACCTCTCCCCGACCTTTCATGGTGTTGTTTGGTCGGCTTGGCATCGAATTTATCAGCCTCGGAGGCTCGCAAACACCACACACTAAGGTGGATGATGAAGAAGAGGAAGGAAAGAAATGGACAAGCAGAGAATGGTTTTTCTCAAAATATTATATTTATATTTAATTTAAAAGTTTAAATGAATATAATATATATCGTATCATCAGTTATAATTAATGATATACGTACATTCGGTTCGGCTTAGATAATGTCGGACCCATCGGGGGGCCGTACAACCATGATGATCGAGTTGAAGAGTATGCAAGGAGGCTTGTAAGAACAGTAGAGAGACTCAAGAACATTTTCGAGTTTTTTGGATGTGGTCAGTGCCATATTTGACTACACACATTTTTGTTTCCTCACGTGTGGGTGAATATGCAAGTACCCACTTGGCACAAGAGTTTGGCGGGTTGCAAAGAGCAAGAAATCGGGTCTACCAAACCTGTAGCATTTACTTACAATTAATTAATGGCCATCAATGTGGCCACCAGCCCTAACAAGTCAGGTCGATAAACTAATAGGACTATACGGGAGAAGATGGTGGTATAGATTTCCGGTACAACCGAACTTCATAATGTTATGGTTGAGAAAAGAAAGTTCCAGTTATAAAAATAATCTGTCAGGATGGAAAATGGTCCAAGCACGGGCAACTTTGTCGATGAGGATAGATGTTTGGCATGGCCTATTTCTTTGGTTTTGGTCAGCAGCAGGACGATGCATGAGACAGTATGCTGCAGACAATACTCACGCTTTCCGATCCCATTTCTCATGTATTATGCACGGCCCGCTTCATCCCAACAAGTTACAGGTCCCTTGGACATTGATTTGGATTCGAAGTTGCAGTTCCATTTCTCTGCCAGCGCTGGGATGTTATTTTCTTTAGTCGATTAGCGCAGTTCATCTGACTGAAAGAAAGGAGCCGGAAGTCCGCATCTTTGATGAACGGAATTCAAAGGAGAGGACATGAAACATGGTAGAAGCGTTGGCTTTAAGAAAGGACCTGTGCTTTAGCTCATGGCAATGAAGGTCTGACTTGGCATTCCAATCCTGGGACGCTGCTTACCTCAAAATGAAAACGACATTAAAGTAACATGCCGTGTTGTCCGTATGCGTTTCCTATGCTTCAAGATGACGGCAGATTTATCTTTTCTTCCATGATCCCCCAATAATGATCTAGTGCTCCAAATGTCTGGTCTTGTCTAACGCAAAAAACAGCCAAGAAACAGAATCTTGCCGTAGATTTTTGGAAGTTCAGTTCACATGGAAGAGCCAATAATATAGAGCACTCAACCATGTCAGCCTACCATATCACTGTCAGATGAAGACCAAGAGAAATGAATGCCCCTTCGTTGTACTGATTATGATCACCATATTTTGCATCATAACTAGTTTCAGAGGGAATAACCGATGGCTGTTGGTTTTGAATGTCCTACTGACGACCTGGTACTCCAGAAGAAGTAGCAATTAGAACTGGCCAATTGGGATCTCGTCAACAATCAACCAGCCCACCTTGAAATCACAGCAAACCCATGATTCCTATGCCAGATGAAAGAATCCCAGCTAAGAAAAATGAATGCTGCAGATATCTTCTAGTTGAAAGATATCCGTCAGCCTGAGAAGCTTTCCTGTGAGCCAGTGAAGTAAGTTGGAAGTAAACAACATTGACACATATTGAACAGCTAACGTAAGGAATGTTGAGGCAAAATTGAGAGAGAGGTGAGAGCAGTTTTACTTTTGTTCAAGGAAATTTCAGAAGAAATGCAAAATGATATGCATAAAACAATCTGGTTGAAGAATGCAAAAGCATGGACTAGGACCTAGAGGACTATAATCCCTGTCAACTAATATTTGGACGTGGACAGTTTCCAATGTTGACTAATAATCGATTAACTGTAGATATTCAACAGCTACAGAGGAACAACTTCAAAGAGAATGAAGTCAGGCAAGTCCTGGTCCACTTCACTCTATGAATATGTTTTTCACCTCAAAATACTTTCCACAAGTGATGGAAAGCCAAGCCCGATTACTGGATATTGGAGGAAACTTTATGTTCATTACAATTACATTAACTTTTCAAGAATTCCCCTTTCCTCTCCTAGATAAAAGCAAATATCCTGTTTCCGTACAAGAATATAACCAGATTTATGTATTCAAACTTGAGAATTTGTTTTCAGTCACATTCTCTCTTTTAGACTGTCAGTGGATTCCCTACACAGTATGAATCATTTCCATGTCACCACCGGCTCCACTCTTTCCAAAGGAATAACCATTTTATTTCAAGAGGAATAATGATTTTGCTAGTCCATGATGCAGTCAAAACAACTCGATGACAAATGGTACTAGTAAAAACTAGACAATCTATCTGGCAACTGGACCAAAACAACCCGTAAATAGATAGCAATCTGGGATCAGTTAGCATCACTCTCCAAGAAACCAGAGAAATCCAAACCTCCACAAGCACTTCATGAAATGTTTCTGACTTTCTTGTTAACATAGCATTTAACTTATAAACAGCGAAATGAATCAGAAATCTCTGTGACCAGCCTGATATTTATTGCCATACATGAGATTCAACCACTAAGTATCCAAGGGTAGTATAGTAGCATTCTCAAGAAAGAAACAAGACCAGTTTCCCTTCACAACTGCAATTACCACCTTTCAAGATCATTGTACATGGCCATTAAAGCTAAAAGATGGAGAAGATTTAAAAAAAAGAATTCTTCATATAATTCAAAGGTAATATATAACTGAGAACATTTGTTTATATCAAGATGAGATAATAAAAACAATAATAATAATAATAAATTTACAATATGTGTGACAGAAATACATAAGCACAAACAGAAATTACATCCAGTTATTAAAGCAAGTTAAACACCATTGAGCGTATGCCAGAGACACCATCTATTGGTAAACAGACACCACATTTTGATGAACATCCCCAAATGACAACCTTGAGATATTAAATGATATGCCTAGTCTCAAGAGGTCTTCAACATTTCCAACTAAAAAAGATTGCCCGACACATAACTGAAAGACAACCAGCACAACAATAAATTCAAAAGGTTATTTGGTCCTCCTCTAACAGCCAGTCTCAATTTTCACCTCCCCAGTGACCAAAACGACGTGATATCTCTCAAGGACTGCCTTGATTTTGCTTAAGAAACCCCTTCGATCTGATAATGTATCACAAAAGATGAATCCAGACTCACTCTTTCCTCACAAAATCAGTCAGTTAAAAAGTAGCAGCATTAACCAGACCTAGAAATAGCATTTCTCATCAAAATAGTTAAAAGGAACTCATTAAGCTAAAATGGAGAGGAATGACCATTACCAGCTCATAATCAACTAGACTTGATCGACTCAACAAAACCGCTGCTAAGAAGCCTCTCGACATACTTCCCCAGAATATCAACCTCCAAGTTCACCTTTTGTCCAACTTGCTTCAAAGGAATGACAACCTTCTGCTGAGTATAAGCCACCAGCATGAAACTAAACCATGCCTCTTCATCATTCACATCGACCACAGTCAAACTTGTACCATCCACTGCTATGAATCCCTTGGGCACAATGAACTTCAAGATCTCCTCCTTGGTCCTTACCTTAACCCACAAGGAGTCTCCTTCAGGCTCCATAGAGACTATCTCCCCCGTCCCGTCGACATGGCCCTGGACGAAGTGGCCACCCATTCGGCCTGTGGGACCCACCGCCCGCTCCAGGTTCACCTTCGAACCGGTCCCCAGCTCGACGAGCGAGGTCTTCCTCAGGGTTTCTGGGGCCAATCCCACAGTGAATTCCGATTGACCCATATCGAAATCAGTCACGGTAAGGCAAGTCCCATTAACCGCTATGCTGTCCCCGAGGTGGACGTCCTGAAGGACGGTCTTGGCGGTGATCGTCATGGAGAACCCTTCGTCGACCGGGCCCAAGTTCTTGACTTGCCCCATTTCTTCTACGATCCCAGTAAAAAGGCACCTAGTTGTCAGGGTTTGGTGGCGGCGGGGTTGGAGGACATTTTGGTGCTTTTGCACAGAGCAGGAGAGGGAGAAGAAGGACGACCTGAAGTTGCCGGCAAGTCTGAAGCTGGGTCTGAATGGGGTGTTGGGACTGCGAGGAAGACTGATGATCGGAGCCAAAAGAAGGGACTTTCGGGCCTTGCAAATTGGCGCGATAGAGAGAGGGAGTGCCATTTTCGGTTGGCTCGGGGAGAATTTGCGAGCGGCTTTGATGAAATCCTGATAAGGAGGAACTACGGGGATTTAGAGAGCATGTGTCCTTTTTTTTTTCTTTTTGCGATCGATTTAAGGAGGATGGGTCAGGCAGGTGAAAACAGAACAGCTTCCTCGCATGTCACTCTTTTCTCCATTTTTTTCCCCGGACATTTTACTGGAAGATATGTTTTCTGTCTCGTCTGAAATTTCAAGAAAAATGGCAGAGCTCTCGCATGGCTGCTTTACGTACTTGAACGAAAGAAAGAGCAATTTAGGTTCTTGCCTGATCTTTCATGGATTCGTACGGAGGAAAGAGCCGGGATTTGACCCGATATGCATGTGAAGAAGGAACCGAGAAATGTAATCGCAGGCTGCCCGGTCTGGATTGATTGCCGCCGCACCGAGACCTCATCCGAGCCATCTATCTCCCCACGAATCTTCCTTCACATATGCTGCACAGATAAATAAAAAAAGACACGACTTCCCCGTTCCACGAGCTTGTTTCGGAACCTATCAGGTTTGAGCCAAAAGAGATGGGATCAGTATGTGACCAGGCAAGTTAGAGCTAGGGACGGCAATTATGCCCCACCCCGCAGACCCGACTTGGCCCGACCTGCTTTGGTCCGGGTCAGACCCGCCCCATACAGGGGATACGGCAGGCCTAGTTATGTCTTGTGGCCCGGCCTGCCCTGTTTGACCTATTTTAATATATATTTAAAATAAATGTTATTTGATTTACAATAATTTAATTTTAATAAATTTTATGATATTTACTCTATTCTATTACCATTATGTTAATTTTAATTATATTTATTTTTTTTACTAAATTATGTTTTATGAATATGTAAATTTAAATTGTTGTTTACACTAAGTTTAACATTATTTGTCATTTTATAAATATTTTGGCTCATAAAATGTCGGGTCGGGTCGAATCAATAGGCAAAAGGTGTCAAGTAGTTTTGTTAAAACGGGCGGTCCGTGCAGGTTCAAAATGGGCCTAGAACCTTTTGACCTAGTTACGGTTCAGCTAGTTTGTTTAACAAGTCAGTCCAGTTATGGGTTACAAATCAAATATATATGAATGGGTCTAGAACAATTTATAAGTAGGCCGATTCACTATTTGGATTAATTTGATATGTGAACGGTTTATTTTTTTAATTATTTTGAATAAATACATTTTTAAAATTTTTTGTAATTTTTAAATTGATATAATAAAATCTAATTCATGATTTTGGCTATTCCAATCAAATTTACAATGGTTTTAGGCCAATTACGGTTTAATTGACCGATATTTCTAACGAGGCTCGTAAACCACCCCTCAACCCAATAAGTAGTTTGTGGATTGAGTTAGTGGCGGTCTAGACCGGTTCCTGACCACCCAGGCTGGTTTAACACCTTTAGTGCCCCCGCCCTGGGGGCGTGGGGAGGGTGCCGGCGGGCCACGGCGGAGGTTGGTTGGGTTGTGCAGGGTTAGTGGTGTGTGGGTTCTGCCATCACTAGTTAGACCATGTGGTGCAGACAACACCGCAGTAGCTGTTGTAGGAACTATGGTCGTCTGATCTTTTTGCTGTGTTCTACTTGAGATTGGCAAGAACGTTACATTCTTATACACGTTCACAAGGTGAGCTCGAAAGGATTCCACCATGATCGGGACCAAAATATTGCGAGACCTTCTGAACATGAAAATGACAATAAATGTGTACTCTAACCGGAGAGATAGCATTAAAAACCAGACCTATAAAACATAGGAATGCATGAAAAACCTCTCGATTTCTTTTGCTTCCCTACTTTTTCGTTTTCCAACCGTGTCGAGCTACGGTGAAACTTGCTGCTGAGAGCAATCTTACACTGTTTAACAGAGAACAAAAATTATTAAAGAGACGACTATAAACAAGCTCGGGGATTCAACCTTGCCAAATTGAGATAACAAGCTCCTGTTATCGTCCAAAAAAAGACCCGTGGGGGGTGGGTTGTGGACCTAGTGGTGGTGGGTGTCGGGTTGGGGAAAAAGCTCCTGTAGAGAGAACATTTCACTGTTTCCATGAAGGCTGTAATACAGTCGCATACACGCAGCAGGTAAAATAGAACAGTACACGCTTGTGCACAAATAACCCAGTTTAGATGTGAGAAAGGAAGAAGGGAGACATTACATATCAGGGGAAGAAGCAGGATAGGCATTCAACTTGAAAGCATATTCAGTATCTTAACAATTTGAAAACAATATGAAATAAAGACAGCATATACAACAATCTAAGAGTGACCACATAACATACATATATATGAGGACACTGGTACGCATTTGTTTCAGTTTTATTCAGTGCATATAAAAAAGCATGCAATCATTATGGAGTTGTCTCGCAACATGGAATTAGGATCTTTATCCAGGCCACCCTCTCTGAGATCCACCAGAAGAATGCACATTCAACCTTTCAAGCACACTATTGAATTCCACAGGCTGCTCACACTCTTCCATCCCATTTATCACGCTAGCCACATTATCGTCCTAAAGCCCATATTCATGCCTTATTGATCAGCTAACCATAGTGCTGGTTCTGGACAAATTGTGGGTGGCTAGAATTTTGAACCATGAAGTTGTTCGGAGGGTTTGCCTGAGGATTTGGGTGAGGAACATTTGGTGGATGGTACATACCCTGGGAAAAGTGAACCCTTTCAGGAGGTTGATGACAGAAGGATCTCCCCCCATCAGCTTCATGCAACATATATCCGCTGCCTGGTGGGACAGGTGTTTGGGGGCCAGCAGCATATCCACCACCAAGCTGTTGCCCAACAGCCCCCTTAACAGACTGTGGTGGGGGTTGCTGCTGCATGATCCTACTGGTACCTGCATATCCGTAAGGCAGAGTTTCTGTACGGCTAGATACTGGAGGTGGGACTCCTGAGTATGGCATTTGCATCGGCTGGCTGTTGGGAAGGGGTTCTTGAGGAGGTGGGGGCATGGACGGGTTTGTATTTTGGTTCTGTGGATAGGTAGAGTAAATTGGCAATGGCGGGGCCCTCATCTGTGGTGGCACTGATGATTGTTGCTGTGACGATGGCTGTACAGGTACCTGTTGGGGTAACTGCTGGGACCACTGCTGCTGGTACTGAGGGAAAGGGTGCATAACTTGTGGTTGTGTTGATTGAGGTGGGACCCGGGAAATTTCTTGCGATTGTGTTGACCTTCCTTGGGGTTCAGAGGGCACGTAGTGAATCTGAGGAAGCTGACTGGCACCTGATGGATTTGGTATCTGAGCTGGAGACAGAAAATAAGCCTGCTGTGGGGACACATTCTGGGGAAGGGCCTGTGAAAATGGCTGCACTGATTGTGGTGGAGCCACTTGGTGAGGCAGGGCCAGAGCTAACTGTAGGTTTGATGTATCAGATGTGCTGTCAGTCTTCTTGGTTTCAGTTACAGATGTTGAAGCTCTCTCGTCACCAGACAGGGAGTTGCCGGAAGAAGACTCTTTCTGGGCAAGTTGAAGTTTGGCTAGTTCCTTCTGGGCATCGGCAATCTCTTGCTTGTCTCTAAGGATGTGGACTGACCTCTGGACCTGCGCAGGCATCAAAGAGCATATTATTCTTCTCTTCACATTAAACTATGATGTTCATCTGCCTGATAGATTCCTATTACTTCTTCACCCATGGATGCTCTTTAATTTTGGCAATTCATTAGATGTCACATCAATCGGGACTAGACACACAGTTCCAAGACCTTGCTCAAAGAATGAAGCAACGAAGGGAAAAAATATGCGGACCAAAGAATTAAATGATTAAAGAAACTGAACAAAATCCTCTCACCTCTTGAAGATGTTTTTCAATAGATTTAAGCTTGGTATCTGCATCTCCATGATTCCCATTCATCTCTGACTGCATTTCCCTAATCGATTTGTCAAGATTGTAGCAGTATAGCTCCAGCTGTGAGAGCCGAGAACTTATACCCTCTAGAAAGCGCATGAGGTTGTCAGCATACTTTTTCATGCTCTTGTCAACAATATCTACCATATCTTGAATGAGAGAATCTTCCGGTTGATTGTAGGCAGGAGGAGAACACACAGGTCTTGCAAGTCCACTCTTATGGAAATCCTGATCGCATCAAACAATAAGAGCCTCTACATGAGACATGTAAAACTCTAACCACAGGGAACGTACTGCAAACGACACCATCAATACATCACAACCAGAGAATTCGAAAACTGAAAAGCCGCTAATTCACACAAAATAATAGTCAACCGCCGACTGGATTGACGATTTTAACTCGTTGCCGATCCCAAAACACCTTTCAAGCAATCAGACAAACCCAGAAACACAGAAGCATAAAAAGAAAACAGTAAAGTACCTTGCTTGAATTGGTGCCCATGCCGGGATAAGAGTGACCGTAGTCCGAGAACGAGCAGAGGATGTCGTCCGACGCGAAGCCGAAGCCCTTGGAGCCCGAGTTCGCCTGGCCCGAAGAACCCGACTCCATTTTCAGCTAGAGATAGTAGGAGACTGAGGCAGAGATGCAGCTAGGGTTTCAGATTTTGTTTCGTGGACCGTAATGAGAGCGCGGAGCAGGATCTCTTGAGAGGGAGGGAGGGAGGGAGGGAGAGAGGGAAGGATGCTCCTATGTGGTCCGCATTTCAAGTCAACCGGAGCTTCGGTTTTTTCATGCGACATAAAAAGGTCGGCGGAGGACGCGGCGCATCACATCCATGATCCCGGTGCACCATGGCCCATCTCACCACCGGCCAAACTGATGGTCTACGGCTACGGCTACCGAGATGGGCCCCAGTAGATCGTTTCTTGTACCCATAGTGCACCGGGAGCAGGTGATGCATCATGAGAAATCTTCCTCACGTGTTGTTCGAGCCAAACAGTAGAGTGACAGGAAACCCGAAATATTAAACAATTTTCCATTTTTTCTTTAAAAAAATTGTTAATGGGATGATAAGTCAGATTTTTAGGAGCAAGCAAGGGATTACAGCCACGTGTATTTTTTCACCTAGCCTGATCGTACGGAAAGATGATCAGGACTATACATATGATTTTTAAAACTGAGCCGAATCGAAAATCGATCAATGAATAAATTCATGGATTTATACGTCAGGTGATGTATTTAATAAGTTAATACGTATATTTAATATAATAATCATATTAATATCAAGTTAAAAACAAAAATATAAATATAAATTTTATAAAATAAAATAGGTATATCATTCAAATTAAAAAAAAGAATCACATAATCAAATATGAGTAAAATAAAATAATAATTACAACTAAAATTATTTAATAATTAGTATTTTAAATACCCCATTCATATCAAAATTATTTATTGTGTCTTAATTCTGTGTATTAATGTGGTGATAAAAATCTTGGTACCGATCAAATGAAAGTCTAACAACTAAATGAGAAATAAAAGAAAAAAAGGCATGCATGTTGTGTTATTGTTTCTTTATTTAAAATTTAAAGTTACTAATTCAATTAAATTCGTCGATCCTATCAAAAATTGATTGATTCAACCTGAGTTTATCACGTTCACTATGTAGTTGGATTAATATTGGGAGTAAGATCAGGTGAGTGACCGAGTTCCGGTCAAATCAGCCATCTCAGCTCGATTTTAGAAACTAAGCTAGTACATCCATGACATGGGTGGATCCAAGATTTGGATGACCCCAATGATACAGAGCCCATTGGGGGGTACGATTTGTGGACCCGTATTTCAACTTGCACGGGTGTAAATTCGAGACACGTTTAGGCCCATGGCAGTTGAAGCCGGGGGCAATTCATGAAATAATATCGACTCCCGGACCTTGGTTGGTTGTCGTAGTTAATCTGATCTTTTTTTTCTTTTCATTGCTATTTATTCTTTATTATTATTATTTTTTATACCATATAATATTTTCAGATCAATCATAATACATATAGACTAATTTATGATCATATCAAAATTTTAAAAAAAAATTTCATCTCTGATAACCAAAAATTCTATTATTAAATTATTCTTTCAAATTTAATAATGAAGCACAGGTAGCTTTGGCCGAAGTCCTCGATTCGAGTGAAAGTAGCTTTGGCGGACTCCGGTAAAGTAGTAGGGCGGGCAGACGGATAGTAGGGCTCGCTTTTCCCTTTGGAGATGTGTAGAAGATTATGTATTCTCCATCAGAGTGTTGTCCCAAGTCCAAGTTTGTTGAACAAACCAACTCTCGCTTTGGTATTGTCGTAAATTGACATTTTTAACTTTTATTTTATTTAAAAAATTTGCCATAAAAAAGTTATTTTTAAACTCCTACACAGTATAATATCAGAACAGATTGAGCATCATGATTCTACCGTAAAGAAAAAGTGAGTTATGACCCAAGTGCAACCGGAGCTTTTCAAAGATTTTACAGATGCCGGCATGCCTACGGGCTACACTAGGACTGAATAACAGAAGACGGTCACTGCTAATTACCAGTAAGTGTTTACCGCTTTACTGTGGTATACAGGATGGATGTTGGGGTGGGGTTTGGCCTTTCAAGCTTGTTTTTGCGTTCTGATTGGTTTGAAGATCATTACTGAATACTGGCAAGATTCAAGACGAACATTCCACTATGCCTCATGATCATATTCAAGGAGAGTGTGGAGACTTGATTTGAAAATGATATCGTAGATATTTATGCATATTTGGTAGTTGGGAGACCTATGCATTTTGTTTTCTTTGTATTATATTTGGTTTCAGTTAATTATATGTTTTAGATTTTCTATTTCCTATTTTTGTTTATGACTTAGCATACAAATAGCTAAGTTTTTATTTTAAAATTTTACAATTTTACCTAATTTTAGATATTAGGTAGACCTGAGATGTTAAATAGGTCAGACTGGCTCGTAGCTAGACTGCTCCTAACTTGGCCTGTAACAGTTTTTATTGGATTTGTGGTAGTTATGTGCCGATTTAAAAGTATGGATTCATTGAACTGTAATTAGCATGAACTATTACCTTGTTAAATCAGCCCACAACCTTTTAAAAACCAGCACGGAACTGGCCCAAACAGTTAAAAATACTACAAATTAACGGTTGGATTTAGTTTGATCAATTTAAATTTTAAAAAATTAAAAAAAATAAATTATTCATTAATCAAACCGATACAAACAATTAACTGATCCGCTTATAAATAGTTCCAGAATAATTTACATTTTTATAAATTGTAATATATAATCAAACTATTTATTAAGTAATCACATCAAACTATAACCAAATAAAAGTTTGGATTTCTATTTTGAATCGGACGGAGAACCCGCTTTAAACAACAACCGCCGTGGGGACCATCATATTGTCTGTTCACCCCACGCTGCCGTTCTCCGTTTCAGAAAATGCATCGATGCTATCAAATTTTTTTTTAAAATGGCATTATTGTAAATTCACGATCCTTTCGAAAATATTATAGCATTATATTTTAATCTACTTTACCAATAAATTAAAATATTCACGCCCAACCAAAGTAACTTTATATTATGAAATAATTTTCCCTGTAAGAGTGAGTCGGCATGTGGAGTCGCAGAGGACTTAACAGCTAAGCTAAGAAGAGTTATTATCTTTTTTATCTATTTGTAAATTAATAATAAATTGATAATTTATAATATATCAGACTTTATCATTTTTAAAAATTAGCATTTGAGATTAATAGGAGAATATTAAGCTATATAATATATTAATTAATTATTATCATACTGACCATAATAAATATATATATATATATATATATATATATAAGAGTTATCGCCGTACTGACGGGGTGACGAGCTTCCGATCCCAGCGCGTTTTGACTCTTACGGTAGGAACGGGCGAGGACGAGACCTACGCGCTCGGTTCTCCTCACGTCACTTCGGATTCCTTCGTCGATTTGACAACGTAAAAGAGACTACGACTACTGGCCTCTCCTCCCGCCCTTTCGGGGACCCTATCATGGAAGCTTCCTCGGATTTGAAGACTGGCATGGTCCATTCTTATTAATATAAATTTTCATATATTTTTAATTTAATTTTAATATCATGAATAAAAAAATAGATGTGAAATTATACGCAGTAGTCGACTGATTAATCATTGGGGTCTCTTGCGTTGCGCCATTGAGTTTGAATAGTATTCTGATATGAATAAATCGCATCTGAGACTTTTTTGGCACCGGTGGAGAGCTGTTTTCAAATTTCAAATTTGGCCATTGGCCGACTTGCGTGACCCCACACGCACATGTGTGTATAGATTGCTAAATTTGCAAACTATTAAGAAGCAATTGAACGAGACGGGATTAGGCCGAAAGTCAAGAGTCGGAAATTCTGATTTTATCGATTTGACGGACAAGTCGACCCGGAGAGGGGGGGTGGTGGTGGTTGTCTTGCCGGAGGATTGAGACTATAATTTTAAAAACCGAACCGAATTGATCGGTTCAATTAGAAATTAGTCACTCACTTAGTTCGGTTTTTATAAATAATTCAATTACACTTTAAATGAAGTTAAATCTAGTTAAACCAGCTAGTTCTCAGTTGAACCAATAAATCCAATTGAACCGATGAGAAAACCGATAAATTAAAAATAAAAAATATTATAACGTACTTATTTTATTTTATTATACATATATTCATATTTTATATTGAATTTGATATTAATATAATAATTATATTAATAATTTTATTATAAATTATAATTAAATTATAATATTATATCAATTTATTGGTAATATTATATTATTAATATTATCTATTGAACATGTGATTCAAACCATTGGACTCCTGATCTAACCCATGAACCCATATCTTGATTGGTTTCTGGCCTGGTTCGGTTTTAAAAATTATGGTTGAGACATGGCAATGGAGAGAATTAGGCATGTAATCCAGACTGAGAATCGGGAATTGATTCATTACTGGTTCCTACCAGGGATTGCATTAGTATGTTGATTGCATTGCCGCATATAAATATTTTTATTCGATCAAAATAATAGCAAAAAATGCGGATGCCTTCCCATATTTTGAACTTCCGGTCAAAAGCCACCTCAACTCCTGTCCTAAAAAGTGACATATCTTATATTGGAAATCTTTGTAATTCAGTTGGCGGACGGTTCGGTTAGTTTTTAACATAGTTTTGAAAAATTTTGGGTCATTCACATGATCTAGTTTTTAAAATTAATTAAATTACTTTTTAAATGTGATCAAATCTAATCG
>CXYZ01005376.1:275255-305785 GCA_900006705.1 Sonneratia caseolaris | reverse complement strand
CTTTTGATCCGATTCAGTTTGATTTCATTTTAAAAATTATATTTTTTAATCAGTATCTTGCCTTCACCATACAAATTAAACAAGACAATTCAATCGATCGATGTTGAACATGGAGGTTGATCCAGTATATTAAAAAATAGTTATTTTTTTAGGATTTATAATTTTGCACTGGGAAAATAGGGAAAAAGGGAGGTTAATAATACTTTAAAAAAATAGTTGCTAGAATAAATAATAAATACCCGGTTGAAATATCTGAATTATTTTCCCGTAGACGGAAAAATTATAGAATATAATAAAAATAAATAAAGAAGAAGACAGATCGAGACCTGCCTGCCAGGGCTGTACCGTCATCTCATCCAGCCCACCCGTATCCCTCTGCTCTCTACACGTCTCTTTCTGTCTCTCTCTCTCTCTCTATCAGTGTTTCCGGCCATAAGCAGAGGGAATTAATTAGCGTTAAACCCCACCGCACCCCCCGCGTCAATTCTGTCAGCCTCCACCTCCCGGGCATATCCATGCCATGAGCCTCCGCCACCGACCACAGCCGTCGCAACAGCCACGGCTGGAGCCAATCGTTGACGAGGAGCCATACAACATCATCCCCATCCACAACCTCCTCGCGGACCATCCCTCGCTCCGCTTCCCCGAGGTCCGTGCCGCCACTGCCGCTCTCCGAACCGTCGGCGACCTCCGCAAGCCACCCTACGCACCATGGAAGCCCCACTACGACCTCCTCGATTGGCTCGCCCTCTTTTTCGGGTTCCAGGCCGACAACGTCCGGAATCAGCGCGAGCACCTCGTCCTCCACCTCGCGAACCTCCAGATGCGCCTCTCCCCTCCCCCCGACAACATCGACTCCCTCGACCGTGACGTCCTCCGCCGTTTCCGTAAGAAGCTCCTCAAGAGCTACACGGACTGGTGCTCGTATCTGGGCAAGAAATCCAACGTTTGGATCTCCGACCGCCGTCAATCGACCTCAGATCCCGGACGTGAGATCCTCTATGTGGCACTGTACCTTCTCATCTGGGGCGAGTCTGCGAACTTGCGGTTCATTCCCGAGTGTGTCTGCTACATTTTTCACAACATGGCCATGGAATTGAACAAGATCCTGGAGGATTATATAGACGAGAATACTGGGCAGCCTGTTCTGCCATCCATATCGGGGGAGAACGCATTTCTCGACCACGTCGTCAAGCCCATTTACAACACCGTGAGGGCGGAGGTCGAGGGAAGCAGGAATGGGACTGCCCCACACAGTGCGTGGCGGAATTACGACGATCTTAATGAGTATTTCTGGAGCAGGAGGTGCTTTGACAATCTGAAGTGGCCGCTCGAGTTGGGGAGTAACTTCTTCGTGACAAGTGGGAGGGGGAAGAAGGTTGGGAAGACCGGTTTTGTGGAGCAGAGGTCTTTCTGGAACTTGTTCCGGAGCTTCGACCGCTTGTGGGTTATGCTGATCTTGTTTCTACAGGCTGCAATCATCATTGCATGGGACGGGGATAAGTATCCATGGCATGCGTTGAAGAGAAGAGATGTCCAAGTTCGGGTATTGACATTGTTCTTTACTTGGAGCGGAATGCGGTTGTTGCAGTCTCTGCTTGACATAGGGATGCAGTACAGTTTGGTGTCGAGGGAGACTAGGCGGCTGGGGCTGAGGATGGTATTGAAGACTGTAGTCGCAGCTACATGGATAGTGGTGTTTGGGGTGTTCTATGGGCGGATATGGTCACAGAAAAATGCTGATCGGAGCTGGTCAGCGGCAGCAAACAACCGGGTCGTGACCTTTCTTGTAGTCGCACTTGTTTTCGTCATCCCAGAGCTGTTGGCGTTGGCCCTGTTTATCATACCCTGGATTCGGAATTTCCTCGAGGAAACGAACTGGAGGATGTTTCACTTGCTGACATGGTGGTTCCAGAGTCGAACTTTTGTTGGTCGGGGTCTGAGGGAAGGCCTGGTGGATAATGTGAAATATAGCCTGTTCTGGATCATGGTGCTTGCAACAAAATTCACCTTCAGTTACGTCCTGCAAATTAAGCCCATGATTAAACCGACTAAGCTGCTATTGGATATGAATGGTGTGAGTTATGAGTGGCATGAGTTCTTCGGCAGTAGCAACCGGTTTGCAGTTGGGCTTCTGTGGCTACCTGTGGTGTTCGTTTACATGATGGACTTGCAGATCTGGTACTCGATCTATTCGTCCTTCGTGGGAGCAGCAGTAGGGCTGTTTGATCACTTGGGTGAGATTCGAAACCTCGAGCAGCTGAGGCTGAGGTTCCAGTTTTTTGCAAGTGCAATTCAGTTTAATCTGATGCCTGAGGAGCAGCTCCTGAATGCTCGGGGCACATTGAAGACTAAGTTCCATGATTTCATCCACCGACTGAAGCTGAGATATGGGCTTGGAAGGCCATATAAGAAGCTTGAGTCCAATCAGATTGAGGCGCACAAGTTTGCCCTGATATGGAATGAGATAATCACAATCTTCAGAGAAGAGGATATCATCTCTGATCGGGAGGTTGAGCTTTTGGAGCTGGCTCCTAATACCTGGGATGTCCGCGTGGTCCGTTGGCCCTGTTTTCTTCTATGTAATGAGCTGCTTCTAGCCCTGAGCCAGGCTAAGGAATTAGTGGATGCACCCGATAGATGGCTCTGGTACAGGATCTGCAAGAATGAATACCGTCGATGTGCTGTGATAGAAGCTTACGATAGTGTGAAGCACTTGCTGCGCCAGATCATCAACGTCAACTCTGAGGAACACTCAATTATCATGGTTCTGTTTCAGGAAATCGATCATTCTCTGCAGATTGAGAAATTCACCAAGTCGTTCAAGATGACTGCCCTGCCTCAGTTACATGAAAAGTTGATTAAGCTCGTTCGCTTGTTGGCCAGACCTAAGAAAGATGTTGGACAGGTGGTGAATACCCTGCAGGCCCTTTATGAGATTGCTATTCGGGATTTCCTCAAGGAGAAAAGGCAGCTGAAGGAGGACGGGTTGGCCCCTCGTGAACCCTCTTCTAATTCTGGATTGCTATTTGAGAATGCAGTCGTGTTACCTGATCCCAACGATGACAAGTTCTATAGGCAGGTCCGGAGATTGCTCACTATTCTCACTTCTCGTGATTCAATGAACAATGTCCCAGCAAATCTTGAAGCAAGAAGACGGATTGCCTTCTTTAGTAATTCCCTGTTCATGAACATGCCCCATGCTCCTCAAGTTGAAAAAATGATGGCATTCAGTGTTCTGACACCTTACTACAATGAGGAAGTGTTGTACAGCAGGGAACAGCTGTGGATGGAGAATGAAGATGGAATTTCTATCTTGTATTATCTGCAGACTATATATGATGATGAGTGGAAGAATTTCATGGAGAGGATGCGACGAGAGGGAATGGTGAAGGACAAAGAGATATGGACAACAAAGCTGGGAGATCTCAGGCTGTGGGCATCATACAGAGGGCAGACTTTGGGTCGGACAGTGAGGGGAATGATGTACTACTACCGGGCCCTTAACATGTTGGCATTTCTTGATTCTGCATCTGAAATGGACATCAGAGAAGGAGCACGAGAGCTGGGTTCAATGAGGAGAGAAGGGACTGTGATGGATGGTCTCAATTCTGAAATGTCTCTTTCTTCAAAGAGTCTGAGCAGGAACGCTAGTTCGGTCAGCACTCTGTTTAAAGGCCACGAATATGGTACTGCACTGATGAAGTATACCTATGTTGTTGCCTGTCAAATATACGGGACCCAGAAGGCCAAAAAAGATCCCCATGCCGATGAGATCTTGTACTTGATGCAGAATAATGAAGCCATGCGTGTAGCTTATGTTGATGAAGTAACTACAAACAGGGATGAGAAGGAGTACTACTCTGTTCTTGTGAAGTATGACCAAGGATTACAGAGGGAAGTGGAGATTTACCGGGTCAAGTTGCCTGGTCCACTGAAGATCGGAGAGGGAAAACCTGAGAACCAGAATCATGCCATCATCTTCACTCGAGGAGATGCTGTGCAGACCATTGACATGAACCAGGACAACTACTTTGAAGAGGCACTTAAGATGCGCAATCTGCTGGAAGAGTATCGGGCATACTATGGTATTCGAAAGCCCACTATTCTTGGAGTCCGTGAACACATCTTCACAGGATCGGTTTCCTCACTAGCATGGTTCATGTCTGCCCAGGAAACGAGTTTTGTAACCCTTGGGCAGCGTGTATTGGCAAACCCTTTGAAGATTCGAATGCACTATGGTCATCCTGATGTGTTTGACCGGTTTTGGTTCTTGACCCGTGGTGGGATTAGCAAAGCTTCCCGGGTTATCAATATCAGTGAGGACATTTTTGCTGGGTTTAATTGCACTCTCCGAGGTGGAAATGTTACCCATCATGAGTATATTCAAGTGGGCAAGGGACGGGATGTTGGGTTGAATCAAATCTCCATGTTTGAAGCAAAAGTTGCTAGTGGGAATGGTGAGCAAGTCCTTAGTAGAGATGTGTACAGGCTTGGCCACAGGCTTGACTTTTTCCGTATGCTATCATTCTTCTACACCACTGTTGGGTTTTTCTTCAACACGATGATGGTAGTTCTAACTGTGTATGCATTCCTGTGGGGCCGGCTTTATCTGGCACTGAGTGGAGTTGAGGGTGCCGTGAGCAACAGCGATAATAACAAGGCTCTCAGTGCAATTCTGAGCCAACAGTTCATCATTCAGCTTGGTCTGTTTACTGCTCTTCCCATGATAGTTGAGAACTCCCTTGAGCATGGGTTCCTTCAAGCTGTGTGGGACTTCATTACGATGCAGCTCCAGCTTTCATCTGTCTTCTACACATTCTCAATGGGGACTCGAACTCACTTCTTTGGCAGGACTGTTCTCCATGGTGGGGCCAAGTATCGTGCAACAGGCCGTGGCTTCGTTGTGCAGCACAAGAGCTTCGCGGAGAATTACAGGCTCTATGCTCGAAGCCATTTCGTGAAGGCAATCGAGCTCGGCCTGATTCTCATTGTTTACGCATCCCACAGCCCTATAGCTAAAAAGACTTTCGTGTACATAGCCATGACAATATTTAGCTGGTTCCTTGTGTTGTCATGGATAATGGCTCCATTTGTGTTCAACCCTTCTGGGTTTGATTGGCTGAAAACGGTATATGATTTTGACGATTTCATGAACTGGATTTGGTTCCAAGGTGGCGTTTTTTCAAAAGCAGAGCAGAGCTGGGAGAGGTGGTGGTATGAGGAGCAGGATCATCTGAGAACAACTGGTCTTTGGGGAAAGCTTGCAGAGATAATTTTGGACCTGCGATTCTTCTTTTTTCAGTATGGGATTGTATACCAGCTACATATTGCTAATGGGAGCACCAGTATTGCTGTCTATTTGTTATCATGGATTTATGTGTTCGTTGCTCTTGGGCTCTACCTGATCATCTCCTATGCAAGGGACAAGTATTCGGCAAAGGAACACATATACTATAGACTGGTGCAGTTTCTTGTCATAATTTTTGGTATCCTTGTGGTAATTGCACTGCTGGAGTTCACAGCTTTTACATTTGTGGACATCTTCACTAGTCTGTTGGCATTTATTCCAACTGGCTGGGGTGTCATATCGATTGCTCAAGTGTTCAGGCCGCTTCTGCAAAAGACAAAGCTCTGGAATGTCGTTGTTTCTCTGGCCCGCCTTTATGATATCATGTTTGGGGTTATCGTGATGATCCCAGTAGCTTTTCTTTCTTGGATGCCTGGATTCCAGTCCATGCAGACTAGAGTTCTGTTCAATGATGCTTTCAGTCGGGGCCTGCGGATATTTCAGATTATTACTGGGAAGAAGTCTAAGGGCGAAGTATAATTTGAGGTAAGAGTGTTTGGTATGTGTGATCTGTTCTATATCTTTTTGCTTGTTTTGGTGGTTGATAATTGTCATTATGATAAATGCATTTTGGAGTTGCGCCCATGTTGGCCCCATGCACATGCTGATTGAAGATCTCAGATTAATTTTGAAGTGGTTAACATACCTCATAAGGATTCTCTTTTAGTTAATTATCTTTTCCTGCCTGAGACAAGACAAGGCACAACCATTTTCTAAGATCCTACGCTCTAGTTATACCAAGTTCACAGAAGCTCTGCAATGTTTCTCTGGTATTATAGGGATGAAAAATGATGGTGCAGGTGGCTAGAGCGCCACAAACATGAGCTAGTCCCTGTCATTGATGGCTATATCATGAACTGATTCTTCCTTCCCTGTAGATAGAAAA
Source organism: Sonneratia caseolaris (assembly GCA_900006705.1). Lineage (NCBI taxonomy): Eukaryota > Viridiplantae > Streptophyta > Magnoliopsida > Myrtales > Lythraceae > Sonneratia > Sonneratia caseolaris. The sequence goes on along the minus strand of CXYZ01005376.1, from coordinate 299,549 downwards.
TTATGCTTGTAAGTTGCATCGTCATTTCACGGATTGATTATGCCTTCTCACTGATCATCTACGAGTTCCAGTGGTAGTGACGTGAACAGTGAAGCAAGCATGTCCTTTCATGGAGCTTGCGCTTTCTGTTTCTATCCTTAAAAAACCGTTTTACTCTCTCTGATAATCGTGTAAACATCCTTTTTTATGCAGCCTTGAGTTTCGACGTTGTCTTACAATCATCATGAAGGATCACGCCTATTGATGACCGACTGGAAGAGCGAGCGGGCAGACGGCTCTTCTATCCCGATGACACCGAAGAAACACACTATTCTTTTGTCCGTTTTGATTGCGCTTGGAGGGCACCTGGCTTTTGGCGTTGCTTATAAATCCTGCTACTGATGTAATTAGTCTACTGCCTGAATCTTTTCGTGCATATCTTGAGAGTGTTTGTTCGATATTCTTCCATTGTGTGCGGCATGTGCACATCCTTACTTAGCATAGCTTCGAAACATCTCAGACTTGCGATTATTTCGTATTTTTCCACCCACAGTTAATCATATACTTGGTCTAGACGCTGCGAAGTGCAGGTGCCCGATTTTGTCGGCCTTGTTTCTGTTCCTTTGTAACCAAACACGGCCCCAGATGTTTTTTTTCATGTTTTGGATGAATACGCGGTTGCCTCAGCACAGCGGGACTGAATCGCGGGGGACTCGCCAGCCCCCCACCCACACTGTCGTCCCTTGACGTTAGCCGGAGAGCGTAATGATACCATTTCAGACCCCTCGCCTTTTCCATTTTCTTTCGTCCCATTGGATTCCCTATCCGATCAAATCAATGGTTAGCTATCGAACTGTATGTAGACTCTATCTCTGCCCGCTGAGAGCGGGCGCTGAGGCAGAGTGATAAGAACATGCCGTGTCGTGTCGGCAGTTGATAGATCTGGCTGCTGCCGTTGTCCGTTTCTATATAAAGTCAATCTATTGTCGACCGATACCTCTATCTTCTTGTCTTATCATGTGCGCCTTAAAAATCTGGTAAAAAAACCCATTAAAGTGAGAAAAAAAATCCATTTTGCATCAATCAATCTGATATGATTCCAAAATTTTAATCAATTCACACATTAAATTTATTCTCCCCTGCACGAGATTTGTCTTGATTGGCATCTTTCGAGTAGTGTATTTAGAAGAAAAGTTTATTGATAGATAATAAATAATACTTGGATTACAAACCGTATAAAAATTCTACTCAGCTAATGCCAAGAGAGAATCATTTCAACGAGGTGGTTGCGTGTCTGGGGGTTTGTTCGCGCCGTATCATCATCATCATCATCATCATACCGCATCAGACAAAATCAATTCTGAAAGTGGGACTGTCCCCTTCCTGTTCTGGGAAAGGGTTACCCGCCACCTCTACCGAGTTGGCTCACCGCGTTGTTTAGCACTAGGAAGACGACACGTGTTTTGCCTCCCCCGACAGACCCGGAGCGGTATTTGGATCAATCACCAGCGTCTTTGCCATCAAACCGGGATCAAGAATCCCCCACCCCACAACTGAATCTTCCTTCCTTTTCTCTGTTTCTTCGTCCATCCTTCCATGACAACATACATGCCCGTGCATTGTTTTATTTCCATTTCTTCGCTGGGGTCTGTCTGTTTCTAGTTACACGGAAAGGCCGCCCCTTTTTGCTGTCCTGCTCGAGCTTCTCTCTTCTTCCTGATCTGAGCGTTATGGAGAGACCCTTGCTGGGTGGAGAGAGCAGCCACGGGATAGGCCCCAGGGATCGCTTCAATCGCCGCTCCGATGCCATCACCTATGGCTCTCCTTACCAGAAGGCAGCCGCTCTCGTCGATTTGGTGTGTTTTCTCTGCTCCTGCAATCATTTAGCTTCTTCCTCTTCTTTTTTTTTTTTCAGCTGCTATTCTCGTCTCGGACTGATTTTGTGATTTCAGGTTCTTATTCGAGCTGTTCTACTGGCATATTTATTGCCTTTAACATCCATTATGGAATTCCTTTTTTTTTTTTCTTATCATCTAAAGCTTTTTTTTAATTTTATTTTGATCAACAAGGATCATGGTACTTTCTGGTATCGGTACTGTTATACTTTTTCAAAGTTTCAAAATAAAATTAAAAAAAGATACCGTTGTACTTTTGCACTGTCATCCAAGTGAAAATGGATAGCTTGACAGCACACAGCCTTCTGCTTATTGCTGGCTGACTTACGCATGTTGCAGGCAGAAGATGGTGTTGGCTTACCAGAGGACATTCTTGAGAAACCCGACTTTGAGAAAGCTGCAACGTACTATTTTCTCTTCATCAAATTCGATATACTCTGGTCACTCAACTACTTTGCACTCATAGTACTGAATTTCTTTGAGGTTGGTCGCTTGCTTGTGCTGTCCTCCGTTGAAGGGAATTGATGGCTTTTCCTAGTTGAAGTCGTGCTTAGACTGCCATTGCTTTTGCAGAAACCTCTGTGGTGCGCTAGATACTCTGCAGATGCTTGCAATGAGAGGGACTACTTTTATCTTGGGCAGCTGCCCTATTTAACGGGTGCTGAGTCTCTTCTATTTGAGGTAAGCATAAGGACGGTCCTACACATTGCGAAGCATTATTTTCGCTCACCATATCTCCATGATCAAAGTTCAGAAAATGTACAAAATTGACGTTGTTGTGCTGTGGATTCTTTTACTGGACACTATGCGTTGTTCATTATTTCCGTGCTTAGCCGACAAGATCGGTACTATGTATCCTCTTTTCTCTGCTATGTGTCTCCTTGTGTTAAATTAGAAAAACCACTAGGAAAGGTGTTTATTCATAAGCTCTCTCTTTCAGGGCATCACGCTGATTATACTTGTGACCCATGTGATTTTTCCACTTGCATATGAAGGGCAACATATCTACTGGGCAAAACCTCTCAACCGATTGAAGGTGCGCACTTCATGCTTTATGTGCTGCCTTCCAAATATTACTGTGAAATTTGGAGCCGAAGATGCATACTAACATTTGTGCAGAACCTACTTGGAATGGAAATCCAGGCTAATGGCCAAGAATTTATCGAGTAATGTCCCATGCATTGAAGAATGCAAATTATTGACAGCATGTGATTTCAAAAGTGTGGATTTTCCTTCTGTAGGTTGACTTAAATATAATATGCTTTTGTCGACAGCCAGTACTGGGGGTGCTGAAATAGTAACTGCTGATGTTAAAATGCTTTCACTTTTATCTGCATATTAACCCTAGTTTTGGTTTGAATTTTCAGGTTATTTGCCTCTTGATTTTGGTTGCTGATCTACTGGTTTATGCCCTCTTCTTGTCTCCAGTGGCCTTCAATTCTCTTCCATTCAGGATTGCTCCATATATTAGGGTTGTGTTTTTTATCCTTAGCATAAGGTATTGTGGAATTTCTTGCAAGAACATATTTTCCAAATTCAAGCTAAGTGGTATATCAGCAGAGCAGATTTTGCTATGTATTGTGTTAAAAGAATTTTTATAAGAATGAGATGGCACTCAAAAGAGTTTTTAATTGACAGTAATCTATTTCTAGGGAACTGAGGAACAGCGTCATCATTTTAGCTGGCATGCTTGGGACATACTCCAATATTTTGGTATATTTACTTCCCAAGACCCTGTATTTATTCTTTCAATTTTTGCAAAAGAGTTTTCTTTTATTTTTCTTTGTCAGTTGTCGTTATAGCATCTCTTTAACTGACCTTAAACTTCAAATGTTGTTGTGTTCTTGCTTCTGTTTGCTTGCAGGCTCTACTGCTTCTTTTTCTTCTGTTCTCAAGTTGGGTGGCATATGTCATGTTTGAAGATACCCAAGAGGGCAAATCTGAATTTACTTCATATGGAGCTACATTATATAAGATGTTTATCTTGTACACCACATCCAACACCCCGGATGTTTGGTTACCTGCATACAAGTAAGTGGAACTCATCGAGAATGTTTGTTTTTCTGCTCCTTTTTTCAAAGACTTATACCCCTTTGCTGCTAAAAGGCAAAGTGTGATTTGGCTTCTTGTTTGCAAGATTACCCAGAATGTCAAGTCAAAGAATTTTTATTTCCAATTCCAACTACTTCAAGTTATAAATACTCTCTGGTGTAACCAAGGATGGGCCTAAATGAGGACTGAAAGGGGTAGTCAGCCCCAAATTATCAATCTCATATGTGATTTTACATGTATTCTCTCAATACTTGAAGAAATTTTGTTATTCACCCCCAAAATTTACTAATTTATCTCATTCTTCGCACCCAAACACCATATTCCCTCCTACTAAATTCAAAATCTTAGGCCTTGAGTCTATAATATACACACTATTTTAATTCTTGGTGAGTCAAGAATCTGTCTTGAAGTTTTTGTTGTGGATTGATGTATCTTATGTAAAAGTTCATGCATTTTAACTCATGGTCCAGTAATTGGTTCCATAATGGTGTATTCAGAAGTTGTGGTTAATGTTTGTTCTCTTTTGCAGGATATCACGTTGGTACTCCCTCTTTTTTGTTCTTTATGTGCTACTGGGCGTCTACTTTGTCACGAATTTGATTCTTGCTGTTGTATATGACAGCTTCAAGGGTGAGGTATGATCTCCTTTTATTTCCTGCACAGATTTTACGTGATATATCTTTTCCCATGAGAAAATAAAATTGTTCACAGCTTGCAAAGCAATTGTCTGATATGGATCACACGAGGAAGCGCATATTGGCCAAAGCATTTAATCTCATTGATGAGGATGTAAGCGTCATTTTGTGCACAAGTAGGTTTTCGTATTCTATGACACATAAGTGATGGGCTGCTTTGCTATGACAGAATGCAGGATTTTTAAATAAAAAGCAGTGTATTTGTCTCTTTGAAGAACTCAATAACTACAGGTATGGAGCACATTTGTATCTTGAACATGCTCTTAAGGCTCTTAGTTTTCTTCCTTCTCTAATTCCCTTCTTCTTTTCAGTCCTTGGTATCAATTTATTTCATTAATTTCATGGCAAGTGGCTTTCCAAATTCATTTTGGAAAAAGAGTGTCCATATTATGTGATTTCCATAATATTTTCTTCCATCTGTTACTGTTCACTGAATTTCTTTCAAGGCTTTTCCCCTTTAATAGACTATTGGTTTTGTTTAAATCTTTCTCCATGTCATTGCTAGCATATGTTACTGATCTCTGATAATTCTTCCAACAGGACATTACCAAAGATATCAAGAGAAGAATTCGAGTTTATATTTGATGAGCTAGATGATAGTCATGACTTCAAGGTACAGCAAATTTGACCTGAGACTTCAGTTCATGATGATAGTCCATCATGCTGAGACCTGTGATATATCTGAACTCTTGAAACTGTAAATTATTGTGCTACACTCAATAACCTTATTTGATACTCAATGCTTCTCCTCTAGATCAACTTGGATGAGTTTGCTGATCTTTGCAATGCCATTGCTTTGAGGTTCCAAAAGGAAGATACCGTAAGTTGGACATTCTCCTGACCTAAGTAGATGTCTTATGGATGGAGCTTTAGTACTGCCTATGTTTATTGAAAGGCATTGTTCTTGCAGCCATCTTTGTTCGAAGCATTTCCAAGTGTGTATAACTCACCACCATCCAACAAGTTGAAAGACTTCGTACGAAGTCCAAATTTTGGATATGCCATATCTTTTGTTCTCATACTGAATCTGGTTGCTGTTATAATTGAGACAACGGTACAGCCTCTAATCTCCATAGATATGCATGATGCTTGATGGGCTTCAATAGAAATTGCAGCTGTCAGCTTAAATGTCGTTTTAGAACCAGTTCATTATTCTTTCAAATAAATTCTAAGTTTATCCTTATGGGATGTTAATTTTAAGTATTTACTTGGTGTCAGCTTGATATAGAAAACAGCTCTGCACAAAAGGTGTGGCAAACTGTTGAGTTTGTCTTTGGTAAGTTTTTTGCTTGTGCACTATGATGCTGTTCATGCTAAATAGGAGCTACGTTTACAATTAACACTGAGCTTATGATTACATTTTCCCATAGGGTTCCGTTTACTTTGGGAAATTAACCTGCAGCAAACATGTTTTAAGGCATTACAAGCAGCTTTTCTTGGTTTGGACTGGCATCTTTCGATACGACTTAGAGAAGCCTAATCCAAGCAAAGAATCTTCATTTTTTTTTAAACCGAAACCCTATACCATTCAGCCTGTTTGAAGGATTAAGTTAGTTACTCCTGTTGGTCCATGAAAATTTTGCACATACTTGCCATAGTGATGAAATTGGCCTAATACTGCTGGGATAAACTGCCTTCGACTAATTTATGCAGTTCGGAAATTGTTTTATTTATGAATATTCATGTGCAAAGCTCCACAGAGTTGTGACATCATCTTTGCAACTTTCTGTGACATCCTGAGCAAATTACCCAACAAAACCCACAAATTCTCTTTGATGTCATCTGTGATGCTTATATCTGATTAGGTTTGCTATTTATAAGTTCATCACAACCAAATAACTTCAAAATCATTGCAACACTCTGTGTAGGTTGGGTTTACGTGCTGGAAATGGCCTTAAAAGTGTATTCCTTTGGATTTGAAAATTATTGGAGGGATGGCCAAAATCGCTTTGATTTTGTGATTACATGGATCATAGGTAATTCTTTCCAGAACTTATTTCTTACTACCTGTTACCCAAATAGCTCTACCAGCAGAAAGAAAATAGCAATCAAACTTGAACTATGTTTTAGTTCATCTCTATCTTCTTATGCAATTGTTTCTTCCTACTTCTGTTTTATGTTTACATGCGGACCTCCAAAACTTTGAGATTGTTTTTTGCTCCTTGGCATTAAATTCTGAGAACTGAATTCTTGACCATTGATTTGATGCTTATTCTGCAGTTATTGGAGAAACCATAACTTTCATAGGTCCTAATGGACTAGATTTTCTCTCAAATGGAGAGTGGTAGGACAGTTTCCATATTTTATCAACACCCTTCTGTTCTTTTTTATTCATGATACACCAGAAAATTACTGCACACTTCTCTAATCTTTTGTCTTGTTGTCTCAACAGGATCCGCTACCTTCTTCTTGCTAGAATGCTACGCTTGATAAGGCTGCTGATGCATGTTAGGCGTTACCGAGCATTTGTTGCCACTTTCCTTACACTCATACCCAGTCTGATGCCTTACCTGGGAATAATATTTTGTATATTGTGCATTTATTGCTCCCTTGGGGAGCAGGTAAGCCTATCAATGCAATGTCTTAATCTCATGTATAGTCGATGAATTAATTTTTATATATAGATGTGAGCCCCTCTTTAACATTGCTGCTGGAACTCTGTTGTCAAGATCTTTGGTGGGATTGTCAATGCTGGAAACTTCAAGTTGAACGCAACTGCTCTATATGATGATGAGTATCCTTTTTCAGGATCTGAGATTGGAAAATTTATATTATATAAGCAATCCGTGGACTTGATAAATATTTTGATTGGCTAGCTAAGTTGGTAGTATTCGCTCTTTGCAAGATCACTTTTCCTGATGAAATTCAGTTATTTGCTCTTCAATTTCAATGATTATCCGAATGGAATGGTGACACTCTTCTGCCTGATGGTCATGAATAATTGGCAAGATTGGATGCAGGTATTCTGTTGGCTCTCAGACTTTTGCCCCTGGTCTTGTAGATTGGGCTGATGATGATGATGATGATGACTGTTTTCTCCTTTTCAAACACACGTTTCTTGGTATTTCAGAGCTACAAGGAATTGACGGGAAGTCCTTGGACCCTTGTATACTTTATCAGCTTCTATCTAATAACCGTTCTATTGCTCTTGAACCTGGTAAGTTTCACTTGATACAACTGGAGTTCGATGCATAAGATTATGCTATCATATCCCTAATCCTCTAGTCAATGGTTGAAATTGAGAAGCTCCTGATCATGTCTTAAATTTGGTGAACAGGTCGTAGCCTTTGTCCTGGAGGCATTCTTTGCTGAAATGGATTTGGAAGAATCAGAGAGATGTGAAGAGACAGATAAGGTCATTGCATCACATTATAGCTTGGAACTGATTCAGTTCATACGATAATCTATTCTGTTACCAATAGGTTGCTGTTGCAGTTCAAATTTTATGTTGATATTGACTTGAACAAATTTATCCATCACCAAATTTTGGTTTCCCTCTCTTGCAGGAATCTGGACATGGAAAGAACCGGCGCAGATCTATTGGGTATGTATTTTACCGTCTTTGAGAGGCTACAGTTAGGAACTTCTCAAAGATCTTGAGTTTAGACATATCATTAGGATTGTGAAATTTGCAATTGATTTTCCCCCAATGGATTGTGCAGCACAAAGACAAGGAGTCAAAGAGTTGATATGTTGCTTCATCATATGCTGAGTGCAGAGTTAGACAAAGAGAATTGCTCTAACGCACAGCCCGACATATAAATTCTGGTAACTACAAGAAAATCCTTTCTATATTTGATCATGTTTAGTTTCCTTAAGGCTAAATCAACTTAAGCTTTTACTTTTCATTACCTGGAAGTCCTACCCTTCCATTTTAGAGCTAACCAGCATTTTGGCAGAGGGAACGCAGAAGAAAGTTTACAGAACAACTCCTTGTGTTAGTCTATTTGCATACACGAACACAACTGAAGCACCCAGCAAGAGTCAGGATACTGCTGCCGATTCCACGTGGAAATTGATCATCTTGATCTAGCACGTATACCATACGCAAACAGTGCCTATTGTTTAGTTGGTGAACGATCTGTACTATGGAACATTTCAGAGTGAATTCTGGGACTGCATTATTGTCTTACTCGTGCTACAGATATATTTTCGCTATAGCTTTGGACTTGTATGCATACACAAATTTATGGGATGTTGCTGGGGTATAACGTATAACATGTTACTGCCGCACGAATTGGGACATTTGGAGTTGCTGATGATTTGAGAACAGATGTGAAAGCATGTTCGGATGAGCATCATCTGGTAGGGTCGATGTGATTATGAATTTGCATGTCTCAGCCACATCGAAACGATGAAATCATGTAAGGGAGAGTATTCAACTCATGTGAGTCTACAACCCATGGAATGAGAGATTTCGTGTTGGCTTGCTAACTAGTAAAAGAGGGATGAGTCACCCTTGTCTCTTTCATAGAGATGAACCAACGCCCCACACATACGTAGTATAAGACTAACACAGGCATGATATGTGCTTCTCTTCATCTTCTTCATCCTTATAGAAACCGAATGGAGCTAAACTTGCATCAGAGAAAGAGGTGAGATAACTGGTGCTTAACATGTCAGCAGAGAAAAGCATGATGGATTTGGAGAAGAAAGCCATGTAAACTAGCCTACTAGGTCAAAACAGTCCGGTTACTGGAAGTGCTGGTAGCCAATCAAGCGATCTGTGAATTGAAAATTCGAAAGTATGAAAGAACAAAAGGCTGACGACACTTACATCAACAAATGCCCTTATCAGTACATACAGCTGTAGAGATGATCCATTTTGATGCTGATTCACACGTGAATCAGCCACAAAGTCCATTGCAACTGACAGGAAAGCAGCTCCTCCACACCGTAAAGACAGAATGTCCTCTAGCATCAATGGGACTGTTTCCAGTAACCTATCTTGAGCTCCAAAAACTACTCCCTAAGGGATCCTGTAATGAACTCCCCTCAAGTTTCATCAATCCCTCTCCCTCAGGAAGGTTCCTTGTCTTTTCAAGCACTAAATATAAAATTTTACCGTCTGTGCAAGCACAAGTCCTTGATATGACCCTTCATCTGAGACAATCCCCCGAGCCTAGCTAATCTGCAAGAGTGCTTTGTTATGATACGGTCCATGGATGGCCTCTCCCAAGGAACCATACCAAAGTCATCATTATAGTCCTCCATTGCTAACTGCCACAGGAAAGAACCAGCTCCAGAACCGTTTTTCTTCGCAGATTCATAGATAACATCAAATACCACTTTGAAGAACTTGTCCCGCTGAGATGGTTTGTAGTCCTCATTCAGGTTAGAGTATCCAAACTCAGTGAACATTACAGGCTTCTTCAGTTCTTTGTCCCCATCATCGATGTGAGACTGCATCCACAGTGAGACATATTCCAGTTTCTCCTCGAATCCTTGACCTTTCAACCTGCCAATACTTAAAAGCATTAGTTTTGATAAAGCCACCATTTTTGGAAATCTCGGGTTCCGTTTGGCTGTGGAGAAATGTCCAAGTTCTAGATTCCTTTTCTCAAAAATCAAGGTAGTAAAATTATGAAATGTTTTCCAAAACGATGTGTTCTTAAGCTGAAATATGAAATGTTGCCTTTGTCTTTTAGAAGAAAGGTCGAAATATTAAGATGGTCTTCACAAAGAAAACAGGAACCTTCCTTCAAAACGAGGAGGCCAGGCCATCATATGGACTTCATCTTGCATGGAAATTCTTACCAATGGTCTGGGTAGATGTGAGCAGAGGCAAAATCTATTGCTGAAAGCTTGGAGTTCCGAATGAAATCAGACCCAAGAAGTGAAGCCCATTCTCCTAATTCTGGTTGTGGATTCACCGTCAGTCTCTTGAGGCTACTTGGTCCATAGAAGCCTTCAAGGCCAACAGTCACTAAATGTTTATTGTCAATTGATTTCACAAAAGTTGCCATCTCTTCAATCCAGTCCTGCAATTACACCACGCAATCAGTACATTTTCAAGGCAGCAACAAGAATTTTGGGCAAAAATGCAAATAGGACGCAAAATTAAAGTCAGATAATCTCCCTCCAGCAGATAACAAGAATAATAAGAAAAACATTCGATGCTAACAAAGTCATATTAGCTCAGATGCACATAGAATGATAAGTCATTATCTTACTTGAAGAGTGTCGCCAGAAGAATCTGTCATGCATCTTGGCTCATTGATCAATTCCCACCCAAAAATAGTTGGATCATCCCTATAGTCAACACCGGTGACAGTGTTCTTCCGCATTAGGACCGTCTGAAAAATAAAGACATGTGTTCAGTATTTAAAGCACGACGCATGTAGGATCTTAGGCCTTCCATTTGCTTCAGAGATTCGAATAGCAAGTTGCGAGAAAACAAAAGAGATGTGGATCATTACTCTGACATAATTTTTGAAATATTGCCTGATGGAAGGATCGTAGAAGAAGGAATCATTTGAAGAGCTCAGACCGACGCCTTCTTTCATTGCCCATTTGACATACTGAGACTTGCCACCATATGCTTGCAGGTTATTGACTAAGCACAGAAGCAATCTGATTCCTTGTTGGTTTGCTTCTGCAATAACTCGATCCAAAGCCTGCAATAGAACATGAACATTGCTGCATGAATAACAGCTGACAACCAGGTTGCAACAGGAAGACTTACATGGATAAATTGCTCCATGAGGAAACTTAATTAAAAAGAACCTTTAATTGAGTCCCCCTAAAAGTGTGAAGTGTCAAGTGTGAACCATTTCCAATAGATAGGAAACCCCCTTTCAGATGCCCTCGTGGCACCGTATCTATGGACTTAATTAAACCCCAATCTAGATGACTATTGCTCATTAACTACTCAGAGAAGCTGATGTCCATCAGTGAACAAGATCTGAAGGGAAAATCGGAGCTTTAAGCTGTAATTACAGAAATTAAGGACAAATCTTTCGAATAATTACATCATTTTTAACAGATCCAACCAGATCTTACTACATGCTCCGTCCTTGTTTGCACGGAGGTGCCTGTCGTCAATTCACTTGCTCGTACCTGAAATATTCTCTCATCAAAGATACCAGGATGAGTCTGCAGAGCATTGTAACCTCCATCATTGAATGCCCAAGTTCGACACACGGTGAGGCCCATCTTCGAGCCTGTCCGCATCATAGCTCGGACCTTTTGGATACCGCCGCCACGAGCCACTCGATCCATCAACCAGTAAGAGTTCCATCCGTTCACATAGAAAGGCCTTCCCTCCACCACAAACTGCGACCCCACCACTCTGACAAAATCAAGCTCGGGCCTTGGATAGCTGTTGATGCTAAAATCACCGAAAGAGAAGTAGATGAACAGCAGGCAAGAAGTGAAGGCAACGATCGGGTAGAATAAACTGTTCCACCCCACCATTCTTGATTTGGGGCTCTGAAGCATTCTTTAGATATTGGTGGGCTGTGAATGAACGGAGTCCCACTGAATCTGAAGATCCCTTGTCGGTTCAGCTTTTCTCGGACTCTATCACCAAGAAGTCATTGCAACTCCCCGATTGAAGAAACACATAACGAGATGGAGTGAGCATTCAACAAAACCAGAAAGGCGTCATGCGATGAGATTCCTGTTGGTGGAGAAAAGCTGTGCTGATGGAACAAAAGTAGGAAGCGAGAAAAAACAGGGTGAAATTAAAACAAAAAAAGGACAGAGCTTGAGGTTAGTACAAAGCCGCTTTAGTGCACAGAAGGTGAAAGACAGCAGAGGCTACAGATATCAGCTGAAGGAAGGAAAGCTAAGAGGCTTCAAGCAGTGTCTCGGGTTGGGTATTGACTGTGAAGTGTATGGGGGTAAACTGCAGATTCTTCTCTTATCTGGGGGAGCGATACTCACGCTTCGTCTAGGATGGGAGCATTATGGAATGAAAGAGATTTTTTTTCCCCATTTTTTATTAAAAAAATATGAATTTACCTTAAAAAAAAACATCATAATTGAAAAACTCTTTAATATTCCAAAATCACAAAATTCTTGAAGTATGTTTAACGTTACCATTAATTCACCTCTATATCAGTCACTTCCTCAAACATCACACACAAACAGACTGATCTGTAACTCAAGAAACTTACTCTAATCAATCGCTTTCATCGTATTATGAGATTAACATTCTTGATAATCCGATAATACCCGATTCCCCGTTTTAGTTTTCTCCCTCAAGATGGCAAACTCCAGAGGTCGCCCCCTGGTTTCAGCACGGATTCCCTCATCAAGAACATTGAAGTCCCGACACAGCTGCTCAGCCTCTGATGACAGTGACATATGAATGATAAGGGACTTTCCTCCTCTTCTCTTCCCCCATCCAATTCAGATGGATCTGATTTGATTGCTTTTCTTGGGCAATTGGAAGACAGCCCACTGAAGGCAAGGCAAGGCAAGGCGAGGCAAGATCAGGACAACAAATCCTTTTTTATTTAATGTTTAGCTCTGATAATTGTTTGAATAATCCAATTTTTTTAATCAAATAAAATAAATAGAAGATCTTGACAAATTTAGCATATTGTTCCCCCAACAAGAAATTTAAATTAATAACCTTAGTTTAAGATTGCCGTTAGGCACGGCCTAATTCGAGTTCTCCGCAGATCACAGGGGTCAACAAACCCAATGTTCCTTTACAAGGTATCAATTGATTATCATTTAATCTATAATACAATACATTAGAATGAATTGAACTCGTGTAACCCATCTAAGTAAATATATTAAAGTAAATTGAATGTAATTTGATAAGACACAATTAAACACGTATAATTAAATGTATTTAAACGTGCATCAAAATTGGTAACTCATTTAACATGTTTAACTATGTATATGTAGTATAGTGTTTCTTCAGTTAAAAAAAAAAAAGAGAAGGAGAGAGTTAATTGTCTCAATCATATATCGTACCAATAACATATTTAAATTATATGGGCTGCATTGTGTTAACTATAGTTAAGTTAGTCATGTTCGAATTAGACATTTCTAATCTGTTTAATAAGCAGGTAGGTCATGAACATGTCAAATACTTTCTAATACGGGCTGATTAGGCGTAAGTTAATTTGACCTGGTGTTATGGTACGTATATGATGCCTAGTCGTGTTACCGACAACCCTCCAAATCCTGTGTTAAAAGAATAAGGGTTGTTGAAAGAAAATTAGCGGAAATCATGTCCTCGCGTGCTAATTTATTATTATTATTATTATAACTTTGACGAGCAACGTTATTTTTAAGTAGTGACCCCTCAACTTCTTGGCTATGTCACACTCCAGTCCCACCATTCATCGGCCGACAGGGATCTTGCCCCCCTTTCCCTTAGACTAAAATTTCTCTTCAATCCCTACTGGACCAGGCATCCACGCATATACATGGTAAGACCTTAACTCAGTTAGAATGAAGGAAATAGCAGAAGTCAGATACACACACACACACACACACACACATATATATATATATATATAGTATGATAAATCTGATTGATTGGAATTAAATTTGGATTATCGTTAGTTCAAATTCCACTTTTTTTTTCATTTTTTTACCAAAGATTCCTGTTTGACGGTGGCACATGAACTTCAAAGATTTCTTTTTCTTTTTCCCTAAAAAAAATTTAGTTGGGAAGGTGCAGGAGACCATGTGACTGTGCTTGGATTTGGTAAACAAACCCATCTGTGATACAATTTGTGGTGTGGCTTTTAAGCTCTCCACTTCCCTCTTCCCCACCCTCAGTCTTACTTTCATTCAACTGCTCCCTTCATCGTGCCTTGTCTTCTTCCTCTGCAATTTCTTATTTCTACTTGTAAAAATACAAAGGAACATTATCCATTCACATGAAAATTTTCACCTCCATTGACAGAGAATAGATGCTGTCCTCTTCCCTCTGCCCATGGCGACAAAGATCCAGCTTAGCGATCCACAATCACATGTTGCTGATCTCATGTTTAACTTCATTACTCAGAGTAGAGACTCGGCCATGGTTCTTATAAGAAGACATGGCGAAGACAATGGATGATGAAAAGCAATTCTTCTATATAATTAAGCCGATCTTAACAACATCACAACATATCAAAACAGCTCGGGACATATGCTCAATCATCAGATGTTTCAACGTGAAAGAGATACTGGGTGTTGTCTTATATTTACAGCTTGGTTTTGGTCCCATGGCGCCGCTAGGACTTGAGTATTCCTCGCCATGTCATCGCCTATCATACACCATCTATGCTTGAGCTCATCCGATCCGTTTCCTTGGACGTGTGTCACAGGGCAACTCGTAGGCCGTTGAGTTCTAGAATTTCCGTATGGTGGGAGAGATCTCTGATCAGTGAAGTCCCCTGTCAAGATTCAGAGCTCCTCTTCACGAGAGCAAAGTACCCCAACACAGCAAAAACAGCCGCCACAGCATTCCCTTCCTTCAGCAGAGCACCGCCCACGTGCCCGGCTATCTCCTTCGTCACCTTCCTCGCTTCGACAACCAGGCTCTCCGGCGGCTTCCCGGAGAAGGCCAGCAAGACCACCACTGTGATAACAGACACGAGGGTGGCAGGCACAGCGATTGTCAGGGCCACTGCCACCGAGACTGCCCCGGCTGCTACCCCGATGATCGCCGACTCGTAGGCTGCGGACACAGGGTCCAGTCCATGCCAGGAGAGACTGAACTTCTTGAAATTCAGTTTCAACGCCGAGTACATGAAGATTAGGCGCAGCATCACGAAGACAACCGCCCACGATGCCCTTCTTCTGCTCATGACTTGTTCTCCTCTCTGGGATCTGTTCGATCTGGTAACGTTTTGGTGTTTCTTTTTCTTTTCTTTTTTTGTCGTGGTTCTCGATATGTTCAAGCTAGGCAAGTTGGAAAATTAAGCTCTGAACTTTCAAGTTCGGATGCAAAAGCTCCGATTCGTTTTTCTTCTCTCCCTCGGAAGCACTGACCTTTCGTACATGAAGGCTGAATCCGATGCCTTCTTAGTAAGCAGGCGGAACGGAAGACGAAGACCTGTCCTGTGACCGGTCGATAATGGCGACGGCAAAAGCAGCATACGATTCCCTTCGGCTGGTGCATGTGGAAACTTCACCGGACCCCCCGACAATTTCCCCATGGATTTTCTATTAACTCGGTGTAAATTACCAACACGTACATCTCTTTTTCCTTCATCAAAAGAGTCGATGCATTATGTGTACGTCACATGTTACAGTGTCACTGTGCCCGCCGATTTTATGTTCACAGTGCAACGGTCCAATAAAAACTGCATTGACTTTCTTATTTTGCCTGCCACAGGCTAATAACCTACCTACCCAATTGGGCTCGTGTTGGGCTACGGCTTATTGCCATGTTGGGCCATAATGGGCTTCCATGGTGGGCCTAATCGTTGAAATGGGTGTCCCAATTGTGGGCCGAATGCCATAGCTTGTTCCTTCTCCTCAGCAACAGTGCACTCTCTGCATCTTTTCACGTTATTTATTTATTCTTTTATTGTCAGCCATTGTCTTTCATGTTCGTTCTCGTTAAGGAGGACACGCTCCACTGCCAACCCACGAGCAACGCACCAATACACTGCTCAGCTAAACAAAAACCGAACCTCTCGCACTCGACATACGAAAGAAAAGGGGAAGAAGAAGAAGAAGAAGAAGAAGAAGAAGAAGGACCGTCGAGTATCGGCATGGTCTCTGTCGGAAATAAATTATTGCTCTCGTTTTTACAGTCGTCGGCGGATAATATAAATTGAGGAAATACCGGCGGTACGGTCGCCGGTTTCGACATGATAACCTCGATGAAGGGGTTGGGGAGACTTCAACGGTTGAAAAATATACGCATGCAAGACAGAGGAAGTGTCCTCCTCGTTGATTTTGGTAGTGCAGTGAAGCTTCTACCTGCCATGCGGTGGGCTTTAAATTATGATATATGTATATTATTATTAAATGTTGAAATCAATATTCTTTTTATCGTGCGGTCGATCGATGTCGGCCATTTAAGATTCTAAAATTCCTCCCCCACGGCACCCTTAGATATTTGCAACTCGATGATTAGAGCAAACAACCTTTCCCCCCCCCCCCCCCCGACGTTCTGCATCGAACAGCATAGTCTCCATAAATTTCCCCATCCCAAATTGCCATGTTCAGATGTGTCCGTCGCACACCTTGTACGAGCACGATTTGGAAAATTTCATGGACCCGCTTGCATGGCGTAAGCGCCCGTTTCACTGTCGATCTTATTAACCAGGCAAGATCAGCGACCAAAAACGTTTTTGCCGCGTGAATCCCGTGTGGTTTGCAGGAGGGCCTCAGCACGGCCGACAGTGACTGTCAATCTGGTGACATGGGGACGGAACCGCATAAGATAGCCGGGATAAAGGAAGGAGCGCAGTTGAGGCTATGGAAGAAAATCTAATCTATAGATGGGGTCATGGATCATGGTCTTGATCTAAATTGGCGGATGAAGTAGCTGTAACTATTGAAGGGCCGGCTGGTCCAATTTAGGTGGCTTCCTTCTCCTCTATAAAACGAGCCGGAGAAGAAAATACTGTGTCAGAGACATTGCATAGAGACAAGTTTTAGGCCGGCAGTAGGAATTAGGAAAGGAAACCAAACTCTGGTCTAATTCCTTTTTTTCGATGGAGCTGTGTCGGTCTTGTAAGGTTCGTGGCAAATTGCCAGCGTCTAATCCTTTGGACCAGCTTCATGGATGATTTAACTCTCGGGCATCTACGGCGATACGTCGAGTCCCAATCGGAGATGATTCAAATCGTCTCAATTTTCAACTTGCGAGAAAACATGGCAAGTACAATCCAGAGAAAAAAAACTCAGTAAATGGAAGTTTCTAAATACAGAAGTTCTGTCGGGACTGTTCATCCCCATTTTAGTAATCTGTAATGTCATCATTGGAGATGGTGCAAGGAGGGTGTCAGTCACAAGCATTCAAAGACCAAACGGAGCTGCTGAACGGCCTCCGACCACTCTTGGATTGAGCCCAGAGCCACCATTCCCTCTTGTGTCTAGAGGAGAGAGCTCAGTTGCGAGCAACCCTTTAGGGATTAAGTGATTTCTTTAACACGATCTTGTGCAAAGTCAGTCATATTTCTTTTAACACGAAAAAAACAGAACAGACGGGCCCGATACAGAGACCTAGACGCAGTTGGAATTGTCATCACGGTCCTCACATGAAGAGATAAAGAGTTAGAGAGAGAAGAGGAGAGAAAAGGTGAATCTTTTCTGTTGACCGAGTACCCTGCCGGCGAAGCCGTCTAACGCCTTACTTATGTTATTATTATGTAATTAAATGTATTTCAATTAATATATTATATCAGACATTATGGAAATCATGTTTGGTTGTACAACACATTATGAATCCGCGTTGAACAATCAAACCCCGGCAACGCCACCTCATCAATGTTTTCTTGTCAATTAAGTCCTCTCCCTTCCCATTCTCAAATCCCATCCCGTCTCCTTTAAGCTGGACGCTTTTCAACTTTTTCCGCTGTACTTCTACAGTCAAAGTCTCTATTCAAAAACTCGTTTTTCGACCATACGCCGTAGCCCGTTGAAGAGCATTTCTTTTTCTTTCTATCCGTCGGATTGTAGTTGGCGAATTGGTATTCGGTGTCTTCGACTGGAACCGCTCTAATGCAGAATTTCAGCTCCTGGTGATCATTGCTCGATAAGTGAGCGTTGGGATTTTCGTTCTCTGTTGATGGATAGTCTTCTGCTGTACAGATACGAGAATTGATTCTTTCGGGGTTTCATGGGCGTTCAGAAAGTTGGGAGCTTTGGTGGGTGATTTGTGTCTGTAACAATTATAAAGGTGGTTTTTTTTTTTCTCTGGTGATTTGCTGCTGATCAGAGATGGGTTGTATGCACTCGAAGTTCTCGGCTGTGGATGATAGCCGAGAGAGCCCGAAAGACCGGTTGTCTGCTAGCAAGCGGTCTTCCGAGTTGAAGGGTCCGATCCCTCGATTAAATTCGTCGAAAAGGGAAAGCGGCTTCAGAGGCAAAGGCAAGAGTGGAGATGGGAGCCTTATACTGATCGACAAGAAGGAGAATGGCTCCAGGCGGTTGTCTGATGTTGATGGTGGTGAGATTGAGAAGAAGATCAGTCTGATTGAGAAGCAGAGGAAGGAAAGAGCTGAATCTTTAGCTGCCAAAAATAACTTGAACCCAATTCCCGGCCGATTCCCAAAGGCTGCAGAAGGCGAACAGGTGGCGGCAGGGTGGCCTTCTTGGCTATCCTCAGTGGCTGGTGAGGCTATCAACGGATGGCTGCCGCGGCGAGCAGATACATTTGAGAAACTAGACAAAGTATGTTGCCCTTTTCTTCCCAGTTTTGCTATATTACATCTGAATGGGATAATTTGCAACGAAAATTCACCTCATGTACATCATGATTATTAAATTGACTAGGCCCAATCAATTTGGTGAAAATAATTCTATGCTAACAACTCATTGTACATCATAATTATTAGATCCAAACGCTTGTTGAGCTGTGATTTATGAACTGGGACTTCATGTTGTTTGAGCAGGAAAAGATCTTTCTTGTTCCTGTTGAAATTTGGTTGGTGATCTCAATAATTGCATATGCTTTTCTTGCAGATTGGCCAGGGAACCTATAGCAGCGTATACAGGGCCCGAGATGTTGTTAGTAATAAGATTGTTGCTCTCAAGAGAGTTCGATTTGATAATCTAGATCCTGAGAGCGTCAGGTTCATGTGCCGGGAAATCATCATCCTACGCAAGCTTGACCACCAAAACATAATAAAGCTCGAGGGCTTGATAACATCCCATTTATCATGTAGCTTGTACCTTGTGTTTGAGTACATGGAGCATGACCTCACGGGGCTTGCTGCACGTCCTGGAGTAAAATTTACTGAACCACAGGTACTTGTTAGATGGTCTTCATTCATCATTTTTTGTGAAGAACACCCAACAAACGTATGGGTGCCCATGTTGGTGTCCATTTATTTGTACTCAAATACTCAAATATTCAAGTTGATGCCTGTGTAGAAATGCCTGATTCATGTTTTCAATCCTTTCCAGATCAAGTGTTACATGCAGCAGCTCTTGAGTGGGCTTGACCATTGCCACAGGCGAGGGATCCTCCATCGCGACATAAAGGGCTCAAACCTTCTGATTGACAACAATGGAACCCTGAAAATCGCAGATTTCGGGTTAGCAAGCTTCTTTGATCCTGACTATTCTGTTCCGTTAACAAATCGAGTGGTGACTCTATGGTATCGACCCCCGGAACTTCTCCTTGGAGCTTCTCATTATGGAGTCGAAGTTGATTTATGGAGCACTGGCTGCATACTTGGTGAACTCTATACTGGGAAGCCTATCTTGCCAGGAAAAACAGAGGTATCTCAGTTTAGAATCTGCTTTTTGGATTCTTTTGGCAAAAGGTTTTGCAGTAAGAAATCTTTTGCACATTCGTTTAAAAAGTAAACATCTTGCAGTCAACTAAGAAACCTTGATTCCAATTGATGGAGCTATGATAACTGTGTAGGTTGAGCAGTTGCATAAGATATTCAAGCTCTGTGGTTCACCTTCTGATGATTACTGGAGAAAGTTGCATTTGCCTCATGCGGCTGTTTTCAGGCCTCCACAACATTATAGGAGATGTGTCATGGACACATTCAAGGAACTTCCTCCTGTTGCCATTGGATTAATTGAGACGCTTCTTTCAGTGGATCCATCACGGAGGGGGACCACTGCTCTTGCCCTCAACAACGAGGTATTGACTTCCACTTCCACTTCCACTTCCACGTTTGATAAGTAGGGGAAGTGAATAGCTTAAAAGTCCCCATTGAATTCACGAGACTTGCAACATTTTCTAACTGTTTCCACCCTTTTTTTCATTATTTTCTTATTTCTTTACAGTTCTTTACAACAAGTCCTATTGCTTGTGATCCATCGAAGCTGCCCAAGTATCCGCCTAGTAAAGAGATTGATGCCAAATTGCGGGAGGAGGAAGCCAGGAGGTATGGGTTCATGCTCATCAACTTTGTCCTCCTTCTCTGCAACTATTTCTTTCCCTGTCCCCTTTTGTATTAGGATGTGATTCGACTCTTCAGAATGCCCTTTACTAGAGCAATTATTCGCATAGTTTGATGCCGATTCAGTGACAATGAGTTAGAGGGTGGTTTAATTTTTCTTTGGTTTGTGCCAGAGTAGCATACTGATGTCACACGATTGTTTTTGCACAGAAGGGGCACCGCACGAGTAAAGAATCAGGCTTCTGAAAGGAAACTTCCTCGAGATTTTCGGTCTAATGATGCATATAGTGCTAATGCCGAACAAGTGCCAGTAAGTCCAAATTAGATTTTCTCCATTATTTGAATCCTGTTTCATATCCCAAGCCTATAGTCCATATAGGACTATTATCTGTTGGTTCTGCTAATTACATCCTGCATATCTTGTTCTGCAGATGAGGCAGTCCTATTCAGCTTCAAAGAGCCGAGGAGAAATGTTCAGCTCTCAACAAGAGAAGACACTCTCTGGATTCCTGGTGGGTCCACCTAAAGAACCACGAGGTTCAAGGGAACCAAGAAAAGATCATAGTGATTATCATCAGGACCGAGCCTCATACTCTGGCCCACTGGTCCCAGGGTATGGACTCGGCAAGGCCCCGAAAGAGCTGGATCATTCTAGCACTATTTCAACAAGATCCAACTTATCAACAGTTTCAAGCCTAGTGGCCAGCAGAACTGGAGATGGCAACCAGGAAAATTCTGGTCCTTCAGTGTCCAATTCAGTTAGCAAATTCGGCAGGTTCTCTGGACCAATACATGGAATGGAGCCAGTCATGAGGAGGCAGGATAGCAAATATCACTCCAGGAGAAATGCTGATATTTGTCCCATAGAGGATGGGAAAATCAGGGCCAAAGAATCGACCCTGGTTAGTTTCTGTTTAGCTTCATTTTTAATTTTCACCTTAATAACTGGATAATGAGCTTGATCTGTTTTCTGACGCTTCCAAGTTTTGATTGTTGTTTCTTTCTTTCTTTCTTTCTTTCTTTCTTTCTTTCTCTCTCACTCTTTTTTCCTCCAGCATTCCCGTGAATCGGGAGGAAACAAGATATATCTTTCAGGCCCACTCCTTGTCCCGTCGAACAATGTTGATCAGATGCTCAAGGAGCACGAACGGAGGATCCAAGAATTTGCAAGGCGGGCCAGGGCCGATAAGTCGAGGATCAACAAGGATAAGACAGCAAAGAAGCATGTGACCAGGCGAGTACCGGGATAGATCACTTATGAACCCAATGCACATAATCCTCGTCTCTGTCAAGGGTAAACCTGACACTTTGCCATAAAACAAGCACAGTCTATAGGATTTAGTGGAAGTTCTTAATCTTTGCACGATTATTTTCCGTTGTATAGCAGTGAGTCGACGACATTTATAGCTCCTTGCCCTCCCGATTTGGTGGGCAGTAGAAGCAGGAGCTCCCGTTAGGATGAGTCCATTTGAACATTAATAATAAATTATACAGGAAGTTAACAGCAGACGGGAATTTGGCAATCTTGTTGCGGATTTTGATGATCTGGGCTCCTTCCCCAGTACCCAGAAAGTTTACGGGACTGAGTGGAATTTTCATTGCATCTTTGCTGTACCGGATCCAGTTCTGTTCATTTGCAATTCTCGTGTCAATCGATGCTATGACCGAACTGAAGTTTGAGGACGTAACAGAGAGGTCATTGTACTGTAGCGCTGATCCCTCTGCAATCGTTTCATCAGCACTAACACACACTAAAGAAGTTCGATACGTAATGGAGATTTTCTCCGATCTTGATAAGAATTAGCTGGATGGCTCAAGGGATTCTGCAACCTGCACAGCTTAAAGAAATGGAAAACCGTAATAAAGGAGTGGGGATAATGCCCCCAAAAAGAAGAAGAAAAAGAAGAGAAAAATCTATGATATGAGGATTGACAATTGGATTGTGATATCCATAATTTTCAAAGCTTGAATGGTGGGATTGGTTCGGTTGTGGAGCGGGGGAAGTTAAAGGTGGCCCAATCATGGAAGTCTCAACTCTCTGTCTCTCTCTCTCTCTCTCATAGAGGAGAGAGAGAGAATTAATTATTAAATATCAAATAAGTAATATTTATTTGAGAATAAATATATATACTCAGAGTGGGAGGATGGTGCTCTACACGTCATAGGTATAGTGGGCTATTAATTAATAGACGGTGAAGGGGGAGAGAAGTATTCATCACCATGAAATATATATATATATTTAAATAATTTCAATTTGTATATATTTAGTTTACACCCCCATCAAAAAATTATTAAGATTATTATTTTTATCTAAAAGGGACATAACTATATGGTTTTTCGCACGTCATTCCTCTCATTCTAGAAGAGGTCAAAATCCTATTTATGCTTTTCATGTCTGGGATGCCTGCGGTTCGGTTCGGTTCGGTTCGGTTAAGTGAGATATGTATTAGGTCTTCATTCTTGAGCCGTTAATCTTGATTTCTTTCTCTTTTTTTTTTTAAAAACAAGCTTTGACCCGGGAAATTTATTTAATTGTGTGTTTAAGTTTTGAATGAAATAATGGGTGGGGGTGGTGGTGGATGTCGTGACAATTTCAAGACCCTTAAAGCAGCAATGGATTCGAATCTTGCTGTCCGTGATGCATCCGAATCATCATGAATAATCATATCCATTCATCAAACGGTTCAACTGAGCCCCCGCGCTGGTTAATTGCGCATACACTGCTTTGGAGAAGAAATAAATTGGTTAAAAAAATAGCAGAAAAGAGGAAGATTGTTATATACCCACTTGATGCCAAAAGTTAT
The DNA here is from genome assembly GCA_900006705.1 of Sonneratia caseolaris. Lineage (NCBI taxonomy): Eukaryota > Viridiplantae > Streptophyta > Magnoliopsida > Myrtales > Lythraceae > Sonneratia > Sonneratia caseolaris. The sequence continues at coordinate 276,126 of CXYZ01005376.1, read as the reverse complement.
AAATAAATTTGACGTTACTAACTTGTTGGTAAACTCATAATATACCGTACGTTAGATTCATAATTTAAATATCTTAAAAAATCGATATCTACAGTTTAATTTGATTATTCTAAGTTCTATACTAGCAGTAAAAGTTGTGGTAACATAGTAAGTGCTAATTGCATTATAGTAAAAAAGTTTTTAAAATATTTTAAATTAGTACATAATGAAACTTTTGTGGCTGGTTAGTACAGAACAGTTTAAATTTGTCCCCGTACCCGGTCAGCTCAGGCTCACGGTGGACGTGCCTTCACCTAGATTGCGGCCGGTGGGTTGAGGGAGTAATAAGAGAGAGTTCAGTTTGACTTTATTTTTGGGGGCATTTTATGTCTCGGCCAATTGGGATTTTCTAGGCCCGTCTCGATTCTTAGTGAACTCGGGCCTCCTCTAAAGGGTTCTGCCTAGTCTAGACCCGATATAGGTTACCCTTTGCAACGTCCTAATCAAGCCCAGCCCGGTTCCTATAGGCTCTGGGCCTCACTCTAGGAGTCAGCCTAGCCTGTCGTGTCTCGCAGTCCATAGGCATCACGCCAGTGACATACGATAGATTGCCAGCGTCTACCGCCATCAACAATGCATCACGGACATGCCTTCGCCATTAGCTTCCAATCGAACCGGACAACTTTATATCTCATCTAATGCAGTCCTATGTAATCCGATCTACGATAAATAAGAAAAAAAAATCTTGGTTAAAGTCTCTGCCAATCTCCTTTAATGATTAATTATCCACCATGATATGTTTAAAATTTTGAAATTACACTATAGAAAGCATAGTTTTTAAAACCGGACCGGGCCGGGAACCGGTCAAGGTATGGGTTCATGGGTCGGACCG
>CXYZ01005376.1:260467-274844 GCA_900006705.1 Sonneratia caseolaris | reverse complement strand
TTTTTGTGAGAACCGGACTGGGGGAGTGGCCGGTTCCCGGTCGAACCGGCCAGCCCGGTCCGGTTTTAAAAACTATGATAGAAAGAGACGATAAGGTAAAGGTGTGGATCTCCGAGGCGAAAACAATGTGAAGGCAAAAGTGCACGACTTCATCTATCAATATATATTTACAAAAGGAACATTTAAATCATATATATTTTTTCAGTTATATATGTTTTATATCAAACATGCTCGAGTCACCATTGTAATAGCGTGTTGTTATAATCGTTATTCGCTGATATGATACGATAGCATGGCAATAAGTTATTGACGTAGTAACAATTGACTGCCGTGACGAGAATCCTACCGACTTATCATGGTATGTGACACCAACAAAGGTAAGTCGATAAGTCGCTAAAATTATGACTAGAATATATTAAATATTTAAATATATAATATTGAAATATGTATTTTGAAATATATATAGAATTTGGGTAAAAAATAAAAATATATAGATAAGTTATATATATATATACTGAATTAATGCAGGAAAAATTCTTTTAATTATGATTTTATGTATTTTTAAATGTCTAAATATGAATGTTCACCTGAAAATTGAAGAGCATCCGACAATTTCAATCAATCCATGTTTAGCGTATATGAACTATATATTACACAGTGAAGTGGTGCGATGAGATTGAACAAGGCATTATCGTCCCTCCCACATGGCAGGTAGAATCATGACTCGTTTGAACAGCAAATCTTTTCCCTTCCTCCCCTCGTTCTTCCCCCAGAATGAAGAACTCGATGACCAGAAGCAACGGCCGCACGGTGCGTCGATAATTAGCTTTAACAGTTGGGAGGTGACGATATTAGTGAAGAATCACTTCGGATCGTACATGTCTGCAGCCCAATAATTGAACGGCGAGCATTTATAAGTTATGATTACGCTGAAAGTTAAAAATTATAATTGAGTTACGCATTGAAATTTGAGATAGCTGTATCGGAGATGGAAGTCGGACCAAAAACAGGGCAAGATAAGTGCGAAATTCGACACGTACGGGTAAAGTGATTCTATATATATTCAGTCGGAATTTAGGAGTCATAGATTTCAGCAATTACAACGTAAAGTCGAATTACATGATTTCAATTTACAATAAATTTTACAACCCAACCACGTAATTCATAGTATATAATTTTTTTATAACACGTACAAGATCATATAATAAATCCAATATAAAAATCACCACTCATACACATAATATAACCTGATCATCAAATATTTTATTTATGGTAAAATATCTCACATGATTGATTGAACACAATAATCAAACGGTAGGTATTTTACCTAATTTTTAAGTGTGCATAATAGCTCCTCAACACAAAATGTGTGCCAACACGATTTTTCGGTCGATCAATCATTCGATATCATCATAAAGAATATCAATGCAAGATATAACTGAGGGCTGCCACGTGGCATCAGAATGACGAGTTCAGAAAAAATCTAATAATAAAAAATTATATATTTGATTATTATTATTATTATATTTTTTTATACCTTTATTCATTTTTTTTCATTCTATTATATTCTAATTTTATGAAATTTTTAGGGCAATTGAAAGGAAAGAAGTTAGAATTTATTCTAGAATATGGGACAATTTCTCTACTGATGGATGGAAATGTATTAAGAACTCAGAAAGTAGAGATAAATGAACGAACAAATAAATAAAGCGTAGGCCAGAAGCTTATCAAAAAGACTGATTAATAAGAGTCACTTTTGACTAGTAATAATAAAAACAACAAGCAAGCTGCAATAATTAATTAATATCCATAATTTAATATGAGGAAAATGTCATAAAGTGTGGGAAGAAAAATAATAATAGTAATAAGAGTGAGGGAGGAGAAGAGAAAAGGGTGCAAGGTGGTGGGCAATAATTCTTGTATGCCATCGAGAGCTGGATATGCTCCAAAGCTTATCCTCTCTAACAGTGTTTCACATACGATAGTCAATCCATCAATGTACTTGTTCGTTTGTCTGTTTGTTCTGGGCTCATTTCAAGTGTCCCATTCATGGGATTAGCTAATATCTGACGGTCAGTCCACGTTTGTTTATCGATTGAAAGAGCTATGTAGCATTGCATATGACCCCAACTTGTTCTTATCATTGAAGGCAGAGTAGGTGTGTTATACATATATATATATATGTATGTATTTGAATCATTCATTATAATGCACCAAGGAGCATGTGCACATATGCCAAACGCGGATTCCAGTTGCCGCGCCACCGCGGAGCAGCTGTGGTCCGCGTCAGTGGGTGGGGCTGAAGACCAGGGGCTGACCATTGAATCCGGTGGTTTGACTCAATCAGCTCAGCGAGTCACCTCCACATCGACTGTGACTCAGCATCCCGTCGCCGCCAAACCACTTTTGTCCTCTCCCCCATCCTCCCCTCGGGCCACCGCATGGGCTGCTTCTGGGGATACCCGACATTCTCTATCAGATCCGGTCACCAATCTGCACCCCCTTAAAAGGACAAATTTGCCCCTTATCCTAACTTACGTGTCCCGATCTTGCACTGCAGGAGGAATTTCTGTCCTTGCTGAGGAAATTACAAAGTGGAAAAAAAAAGGAAAAAGAAAAGAAAAACATTGGTTTGGAATATCCAATCCAGTGTACCCAGATTATTCCTTGGCCAAGCCGAAGTTCATGTAAATCATCGTGGAATATGCTGGTTTAGGTGGAGAAGAATCGATTCCAATGTCCAGATATTATAATTCTAGCAATTCTATACTTTTTTTTTCATAAAATATGACTCCAATTAATAAAGAGAAATATAATGTATAGATTTTTCGAAACCCTATTTTCTACTTAACCAACTTGACTGAAATCTTAAACCGTGGCCACTTATAATGAGATTACCTTATATAAAATAGAGATGATTGAAACGACTTCGGGCTTCATCGAAACTGCCAATCGATGGCTTACTCAAACTCAATCCCTGAAATCCCGTTTTCCACCGCGAGCATCGGCTCTGTGCATGTCAAAATACCAAAGCCATATATATATATGGTGCATTATCTACACTCTGCATGGTGCGCATCTAATTTGCTTAGTGATGAGCAGCTGCTGATCGCAGAGTGAAAATCGCATTCTACTTCGTACGAACAGTATGGAGATGTGGATAAGTTGGCCGTCCGTGTCCGGCCACAGTTGTGCCGCGGCATTGTAAAAATAACACCTATTATTAGGGTTAGGACCAAGTTACTGCCAAGGGATGCTCATCTAGACACGGCAATCAGTGCTATGTCGTGTCTCAACGGATTCATTTTAAAAATATTTTGAACCATACATAACTCATTTATTAGATGGATCATAAATGTCTAACACATATAACTTTGTTAAACGGATTTAACTGTATTTAATTAATTTAAATTAAAATATATCTATACTTAATCTGATTTTATTTAATTTCATATAGTATTACATTGGGTCAAATTATTATATTATAAAAAAAATTATCAAGCATATCCACCACCTCGGTGAGTTGGGCTTCATTATTGGACTGCCCCCCCCCCCAGCTTATCAATACTTTTTTTTCTTTCAAAAAGATTGGGATAAATCCCCCGATTTTTCCCATTAATAAAATGGGGACAAATTTTACGAATTGATCGATTTCAGTCAATAATTGCTGTCAAACAAATAAAAAAAGGGGTTAAAATAATACCTAAAAAGACAATACCGGCATATTCGAGCATATCCACGATAATTCCCCCATCTCAATACCACCGGTCCAGTGTCCACGTGGGATAGAGCTGTCTCATGTCTCATCCATCACTTAATAAAAAAATTATAAAAAAGTTTAGTATAACAATACTACCTTAATACAAGATTAATAAGATCAGAGAAATTCTTAATATCATTTTATAAAATTCTTATATTTCCATTATTCTCTTTTAAATATGATTTTTTCTGTAAAATATTAAAACTGCTCTGAACTCCTAATCCAATGGGAGATAGCCACGTCAGCAGGAAGAGACATTCATGTTCGCGGCGGCTTGTTCGTCCACCTGGGACTAACGGGTCCCGCGCCTGTCTCCTGCGTCGGACTATAAATATGGGACCAAAATCCAAGGAGCCCATCAGGTCACGTGACTAAAGAAAAAACCGTGGCCTTCCCCATCAACGGAGCAGAGGAAAACCCATGGGTTTACCGCCGGCTAAAACTCCGGCGGCTCGCCGGAATTACGACGAAATGGTCGAGTTCTCCGGCGAGTCGGAGAGTTTGTCGGATTATTTCTTCGGGTTCTCAGAGGATGTGCTGGATTTTCCTGAGAGTTCGTGCGGCTCGAGCCATGGGTACGAAGATTTTGAGGAGGAGGAGGAATCTTGCAATGCGGAGGAAAAGAAGGCCTTCTGGGAGTCCCAAGAACAACTCCTCCAGGTAATTCTGAATTCGAAATGCTTATCTGTAGCGTTTCTTAATTCTGGTGGCTGATTAATTGATATCTTTTTTTTCCGTGTCGATTTCGCGCAGGCAACGTTGTGCAGGACAAGTTCGATCGAGTCGAATGTCAGGCAGGCGACCAAGCAATTCCTAAGGGAGTTGAATTTGGACACTTTCCGATGTAATTGCCTGGAAAAAGTGAGCGGAGAATATTGCCGGACTTGCTTGAGAAGAGAGGTCTGCAACGGGCTTCTGCAGAAAGGTTTCAGCTGCGCAATATGCAAATCCAAATGGAGGAGCTCGCAGGAGATCCCGTCAGGTAACTGAATCAGCTTTTCCTGGAGATTGTGATGAGGAATTCAAGAGAAATAAGTAAGAGCTGAAAATGACAAAATTGCTGACTCGAGAGTGAACTCGGTTTGTCATTCTGCAGGGGAGCACACGTATCTGGAGGTGGTGGACGAATCGAATTCGAAAAGAGGTACTGTGAGGGTGGTAGTCGAGCTGAATTTCCGGGCCGAGTTCGAGATGGCGAGGGCCAGCGAAGAGTACAACCGGCTGGTCAGCCGGCTGCCCGAGGTTTTCGTGGGCAAGGACGAGCGGCTGGGGCACGTGATCAAGATCCTCTGCGCGGGCGTCAAGAAGTGCATGAAGGAGAGGAAGATCCACATGGGACCGTGGAGGAAGCGCAAGTACATGCAGGCCAAGTGGCTCGGGAAGTGCGAGCGGTCCGCCCCAGCAGCGCCGGAGACTCTGCCGGCTGCCGGGCTCTCCAGCCGGCTTCCCAAGCCCAGAGCCTCAATGCTGACCGTTGATCTGATGGGGGGCTTGCCGGACCTCCGATGCACCGCGTTGGAGGTTGTCTGATGATGGGGGTTCTTGTGTCTGACGAAGTTTTTGTCTCGTAAAAGTTGAGGATAATTGAGAGTCATGGTGACTGGTGAATGAGTGTCGTTTCCCCTTCAAACAATCGAGAGTTTTGAGGTAGATTTGTGTCGACGAGAAGTGCTCGTTAAATTTGCCAGGATTATGTGATATATAAATATATAAATATATATATTCTCTTCAATCGAGTTATATAATTGTTACAGTAATACTGAACCGTTGCCGGAGAAACTATGAAACAAATATCACCGCGAGTAGATCGATAAAAACAACCATATGTATGATCCAATATATTGGTGTTAGGATCCAACAAATCTTTTGTGTGAAAAACCAAATTTTAGTTATTTAGTTAGTTGACGAAACAAATGTCGGAAAAAATAGTATTTAATTGTGAACGATAAAAATTATTTTTATATAATTCAACGATGATCAAATTTATTTTTAAAATGAGTTTAAATTTATATAAATTAAAATCTATAGAAGTACATGGGAAATATACGAGAAGTTAAATGCCATATTTTTGTGAGATAACGGGTGCAATTGGCGGTGTGGACATTACCTCTCGGAAAGAGAGGTCTCATGCGATATTGGATTTTACCTTCTCCTATATATAAATAATTACATACATATATATTACTGTTTGAGTTACCCTTTTTGCTCAAATTAATGAGGGATTCCTTCTTAATGAATAGATTAATTATTATCTGTCGATTAATAAGATTTATTACTAATTAAAATGGTAATTAAAGGCTATTTTAGCTCACCATGTTATTACCCCTTTTCTTATATTTTAGCTCAATTGTTCTTCTTTCCTATTTTTCCAGTATAGTTTTACTATCAATGTTCTACCACCCATTGGTTTACATCCAAGTTTAAGGTCCACCAATATCCTCAATTTGCATAATTTTTGTATCCTGGGAGACAATTGATCATATTACCTAAGCATGAATTTATCTTAAAGATATTATGATTATCGCAACTATTAATTTTAATTTTCTTTTAGTTATATTAATTTTCCTTCATCGAATTACGATTATGTGTTATAGGTTTTCTTTATCTACTATTTTATGTTGTGCTATCTAAATTTATTTCGGTATTGAGAAAAGGTGACATTCTACCAACCAATAGTATATGTTGTGAAATTAAGCATAATTTTTAAAATTGGACAGGATTAGGAACTAATTAAGGTATAAGTTTATGTATTCATAAGTTAGATTAGTGGTTCAATGAGTCAAACCACATATTTAATAAATAATATTAATGGTATAATATTACCAATAAATTTATATAATATTATAAATTGATACTAATTTATAATAATATATTAATATATTAATTATATTAATATAAAATATAAATATAAGTATAATAAAATATAATAAATACACTATAATATGATTTTATTTTTTTACAATATGATTTTTTACATATTCAATTAAGTTTATCAATCTAACTGAGAATCAGTTAATTTAACTAGAGTTGATTGCACATACAATGTAATTTAATTAATTTTAGAAATAAAACCAGGTTTATAGCTGGTTCTCAGTCGTACCACCCTGCCCAATTTGTTTTTAAAAACTATGAAATTATATTTTTTTAAGCAAATAAAAAAGAGTCTTGAAATTTAGAAAACGTGACGTAGTTTGAAGTCATCACCTTCTTGCATCACAGTATGGGTTGTTACCGCTGGGCCCATGCAGGCCCATAGTTATAAAAAGGCCCAGCCCAACTATCGCACAGTTATCCAATGCATTCTAGAAAATTTCTACCGTAGTAAAATCTGTTAGGTCGAAAATGAATATGTGAAACTGCCATATCTGGGAAATTGGGCTGTTGTATGAGGCTATCACCACTCTTAGGAATCTTCTATTTGTATCAATCTGCACATCTGTAGCCAGTTTTCCTCTAATTGGATGGTGTTGCATCGGTTTAGTGCAGCCCGAGCACTAAAGCAGCCACGAGGTCGAGCTAGAGTGGTTATTGACTAAACGGAAAACGTGTATTGACTCATGTGGAAAAGACTTTTATAATGAGTTGAAATGATCTTCTGTCAGAATTCCGAATTTAATTTATATGAATGGGAAAATTATTTTAGTAATTTTTTCTTTTAAATTTATGGGTTTTGAGTTAGGAAAACATGTGGGACGACAAAAGCACATATTAAATAAGAATAATGTGTCAGACAAGAACACAGCCTTAAGTGCACTAAGATGGGCTTGGCAGAAGGCTAAGATTAGTGAAATTAATTGGATCCACAATCTCTCTTGAGAATTCCGGAGCTTGCCAGCCATTCTCGGAGACTTGTGCCGTGTGAATCGATCCAGCTAGCCACAGCGAATATTCCAAGTGCAAGTAACCCCGAGCACCATTTTCGACACAAGGGTTACAAGCACCAGTTCGATCGAACCTTTTTGTCGATCGTACCGCTCTGTATGGTGACTGCATGTCGCACGAGCTGCCTAATGTTTTGTGGCTAAAGTCAAGGTTGCCTGCCCGGCCGCTTGGCACATTGCATGGACACGTACACGTTGCCACATGAAATTGAATTCTGGAAAGTACTGAGAGCATGTGTTGTTTCCATAAGCAGCAGAGTTCTTATTTCTTTCGTATGTGTCGCCCCAATTATCGACTCCCACATTACTTGACCGGCCTGTTTTCTTCCCCCCCCCGCCCCGTTTATCGTGCCCGGATAGAATCTCGAATTAGGAAACTTGAAACAGATGTCCAATTTACTGATTGACGATGAGACATCTTGAAAACAACTGAGGAACGGCAAGTCCGACACACGCTGGCTTCTCTGCTGTTTCCACGCACTCCCTTTTCACCCTGGGGAGAAGCGACCTTCAATAATTTATAAGAGCAGCTTCCAGGAAACCGTATAAATTAATGGCACGGTCGTACGTGATCGAGGACAGATGGGGGAGATCCAGCCGCCGTGATGTGGTGCGATCCAATGGCAGCGACCACATGGCATGTTCGGGTATGTGGTTTTCTGTCAGCCTGTCATGATATCAGTGGCCGAAGAACCCTAGCTTGGGGTACGGGATGGAGGAGTAGACCTGGCAAAATTCGGCACGGCCTGATAATACTGTGCTGGGCCAGTGCTTATCGTACCGTGCCGTGTCCGATTATCCCTGGACCGTGCCGGCATGATAGCCCGATTAAGGATATTTAAATAAAAAACTAATAGACAATTAGATACTATTGAAGTATAGAAAGAAAAAATATCATTTGTGAGTTAACTTGTATTTGCAAATAAGTAACGATCGAACGAAATTTTTATTGGGTTATCGGGCCGGGGTAAGGCCGCCACTGTATTATCGTGCCATGTTGGCCCGGAACCATATCCTAAAGGGCCGTACTTGGGCCAGTCCTTATCGTGCCCTCCCCTTTATCGTGCCGTGCCGGCACTGCTCGATAGGACCGAGCCGGCACGATTTGCCACCTCTACGGATGAGAACTTTTATTTGTTCAATGAGGCAATTAAGGGGGTGGATGAGAACTAAAGAGACGATAAAGTCACTAGATTGCATTGTGGTTAATTGACTCAACGGGATGAAGGTCATGGTCGTGGCCCGTTTCAGACAGGATGTAATGGTGCACTCAAGTCTCGCACCTTGTTTCGATTCCTCCTCCTCCTCCTCCTCCTCCTCTCTCTCTCTCTCTCTCTATATATATATATATATATGTGTGTGTATTTACATTTTCTTATATATCCATATCTATCTTTATTGCACGTGCTTTCTTGTACTGTTGGACCCAACTCCGGCCGCAATACCTACAGTAGTGAGGAACGCATGTTGTTATCCTACATAAATACTACTATCACACCACATTTTTTATTTATAAAATCTTAAATATAAGATTATACATGAAAATTTTAAAATTTAATGAATCGATTGAACTCGAACCGTTATACATTCAAATACCTGATGGTACTGGCCGCACATAGGAAGGAGTGGAGCCTCGAGTTATAGGCTTCCTATGTCTTGTTGCTTATCGAGCCCAAGTGGCTCGGGAGGAAAAGGTTCCTTAGCGCCACCTGATTATAGAATCAGAAAGTTTCTATCTTTATTTCACTTATTGTGCTGGTTCGTGTACCTGATTTCAGAATCAGATCGTTAAATCTTCTTCGACAATCTAGGGACATCAGCAGGGGATTTCACGCTCTTTTCCACCATGAATGTGTCAAGTTGGTTCATCACTGGAATTGACGCTTTTTTCATCCATAATGGCAGGAACTAATTCCTTTCCACTTCAGCTTCACTTTATCACGTAGTGGGGTTGAACAGAAGCAAGTCAATGCCTATGATCAAGATCGACCAAGCTGACAACAAACACCGTAAATCGGCCTTCGTCAATGTGAGATAGTTATCGTTCATAGATTAGAAGAAGATCCCAAGTTTGGTTCCTCCTGCCACCTTCGATTTTGATTATGTACGTCAATATCCAACTAAGAGGTAAACTTGGAATCTTATAATTGTACGTCGGGAACCGTTTCACGCAATCCCGTTCCCGGTAAGAAAAACCAGCGCTTCTTATTTCCAACTTGGCGGCTGAATACAAAGACGACCCAACACCGTCAGTTGCTGAGGCGACTCTTGGCGCAATGACGTAGACGACGACGACGGCGACCACCCCTGCTTTTCCTCTCTCTCTCTCTCTCTCTCTCTCTCTCTCTGAGACGACCGGCTTTTTCAATGCTATTTTTCATCGTCCCCACAATGTCACCGATCCCTTTTTATGGCACTTTTCTGCTTTCTTACGATGGCACTACACTTGTATATATACCGCCCATTCGAACAAGATGATTCATCGGCCCGTCGAATTCACAACGAGGAATTTGATTTTCTCTCGTATGGGACTGGCTCTCATAGCTGAGAACAAGCAGCGGGATATGAACATGGAGAGGCAAGGAAACAGGAGCGGCCAGCAGGGTGCAGCGTCGACGCGAGTTGAGAGGAAGACGATGGAGAAAAATCGAAGGAACAGGATGAAAAGCCTCTACTCGATGCTCAACTCTCTCGTTCCCGGTAACAGTAATGATCAAGGCCAAAAGGTCGACTCTCTCGGTCTCTTCTGTTCTATATTGACTAACATATATGCATCGGTCGTTCATAACTCTTAGAAGCAAAATGAACCTAGGGATTGATAAAAGTGATGTCTTTTACGAGAGTTAGCTGAGATATACAGGATAACTAACATGTCGAGGTGCCATGCATATGCTGATGAGGGTGGAATTAATTTTTAAGACTTTCGGTTCAGTTCAGCAGTCAATATAAACGTAATTTGAAGCGAGACTGATTGGTACATGATACGTATGTGGATACAGGAAGCAAAGTCGCTACCAGATCGGATAGATGAAGCAGTGAAGTACATAAAATACTTGGAGGCGACGGTGAAGGAAGCCCAGAAGAAGAAGGATGGCTTAACCGCTAGGAAAAGATTGCGTCATTCCAATGGAGATAGCTGCAGTGCTAGTACCAGTATTCGTGAGAACTGTAGATCGCCTAGAGTCGACGTTCGAGTCCATGGCTCGTCCTTAGAGGTGGCACTGACCAGCGGCATAGGCAATCAGTTCATCTTCTCGGATGTCATACGTGTTCTGCATGAGGAGAAAGCTGAAGTCCTGAATGCAAACTTTTCCATTATCGGATGCTCAGTCTACCACTTGATGCATGCCGAGGTAATATGACGGATCTTGTTGGATTACCTAATTAGGGAAATGGACGCCAACCGAATCAAGATTTTGCTCAAACTGAAGCTGGCTTTTCTTCAAAATCATGACTGATCTTCTGCGATCTAGTGGCTCAAGATCAGCCCTTATACCAACCTCCGTTGAAATCGTCCATGAAAATGAGTTTTTATGACAGATGTTCCATACATAGCTTTAAGCGGTAGATTACTGGATTTTGATTCTAGGACAGTCTTTTGGCCAGTTCAAATTGTTGGTACGGAAACTATGGGTTATTAATCTTATATCTCGAATTCTTCTTTTCTTCTCTAGGTTGGTGAAGGAAATCGAGCTGCAGCAATAACCGAGAGGCTGAAAAGGCTGGTGAATGGATCGACTTCTAATGATTCGCATCAGTTCCACCAACAGCAGCATCATTTATGGGACTTCGAAATTAGCCCTAACATATGGGAGTTTGACATGTTCCATGCCTGGCATTCAACATAATCGATTGAAACGTCTTCGATATATTCCACGAATTATAGATGATGTTTTCTGAGATAGGGATGCTTCATACGAGTTGGTTTTGTTGCCGTAGTTAAAGAGGTGATGTACTGAAAGTTGTGCTCAAAGAGGAGCTTAATTAATTTCAAGTATGGTGAAGTTCTTCTATGGGAAAGGTGATTCTGCTGCCACTTGTGGCCTTTTCTTTTCATGGAACTGTACTATGATCAATAACCGATGTCTGAAACAACATATTCCCTAATCTCAGAAATAACAAACATAAATACATCCATTTGTATCTGATGTAAGTTAATGATTTTGATCCATTCGTGATCAGGGGTTTCGATTGTCGACGAGATCGTTCGGATGCTCAGAGGCGGTATTTTGTGTTTCTGGTAAAGGTGCGAAATGTTTCTCCTCCGTGTCTCCTAGGTTATATGTGGTATTACAAGTCTTGTTAATCTCTCCTCTCTGTGCTGGTTGTTGTCGCACTCTTAGCTGGCCGGTGCGGATTCATGTGGGGTATCGATACGCATATGCTAAATTCGATCTCCCGTTTAGCATATGAACAGAGATTTCCAGAGATTACCTCGTTACTCAAAGTTCCCAAAATGTTCACATTTTAACGCAGACAAGTTTTAGTTTGCAAGAAGTAAATTGAGAGGCTCGGAAGGGAACCAATCAATCTTCGTTTATGAGTTAATGACTAGAAAACTGATTAAAACATCATAAATGACATCGATGAGACAAGGAGGAACGCACACAATCTACCGAACACCCAAGAATTTCTTTGGTTCGACTGCGACCAAAAAAGAGGAGTGACACATTAAATCTATACCAAGACCTTACCCAGCACCATGTAACTCGCTATACCACTGAACCCTAACACCACAGCCCCGGAGAAGGAACATCCAGCCGGAGCAAAGTTCAGCGAAGGAGCCGGCGCCGGAGGATCTTGCTTTGGGCCAGTTGGATCAGCACCATGCGGCGGAGATGCTGCTGCTGGAGATGGCACCGCTGGAGGTGGTATTGTGCCCGGATGAGGTGGGGTGGCCGGGGCTGGAGAATGAGGCTGCGGCTGAGGGGTGGGGGCTTTGTCCCTCTGAGCGAGGACAACCACGATCATCTTCTGGCCGTCGTTGCACTTGTCGGGGTTCCCGCTGATGAAGAAGAAGGGTCCCGACCGGTCCAAGATGAACAGCGAGTCGCCATTAGTAAGAGAGGCAATAGGGCTCTTGGTATTGCAGGAAGCATAGTCGTCCCTCTTCACGACCAGAACCGAATCTGCTCCTTTCCGATACTTGAAAACTGCAGAAAAGGGGGGAATAAAAAGGACAGGAAACCCGATATGAAGAGGCGAACACGGTTCCGAGATAGTTATCGTCTTCCTAATTTTCCACAAGGTAATGGTGAATTAATACGTACGGAGTGAATCGTTGACTTGAAACCGATATCTCCCAGCCCACTGGTTGTAACCCTCGGAGGGGTGTCGAGTCCATCCGTCCTTGCCGCCGACTGTGAAAACGTAAGCTTCGGAAGAGCAAAAGAGACCTATCATCGCAGCCAAGATTAGTCTAACCAACACCTTACTCTCCATGGCACTCGATTCAGAAACAGCTGAATGTATCTCTGTGTGATTTATTCACCCTCCCGAGAGAAGGACCCGAAGCTGATTACAGAGAGATCGTATGCGAAATGAGTTATCAGAGAGAGAGAGAGCTGAAGATGAAGATGTGAGGTTGAGGATCGGTTGATTTATAGAGAAGCTGTGGTTAAGTTACCGTTGGGACCATGAAAATTGCATGAAGTATCTATCCGAAGGGAAACCCGCGCTGCACCAGGCGCGTATGAGGCATATGATCCTGGGCATGCGGGGCCCGCCCCATTTATGCTTGGGCCTATATACAACCGGTGTATGGATTTGATGACAGGGGGTTAGAGGTTTAGGTTACGAGTGCATTTGCATCGTAGCAACGGGGCGTTACACACGTCGCTGCACGCTAGGGGATCTAACGGTCATTCCCGGGGTTTGAATCAAAACCGGTCAATACATACATACATACATACATACATACATATATATATTTGTTTCGCTGAATTTATTTTCCAATTTTCAAACTCTAGGGTAAATAAATAGCTGTAATTAATTGGTCAAAAAAGGTTAAATATACAGCTGCAATTAACCGCATAAATAAATTTCCCCGTTCACCGTTACCGTAACGGCTGTCTAGCATGTACCGTTAACGTGTGCCAATTAAGAATCCGATGAAGGGCGTAGGGGTCCAACGTTGCTCGACATTTCCTAGTTAAATGAGCTGAAAAACCTATTACCATGATCGTTAGGTTATTAGGAATGTTAAGACTGGGGGTGTTGGGGGGAATTTATAAAGTTAACTTATATTTATTATTATTATTTTAATTTAACTATTGCCATTTTAGGATCCAATAACATATCTTAAGATTTATTAAATTAGTATTTACTTTTTTTTTAATCATGGACGGATCCTTTCATACGTATTAATTACATTATATCACGTAATATAACCGTTATATAAGATATATTTTTCTACAATTATGGTAAGATGTATTAATAGAGATGGAAGAAGATCGGTTTTAGAATGATGATTTACTTAATTCGTGTATTTTATTTTAAATTACCCAACAAAAAAATTTAAACTATTGTCGACCGTCCGTCATATAGTCAGTCGTCGTTGAATTTTCCTTGTGTGTGTACATGTATAGACGGGACAGAGTTCGTAATTAAACCAATATTTAGTGGCCACTCGATAAGGAGGGCCCCACTGCCAGCTAGGCATTTTCAATTGGAGCGTGGTTTTCACCATAGTTTTTAAAACCGGACCGGACCGGCCGGTTCGACCGGGAACCCCACT
>CXYZ01005376.1:210866-260391 GCA_900006705.1 Sonneratia caseolaris | reverse complement strand
AACCATTTTAAAAATAAAAATAAAAATAAAAACATATTATAATATACTTATTTTATTTTACTAAACTTATATTTATATTTTATGTTGACTTTGGGACTAACATTATAACTGTATTAATGATTTTGATTATAAATCATAATTAAATTATAATATTATATCAATTTATTGGAATATTATATTATTAATATTATTTATTAAACATACGGTTCAACCCATTGAACCCCCGGTCCGACCCAGGACCCATGAAACCATATCTTGACCGGTTTCCGGCCCGGTCCGGTTTTAAAAACTATGGTTTTCACTTTCTACCCCGCGGCTGGGGACTTCTAATCGCTTCGTCCTGGTTGGCTCCTCTCTCTCTCTCCCCAACCTGACCTGCGTCTTCGTCAGCCAGTTCGACGTCAACCTCCCGCAGTCCCACGGATTCGATCGAACCATCTCAATACATCTGCTTCATTCTATAGTTTATCCGATTCTCGTAGCTTCGCTGGTGCAGCCTCTTCTGGTGAAGGCCACGGTTATCTCATCAGTCATCGGTGGTCTTCGCTACTGCAGTTGCTGTTGCGTAGAGTGATTCCTTGGGAAGTAAAATAGTTGGCCGTTGAGCTCTCGTTTTCTTCACCCGCACAAGTGGTGACCGGTGGTCGTTTTTGGGATTGTTGCCTCGCCGCTGCTAATCGGCTAAAACCATCGTTTGACTCTTTTTGAAGCAACAGATTTTCAGGACAAAGCCCCTTCCTTGGTGTTTCAATTCTTATGGGATTTGCCCCAAATCGTCCTAAATTCGGGGATCGCAGTCAACGTGGCGTCAATTCCTGCTGACACAGAGCAAATTCTAACATGTTTGGCGACAGGTTGAATTTCCCGCGCCGCCTCGGAGTGAGGAGGATACTAGGTTTAGGATTCGTTCTTGGTCTATGGTTCGGGTTCCTGTTCTACCGGCCGGTTTCCGGGCTGAGACCACTGAGGGAGATGGGCCGAGCTGGGAGCGACGAGGTCTGCGTTCTTCTTTAGTGGTCCTCTGGAGTGATTGATTTCGGTTAATACATTCAATAACAGTGAGAGAAAGTTTCCAACTTCTGAGCAAACACCAATCGTGCATGGGCAGGAATAGCTGTCTGTTGCTATACTCTGTTTTCAGTGATTGATGGAAGAGTAGTATTCTGCTATAATTGTGGATGGGGCTGTGAATGAGTTGTCTTTTGTTTGAACGAAAATTTTGTGCAGTTATGTCGTCAGCTTGTCTCACATTTTGGCTAATCTTATATGTTAACTGGAAGTATTTATCGTCTAGGTGCTCCGAATTCAGCTCTTTTTTATTACAGGTCAGATGATTTCAGTGTTATTTCTGGTATAAGTTATTGATATCCTATTCAGAGATGAATAGGTGGTCTTTCTATAAAATTCAGCAGCCAAGGGAAATATTAGCCTAATTAAGCTCAATTAATTGGAAAACGCTCAAAGCCAGGGAAACCTACTGGGCTTCTTTTCCCAGTATCTTGTGTGCTTCTCTCCATTGCTTCTGTGAAATGAAAAATGCTTTAGCACATGTTTGATCATGTTTCACCTGAGAACTGACCTTGCAAATTCTGCAAAAGCTGACAAAAACTAATGCATCCCACATCTCTTTTTATTACAGTGGCTATTAGTAAGAAAAGATGACAATGAAGCTGGTTCACCATCTGAATGGAATATAACAGGAACTTATAAAGGTTTGCTAATTTTATTAACTTTGATTTTATTGCAATAAGGAATTTAATTTCTCAACGTATTTCGTTTTTGAAAGATTCTTAAGTCTCAAACTAATTACGCTTAATTATGGAAAAACAATTGAGTTGCAGGAGCTTGGAGATTTCTAGATACGATAAACAACTCTTCCAGATTTCCAGATTTCAGGAAATCAAATGGCAATTCTGTTGTTGAATTAGTTAGTGCCCCAACAAAAATCAAAGGTGTACATTATGTTCAGGTAAGGACTACAAGGTATCCAGAAACTTCCATAAGAGTTGCATTTTAAAGAACTTATGCGGGCATCCTTGACTAAAAAGTATTAGCGCCTTTTAGTTGATGGGCGATGTCCATAGCACTATATCTCTGTCTTAAAACTAACAGCTTTCACTTTCTCGGTGCTGTTTCATGATAGGGAGTCATTATTTTCCATGATGTATTTGACAATGAACGAACTGTTGGTGGTGCTCAGATCAGAGTAGAGGGTGTATATATATGGCCATTTAAACAACTTCGTATGGTTGCTAACAGGTAGTGTTAACTGTGCTCTTCTACAATATGGAAATAATATGAGGTTTTACATTGTGTTTTGTGTTATCCTAGATTAAATTGTTCTGTCCTCCCAACTGGTTATATTTTTTCGTCCATATTAGATGCAGGGATGATTATTCAGCTGCATCTAAATTTGAACTTTCAATTTCTTGTATTTATTCTGCAGTGGGAACGGGGGAGAAGTTAGCCAGGAAGAGGATTACATATTGTCCAATCCATATCACCTGGTACGTTTTCCAACACATTGCATTTCACTTCATTGATCACTTGGGCAAGTTTTTTTTGGGGACTTATTCGATCTTTTTCATTGTTTGAAAGTCATTACATTCTTTGGTTTTTTCCTTGACTTTTTAATGCCAACCTTGGCAATATGATAGTAGGCTTACCTTTGAATAAAACTCCTCTTCAACAATTTTACTCTCTTATGATATACTAGTATTGCATGCTCTCGATACATCAGATATTTGGTTTGATGTGAGACTGATAAATTCCATCACCTCTAAAAATTAAGAGATATAATTTTTGTGAAATTATAAATAGAATCAAATGATATATCTAGTATCACTTTGTTTTCCTTTGTATCTTCACCTAGCTGGCACCTGAGCATACAGCATGGTTCTAGTTGTTGCATTTCCCCAGTAAAAAGGCTGACAAAGATTGCGAAACATTTTTGAATGTTGATAACTGAATTTCTTGGGTAATTCAAGCTCTATTATCTTTGTCATCGTAGATCAATTTAGTTGTGAATATGAAAACAATATTATGCTTTTCATACAATGGTAACTTCTGATGATACAATTCATTTGCTAATACAACACATTGTTCTGAAAAAGAGAAGTAACTTCTGATGTTTGATTGAACCAGCTTGGAGTATTCTCATCCCAGGTGTTTCAAGAATCACCACGGGATAAGATATGGAGCAGGAAGAATTGTAATTTTCAGCTCCACATGGATTATTCTCTGTATTTATTTGATATTCATATTTATGTCATTGTTTAATTGAATAATTTGAATTATTGTATCCCAGCACCAGCAATTTATGACGCAGAGAAGCACTGTAATATTGAATTTGCTGCCCAAATTTCACGTGCCTCATCCAACCATAATGGTATCTGGAGTCTCTTTCCTTGTGATTTCTTTCTGCTTCTTTCATTCCTCTTTGTTTATTCCATTCTACCATCCTGTTATTATCTTTTTCTTTGTTTGACATGCTTTTTTTTTTTTGCATGGTTCTAGTTGTTTCTTTGTTTTATTTCCTGTAAAGCGGGGTTCTACAAGAGCCTCTCCTTCTGCATATACCTAACTTTTTCTTGTTTACACTGATGGCATATTGTGCTTTGTAGATGGAGAACGTGATATTTATCACATAGAAGGACTGATGGAGAGTCCTTCAGTAGATGAAGGTGGGGATTGCTTTTCACCCATGCTACTAAATGCTACTTCTCTCAATATTGAGGTCTACTACAACAAAGCAGTAAATTATACGTTGATGGTCACATTTGTATCCTTTATTTGTGCTTTCCCTCAATGTTATACCATCTACTAGAGATTAAGATAAGCAAACAGTGTGCCTGTGCTGGGGTTCCTTAACATTCTTGCACCAGGTGTCTTTCCTTCAGGTTCTTTTGTTAATTCGACAAATGGAACACAGCAACACTCAATCAGTAAGAACATCTCCAATTCATACCTTGTTTTTAATCCATTTTCATGTTTGAGTCTATTAAAAGGTATCTAATGTGATCATGCATGGAAAGTCCTTTTGCTCATATTACTCATTGCTATGTTATACTTGTATCTGCCTCTACAAGGGAGCTGCAAAGGTTTCAATTGTAATGATTGGTCAGCAAGCTATCATGGATGCTTATCTCTGCCTGTTGCATTTGACTGCAGGAATTCTTGTGGGTGAGGAAAATTTTGTTATTTATCTATACTGATTTTTTAGTTGGTTGGGGAATAGCACTGGAAGTATCTGATTCTAGTTTCGATTAAAATCAAAGTCTTGAAATAAAAGTATGAATGACTGTTTCATAAAATAATTATTCTAACTATTCCATTTAATAACTGTTACTGGCTGGCTTCTGAAAAACAAAATTTCCCTTGCCTGATGTGCAGAGTCCTTGTTTAATGCTTTTGCAACTGCATCATTCTTCAAGTTTGTCGTTTTCTCCATTTTTGAGATGAGATATCTTCTGGCTGTTTGGAAAGCGAGTAGACCTATGAATAATGGGGAAGGTTGGGAGACGATGAGGCGTGAGCTCTCACTTCTATACAGCCGTTTCTGTAAGTAAATTTAAATATCAGCATACTCGACGAGCTATTTGATGAAATATTAATGGAATTGCTCAAATGTTCTGTAGATGGGATCCTTTTGGGAGGCATTCTTCTCATGTACGAATTCCATAACTATATCCGACCTATTCTTCTCTTGCTCTACTCCTTCTGGATACCTCAGATAATCACCAATGTTGTTCGTGATTCGAGAAAACCCTTGCACCCCCATTACATCCTAGGGATGACTGTAACTCGTCTTGCGATCCCATTTTACGTGTTTGGGTGCCCAAACAACTTCATGCGCATTGAACCTGATAAGCACTGGTGTATTTGCTTGGGCATATTTCTTGGGTTCCAGGCATCAGTTCTTCTCCTCCAGCATTATCTTGGGTCTAGGTGGTTCATTCCTCGTCAGGTATTATGCACCCATTCCTTTTTGAAGTCTTCCTTCTTTCAGGCTGCCTGTATTTGATTCTCATTTTGGTTCTTCTAAACTGATAATATTACACACACACACACACACACATGCTTCTCTTTCTCATCTTGAGGAATGGAAAGGTAATGGTAGTTGTCATCATGGTCGTAAAAAGTAATATACCTTGTGATCCTCTTGAATTCTACACTTTTTTTTTCTTCTTTTAAGTGTTAATGACTCAGGCTTCCTGAATCATTGAATGGAAGTTACCTAGTCTTGATTATGTACTGCATGCAACTGCCATGAACCTTTCTTTTCCTTAAGCATAAACGTGCCATGTTTTGTAACTACTTTGGTGATCTAATAAATTCCAACTTGCAGATTTTACCAGAGAAATATAGCTACTATAGAAGGCTTGATCAGAACTCAAGTCATGCCCCAGACTGTGTCATTTGCATGACTTCCATTGACCTCACTCAGCGCCCAAATGATTGTATGGTATGTTTCCGACAACCATGCCAATTTGATTTCACCACTGTTGCTATTCATCCGGATTGAGGAAGCTTTCATCTCATAACGTCGTCACCGGAGTGAAATATGTTTACCATTGCTGTTATTAGGTAACTCCGTGTGACCATTTCTTCCACTCGGGTTGCTTGCAAAGGTGGATGGACATAAAGATGGAATGCCCTACTTGCCGACGCCCGTTACCGCCAGCCTAAGGTTCAGTCAGTTCCGACCGTATATTATCTTTCATGATTCAACAACTTTACCATCTTCGTCACTGAGGCGATCTCCAAAACTTGTCAGACTGAAATTCATTACTCGTTCATGCCATCAACTCATTTCGAAATACTGAATCACCACCCCATATCTCTTTCCTTACTTCCTTCCCCCCCTCTCTTTTCCTCAGGGTGGGAGCATGCGAGATTTTATGACAGATTGATTCCGATGAGTTGCAAACTGCCGAAGAAGTTTGTAGTTACGACATTTTTTTCCCCTCTTCCTGTCGTATTAAATGTATGTCCATCATCGTAGCAATTTCAGAAGCAGTGCAGCTTTTCCCAGTTTCATCTATGATCTGCCTTTTCGTTTGTATGTTTCTACTCCCCATGTTTGGCTGTTATTCTTATTAGTTCATAGTTGTCCACTTTGAATGATAAGAAAATGATAATAATGTCTTGGTGAGGTTACATGACGCGTATTGAACGAAAACAAAAATGGAATTGCATGCCCAACATAGGTTAGCTGTAACAGTCCCACTCACTTCCAACAAAATTTAAATTTAAAAATATTAAATTATCTCATAAACTTAGTAATATATATATATATATATATACACACACACACGCGCACGCACATACTTTTTACTATACAAAGCTTTCAGTTTTAAGAGATTTCCAAGAGGAGTCCCCGAGAGAAATTCACTTGGTAATTGCCGAGCGGCACGAATCTTCTCCGAGAGATTTCCAAAGAGATGCGCTCTCGGAAATTTCAGGAGAGTTTTCCGGGAGGAATCCTCTCCGTACGATTCACAGTATGCGAGCACATGAACAGATAATCAGAACGATGCATCCGCCTCGGCATTAAAGAGACCTTAAATGGCATTAAGCTACAGCCCACGACGAACAATAGATGGGAGCCCGTGAGACGCATCTCTGATGGCTCAACCTTCCACCATCGGTTCCGACGAAAACACCCCTACTTCAAAAATACCGACACGATGGACAAATTCCCCAGCTCTCGCAGGACCATCCCAGTGTTAGGAGAAACACTTTTGAACTGAGCCAACAGGGAACGAGGCGGGATTTCTCTACAACTAGAAATGTGGAGCCTCACACCCTCGGCCATTTCGAATTCAGCCCCGAGATGGAAACGGCTTAGTGATCCCCTGTGTACCCTGGGTTCTCCTTCAATATGACAACAAACCCTTAGGAGAATGGGAGAAAGTGGAATGTACCTGGGGAATCGGAAATGGAGCCACTCGTAAGCCTTAAGGTACAGAAGAAAGATTTGTTTACCGTTCATCAGATAATTTATGCAAGGGGAAGTTGTAACACTTCTCGGTAGCCGATTCAGCCCTATCATCAGCAGCTAGGAGGACTGGTGTCAAGTGCGATTGGAAACCCGTGATTGTCTTGGGGCGACGACCAGCTTGCCCAACAACATCCACAGCTTGACCAACCCGTAAAGGTACTGACAAGGGTCTCAACTTCTCGTCCACAGTCAGTAACATCCTTGGCTGCAATAACACATAGGAGACGAAATTCCTATTTAGATGATGATGCAACGAGAGGACCAAGAACAGCTCCGGATCTTTTTGCTTTTCAATTAAAGAGTAACCTGCATAGCCAAAACTAAGAAGTAGAGGACAACAATGATTTTTTCCCAGAATGATGGCTTCCATGTTGAAACACGCAAATAACATTGTCACTATTCCAGCAAGCGCTGTCCTGTAAAAATTTGAAGCATGCAGAAGTAATAAATCCACAGCAATCTCCATGAAAACAGAGCCAGATTATTTGGGGTCTACAAGTCTCGACTTACGGTGAGAGCAAGAACCGCTCTGAAGGATAAGGATTAAGAGTCAACAACCCTTTTCCCAAGTGCACCAGACCCTGGCCAACTCGCACCTGCAGAATTGGTAATCAAATTATGAGCAACTCAAGAATATGCGAGGCCAACTTATCCAAGTGAAACAGTGTTATGTTGAAACCATACACAGAACAGGAGGCTCAAACCCTTATAGCAATAGCTTGAGAGGTTGCGAAGCATCCCAGCAATCCGAGCATTGTTGGTCCCTGTGCCTATCAAACCCAAAGAGATCACTGCTGCCTGTACAATCCAGAAAGCATTCAATCGAACCAATCCAAAATGATAAGTGACTGGAAAGAGCTCAAATGCAATCTCCATCATCTTACTGTGGAAATTTCCATCTGTGTCGTGGCTAAGCCTGCTTAATGTATCCAAAACATTGACCTGGTGAGAAAATACAAGCAATGAACTATAGGAAGAGGAGCATAAGAAATACAATTTCAAATATAACATTTTAGCAAACATCAGTCAATAGAACTTTTCTTTTACAAATCAAACAGACTCTCAATTTCATATGTAGGAAATTATTTTCTTAACAATTCTCCCAACCCAATCTGTGATCCCTGGGAAAGTCACTGACCTTAGGATTTGAAATACATAGAAGGCCAAAAGCTAAAGGAACTGCATGGCGGATATTTTGTTCTCCATACTGCAGGAGATGTTCCAATGAACAGATTGCCATCTCAAGGCCTAATTCTTCAGCCATCGCCACCATGACAATCCCAAGGACAGCAGGTCCTTGGTAAGTTTCCGCTTTATCAAGATGTTGAGCACAGTGCCCTAGTAAATTTTGGACCTGGTACAGAAGGGTACATTTGTTCAATAGCATCCCCACACAAATCTCCAGTCAAAGGTGATATTTTGTATCCTCAGAATAGGATACCTTAAGAACATTCCCTGTTCCAGCATAGGCACGGGATAACGGCGTCAGATCACAGAACTTTTTGATCTTTTCATTGAATATCTTTGAAACTTCTGCTGTAGCTTCAACAGCATCCTGGCTCAAATTTTATTAGATTTATAATTACACATTCAGGAAGTCCCAACGTGAAACTTGCAGGAATGCCTCAATTGAAATACCTGCTTCCCAAGATACAGAAGGCCAAGACCAAGAGGCAGAAGACGAGCCAGAGGCTCTCGAAGTTCTGATTCACTACGATCCATTATAGCATACATAATTGACTGAGCAACCTCTTGATTGCAAGAACTGACATATATCAATCCAAGAGAGATGGCAGTAAATGCAGCTACATCAAGGGATGCTTTTCCGTCAGTAAGGATTGGAGCCAATTTAGCGTGTATCTGAGGTGAAGTTCATGAGTCAACAAAGTTAAATGAGGAGCAACAAAAACATCATTCAGGCCAACAATTGTCAACCTGATTAAAATTAGTAGGCCGTGCTTTTTAAAGTTAAAACGGATTAAAGTGCTTGAAAGTTATGAAGAAAAATATTTGAGAGAAAGGATGAGATATGTAATTGACCACTAAGTGTTTCAGCGTTTAGGTTGGCATTTAATGCAAATACTGTTCACAGACAGGCAACTGGCAAGTTTACAAATCACAGAATCTTTAATCTAAATAAGTGAGATCCTCGAATATTCATAGTAACACTCCTGATCATTTTGAGCACCAGCATACGCAAGCCCCAAGCCCATTATTGCTCCAATCCTAGCAAGTACATCTTCTTTATCTATATAATCTCCTAAGAGTGCAAGTGCCTGGGGAAAAATTAGAGTTAAGAACTACAAAAGAATAATCTCTTACACACGCATAAAAGCCAAAGTAACTTACTGGATCACATTCATTCTTGATATTGCAATTGACTATTCCAACCAAAAGGGCACCAGCAAGGACTTGAGTATCAGTTCCATGGACATTCACTAGCATAAGCCCAAAATATGGTAAGTGGGCCTTTAGGCCCAATAAGTGGAATTAGGTGGAAGCCCATTGGATGCAATTTGGGCTTTAGCAAGTTCAACTTTTCTGCGGTGGTTAGAACACCGCTGTCAGTCCCTAGGTTGAGACCATTTAATGTGGCTAATCGATATTGGAATTAGTTCAAAGAGATTGAACATTATTCTAAGCTGGATTGATATCAGTGTAGCTTTGGGCAGATTTTACTTTATATTTACTAGAGTAACGTACAAACATCAATTCGTCAAGCAATGCATGAGACTAAACTCGGGTGATGGATACATATCCTCTGCGGTGGTAACCAGGAATGTCGTCGAATTATGGTGGGCCGGTCTCCGTTGACCAGAAAACGCCGCGAACTGACCGTCTGTTGGCGAGGGGAGGTGGAGAAGGTTAGACGTTGACCGTCAAGAGGGTGATGACGGTGGAATGTTGGGGATGCCCTGACGGTGGAGCTCCGTCAGAACGCCGTCGAGAGAAGGCGGCTTCAACCCCAGAGGAAGCGGCTGCCAGGGCTTGGCTAGAGCATCACCGATGGCTGCATCTATCGTCTCTTTTGACTGCAAACAAAATCACAGATCAAATCATCAGCGAGGGAAAGCTGGCAACAGAATTTGCACTTCCGTATAGATCTAATGCAGCAAGAGTGACCCACAGGATGAAAGTCAGGTGGAGGTTGGGACCCTGACCGGTCAGTCAGGACTCCGTTGCTGGTCTCTACTTTGTACATGGCACTGGGCGGAATTCCGGGTGCTGGTGGACCAGGCACTAATCCCTGTATGAATACAGTTCGATGCATGAGAAGGCATTCTTAGCACGAAAACGACTTGTTTAACTCTTCTCTTTTTGTTGAAGCCGAACGAGTATTATAAGCACGGGGGGACATCTGCAACAAGGAATGGCTACTTAACCGTAAATGCCTTTGGTTGTGGAAAGCACGGTGTTCCGGGTGTAACCGCGCTTGGAACCTGAAGGAGATGAACATCAGCTGACAGAAACTGGCCAATTTGTGACATAAACCATGAACATGTCAATAGGATGGCTTATTACCTGGTGGTGGTGAGGATTCCAGCATGAGCTTGGATCCACGGGCGGGGCCAGCAGCGGAGGCAGAGGGTAAGGTAGGGCGACAGCCTGCCAAGGGGGCCTTGGATGCAGGGCCGGTGGCAGCTGGTGGATGGCACGTTTAGGCCAAGCTGATCGATCGGCCGAGGGGTGGCCCCAGACATGCAGATGCCTGAGCGGCAGCGGCAACGGGCATGATGACGCTGGAGGAGGGAAGCCCATGGTATGGCCACAGCTCAGCCAAGGGCTCAGCTCTGCGTTTCCTCCGTTGTACATCTGCCGCCTCTGGTGGTTCCAGCTCGCTGCCTCCGCTTCCCGAGCCAGCAGATGCTTCCGATGGGACCGGTACTTCTGGTGCAGACACCCAGCTACAATTATTAGTCTTCCATAGATCGTTCAGTCGATAGAGATCCAAAGGGATGCTTACCTGGAGGTGGCTAGCGATGTTATGGCGAGTGAGACACTCGATTCCCATAATCTCTAAAATCTTGGAAGGAACAGCCTTGTCTAGGCCCAGCTGCTCCACTGCCTGCACGAACCTTCTGTGCAAGTCCGGAGTCCAATCCACCTTCAGACATAATTAACAATGAAGTTCCATGTAGGCAAATATCAACATCTCGAGCCCGGAATCCATACAAGAAAGATGCAGCAACGAAGGAATCAGACTCGTCGTCTCGTTGGCTCAAGACTCGTAAATTTACCTTGGCCTTTCTCTTCCCTTGAGGAGGACTGATCTTCGATTGAAGTGACGACGACTTCTTACCTCCTCCACCTCCTCGATCAGCCCCCTTAGTCCCTACCATGTCGACCGGACCCGACTCATTCCTCCTGCTCACCGACTTATCCTTGTCTTCGTCTTGACCATTCGCGGAAGCGCCATTTCCGGCTCTTTCAGCCACCTCCGACTCGGAGACATTCATTTCCAACTCCTTCCTACCGCTTGCAGCGGAAACCTCCGCAGCAATATCGCAATCCACCATCTCCAGTCCCGGGACCAACTCCCCCTCGCCTTCGACTTCCACGAACAGATCACCAAAGTCGATGCAGTCGAGCAAGTTCCCATCCCCGAAGTCGATGAATTGGTGATATTCATCACTGCCGACCAAAAACTCCTCCTCCTCCTCCTCGACCTCCTCCTCCTCCGCCGTCTTCCTCCCATCGTCCCTCCTCCTCTGAGGTGGCAGAGCAAGCATCAGTTGGAGATGATGATGATGATGAGCTCCGGTTTCGGTTACTCGGACACGGACAGCCGTAATGAGCGTCCCTTAAATGTTCGAAATGACGAATCTCCGGTCGCTTTTCGGGGTCCTTGTACCGAGGATGGAAAGAGAGTGGAGGGAACTGCTGGGCGGTCGACACAAATCAGCGTCGGAGTGTTGGTGTTGTTGGTCTCGTTCTCTTTTGCTGGTGTGACACCCCTCCAAGATATCGCAATCCCACCACCCCCCCTCCACCCTAAATCTGCATTCCTTTTTCCCATATATCGGCCTCATAATTTCATGATTAAAGTCATTGCTCGATCACCTATTCTACTCAAACTTCCGAGTCCATAGTCAAACTCACATCACCTGCCACGAGTGGAACGCACCATGTAAACCATCTCCCCCGAGAAACCAATCGTCTTCGGTTGATTATCCCTCATGGAGTCCACAGTCTCCCGTGCATTTGGATTGATGTAACACTTCTGGGACCGCATCCCCAAGCCCCCTTTTCCTCATGCATCCAAACATTCTTTACTGAATTAATCATATTAAACACTATCAACATACAGCAACATCGCTCCTGGCATGAAATCGGTAAGAACACGGAAATTCAATCGTCCCCTATTAGACTATTCATATACCTCAATTTTCATTTACCTTCTTCTTCTTCTTTTTCTTTTTTTTGGTCAGATCTCCATAAATCATGATAATGGAATGGAACGGAGATGAATCGGATATTAAAATCTTCAAAAAAGGGGCGGACGATTCTCCACCACATTTTGTACTGAGACCTCTCTATCTCTCTCCCAGTTCGGATTTGTTTTTTTAATTGTTATTTTTTTTTAAAAAAAGTTTTGTTGTGGTCTATTATTGGTATTTTCGAAGCTGTTTATGATCTTTTTGGAGGCATTGTTTTTTTTAAAAGAAAAAAATGCTTGTGGACGTCAATTTTTTTGAAGAATTCGAGAAATAATGAAAACTACCCGTGAGCTTCATTAATTATCTTCGTACATATCTATAATCTGTCTGTCCATTTCCATCAGCATGCCAAGTGGGTTGCCACACGCACTGGTGTTGAATATGTATGCTTGATTCTGATAACCATCCATGAATCAACAGATTTAGCTATTAAATCGAAACGTGTAAAAATATATATAATATTATTTCTATGATGATAAATAACCCTTTTTTTTTCAAAAATTGGGTTTGGTTTTTTTTTTGTTCTTGGTGGGTATGAACATGGCCCCATTAGATGAGGAGATTACGAATGGGTCAAATCACGGGAAACCATTGGGTTGGTCTACCGTTAATGGATAAGAGGAGGCTGCCCCATCTTGACCCAGGGGAGTAGCTTCGATTTTTTGTCCACGCGTATAATAAATATTGTATGCAACTTTTCAATGTTCTCATATCGATATCGATATGAATATGAATTTTTTCATTTATAATGTTCAAAATTATATCAGTTTGTAGGTCCTATAGATGGCCATTTTGTATAATTAATCCGACGTAATTATAATCTCATTGATACTTGCTGAAGACCAACAGAGAATGGGAAAAAAAAAATGGCTACACCTTCCGTGTGAAGAAGTGCGGCCATTGATCCTCCACCACATGATCCGAAGGGACCGGGGCAAAGCCGGGAGAGACATCTGGCGACGGGCGGCGGAAGCCCGACGCTGAGTACACGAAAAATTTTTGAAGATTCACATGACGTTTTTATTTTTAAAATAATTTTCAATTCTACCAGATCAATTAAATTTAATCACCAATTTAGTCCAACTAAAAAACGATCAACTTAATTAAATTTATAATATATTTAAATTAAATAATTATTCATTTCGAGTTAA
Source organism: Sonneratia caseolaris (assembly GCA_900006705.1). Lineage (NCBI taxonomy): Eukaryota > Viridiplantae > Streptophyta > Magnoliopsida > Myrtales > Lythraceae > Sonneratia > Sonneratia caseolaris. The sequence goes on along the minus strand of CXYZ01005376.1, from coordinate 246,799 downwards.
ATTAGTACAAACCGATCTATTTTTAAAAACTATAAATCTCAAGTTTGTACAGATTTTTATAATAATAGCACCTCAACTGTCTAAAGGAAGAGGATTCAATGTGGTGACACCGGTTAGCCCTGGCCAAGAGAACATGAATTCGACTTTGGTCAATAATGCTCATGAAAGAGAGGGCTCAATTTCTCTTCATAGATTGTTACTGCCGGGTGGAACGTACGAAGCTGACACTGATATTGCTCGGTTAGCCTTAACAGCAGAATTAATTAAATCCGCGCACAGTTAGCTTTCCCTCTACAGTATAGCAAGGCAGCTGGATAATACAGGCGGTGTTAAATTTTACTACAGAAGAAGAATGTGACTTTTCTTTTTACTACACTGTATTCTACCCTTCATCTCGGTCTGCTGGGGCGATTCAGTCACCAGCCGATACTACAGTGGATCCGTGTGAAATCCACGAGAGCTGATGGTGTGAGATAAAACCCGAAATCAGAAGACCATACCTAAATATAATCGGTGTCAAGAATCATCTCCGTCGCTGTAATCGGAGGATGTATAAGCTGCAGCATCTTCTTCAGGCACCATGTTGTCCATCTCGAATCCGTTGCCTCCTCTCATCCCGCCCCCGTCGGATTCCTGTCCATCTACAGACCCCTCAACGCCCAGTTCCTCCCCTTCTTCGTCCTCCTCCTCTTCGCCATCCCGTTCATCCTCCTCGTCCTCATATTCATTCCCTTCCATCAAGTCATTAGACTTCCTGTTGAAACGTGCACCATAGTTATCCAACATAACGTCGTCGTATTCTGATCCCATTTCCTCCTGCTCATTCTCCTCGCCATATTCAAACCTATCTGAGCTACTGCTGCTGCTCTCACTCTCCTCCAGCTGCAGCAGCTCATTTTCATCATCATTCCAAGCATTGTCTGCTGCTGAAACTTGGGCTGATTTCACTTTCTCTGGCGTAATCTGCTTCCGGGTCACCCTCGTAGGAGCTCTCTGCCTATTAGAGGAGTTTCTCCTACCTCGTTTCCAACCTCCCCTTCCCCGTGGTCGACCTCTCGGGGCCAAAGAATCACCAGACCTCTCAGTCCTCTTGCGAGACACAGATCGGGAGCCCACTGTCCTCTGAGATCGCAAGCCAGTGGCACGAGCTCGGGTCCGTCCACGAGCCCCTCTTCCACGACTAGAGCTGCCCAACAAGCCCCCGGAATCTAACCAACTGTCCTCTCCGAAAGGAACGTTCTTATACAAAACTTCAGCAATTCCCTGACTAGGGATATTGTTCTTTTGTGCTGCATATGGTAATGAAAGTTCCTGCAAAAACAGAAAACAGTGCCATTTGCACCTCTAAGCTTGATATTCCCAGATGTGAAACTAGAAATTCAAAGTCAACAAAGAACACAAGCTCACGCCATGGTCCTGAGCTCCCTCATCTCTCTCGGAATCTGCCTTCTGTTGTGAAGTGTAGAAAATAGCAGAGTCGAGTTCCATGAGCCTCAAAGCAACAGCAGCCGTAGTTTTTGGGATCCACGGAAGAACAGGAACATTTTTAAGAACAGTAAAAACATTGCTAGGATGTGAGAGAGTCAATAGGTCACTTGTGGTCTCAAACTTTGAGGATAGATAGTCCCTCTTAATGGCACATTCCAACATTGTCAAAGCCTGAGCAAGATGGAAGTTTATGAGTCTTTAAAGTCTATGCACTTACCAAAAGTAGTTTATCATGATGCTGAATGGGGTAGGAAGAAGAACCTGAAGGAGGTCTCCAACTGATAATGAAGAGCACAGATAAGCTCCCCATGACTTCTTATTGAAATTGGTCCAAACATCTGCAATGGCTTCTGAGGGAATGGAAGCCTGCGAATTGACATACCACAAACACCTTGAGCCAAATAGAACTCCTTAAATAGTAAATTTAGATGCGGAAGTTTAAAATGACAGACAGTCAACAAAAGCCTCCAAATCTCTTCAGGAAATCCTCAAAAATGAGAATAGATTATCTGACTTGCCTCTACAGCAGATAACTGAATCTTAAGCAATCTGACCCTGACAGGAGAAGAGACCGAGCCACACAACTTGGCGTTGGAGGCCGAGACTATACTATGTTTCTCTTCATGCTTCACCCAACTAGGAAAATCAAAATCTTTCACGGAGGTCCCACCATTTCCATGACATGAAGGACACTTGTCTTCCTCAAAAGCAAAAACTTCATGACATTGAATGCATCCTCTTAATAGTTCTACGCATCTCTTGGTCCCAAATTTTGCAGCGCATAATATAGAAGAACTGATGCACTCCCTCCACATCCAGTTCTCAAGGTCTTGATATCTCTTTAAAGCTCCATTTGTCTCATCTGGAAGCTCAATCAGGAAGGATGTAGAGGCTTCTGACGCATCGGAATATGGCAAGTCCAAAGTGCTGCTGAGGCTTTCTTCACTTTGCTTCTTCATTTTGGCATCCACTGAATTCCTCCTCACAATTTCCTTGAAGAGCGGTTCAATCTTACGCAACATAGAGTGAAGATTCCATTCTCTAATTCCACGGACATCAAGAACAGCCAACAAGGCATCAAAACCCTGCACATGTAATAACCATAAAAAATTGGCACGCAGTTTTAGTGAACATGTATAGCACAACTTTGCAATTATGGAAAATCCTGGACTACAACAATGGGATTCTTGTGGATGGACCACTAGCAATGTCAAACACCATGGTGTATTGGCCCATTTAAGTGGTAGGTAGAGAATGGAACAGAACAGGTCAGTCATAAGTGTGGACCACTGTAGGACAGAGGACAATCAGTGCAGAGAGATAAAACAATAAATGGTTCAAGATGGAATGTTCATTTTGCATGTAACCAATCAGAAGTACCTCTTCAGAGTCAATGAGCCTCCATCTACCATCACGTAACTCAACAAAAATCCTCCCACACCCAGGATCATTCCGTGAAGCTGATGTAGTGAACCACCAGTACCGATTCCGTCTCCGATCCTGACCGAGAGGCAATGATCTATAGACATATATCTCTTCTGCCTTGTACCCGATGAAAGACTTCAACTGCGAACGGGATCTTTCTGCAACATATCCTGCTTGTGCCAACGAAAGGACTTCAGGGCCACCAAGATTATCCAGTATTTGCAGGTTTTCTTCAGATGAGCGATTGATCATCTGCTCTTGCTGCATGGAAGGATCCATGGACATCCCATTCCTCCCATAGTCGGCAGCAAGCGAAGGGCTCTGCTTCCCGTTAGCAGACAAACTGTAGCTTGTCTGGGAAGGGTAGTAGGTTTTCATCACATAATCTTCTCGAAATCGGCGTTTATCGAGCTGGGCTTCTGCCCACATCTGCTTCTTCAATGCAGTTGCAGCTTCCAAACGTTCCTAATTGACCCAATTTCAGATCACATACCAGAAGAGAAAAATAGGACAATACAAGCAAAACTACCATATTACCTCAAGCACCAGGCGGATAGTATTTCCTTCAATTGCAACTCCAATTAATGCAACAAGGGCACCAAGACGTTCCTCAACACTCAGATCAGCATAGTCACCTTCCATAAGCCCTTCCAACCAGGGCTCTGCCGGGATACTTTCATCAATATCTGTCTCTTGTTCAGCAAGATTATGCTCAATGCCCTCATCATTAGTATCAACACCATCATTACTGCTTCTCAACTTGCCCGGGTCCAGAGAAGGAGCTATAGGTGATGCACAGCTAACATTCTTGAGGTCACTCTGAGTAATCTCCTCCTGGGCCCAACTTAACTCATCATTCTTGATTCCTTTTACCTCGGACTCTCTTGGATTCAATCTACTTCCTACTTTTTCACAAGCTTCTTTGCTCAAATTTGATTCAGTAGCTAAATCATCAACCTCCGGATCCTCCCCACTGTCACTCTCAGAATCGTCATCTCTTTCTGCATCCTCAGCTTCTTCTTCTCCCTCCGCTGATCCACTCTTAAACATGCGGATCCTTTCCCTTGCAGCAGAAAGCACAGCTTCTGCATCGGCAGGATTCTTTCTGTAAGCTGGACGAACACAATAAGTTGATGGTGCAGTTCTCTCAAAAAGCTTGGTATCTCTAGACAGAGCAGCAGCAATGGAAGCTTCAGGTGTCTTGCTCGTCGAAAGATCTCTCAGCCCAGATTTCTGCATTGATTAAACCATCAATGAAGGAATAGATAGACATATAGAGAGGATACCTGAGCCCATTTGGTTTGTGCATACAAGTGTTCCATCTATAATCTCTTGATAGGAAAAGCGTCCCATTTACTTTTCTCTTCATCTAATTTTTTCAGGGAATACTAGGACAAGTTCCAAAAATTTCAATGAGAAATATCTCCTGAAGTGCAAAGCACAACTAAATTTTACAATTACCAAGAGAAGGAAAAAGGAAGCCAGTATTCACCCAAAACAATCTTAAGACTACTTGTTGCAAACCTGCAAAAATTAATATGAATGGAGCAACCGATTAGGTCTCACCTGAATCCTCTCTGCAACTTCGAGTATATTGAGGCCCTCACTTCCCTCTAGAGAGAGAATGTGAAAAGCAGCAAATTTAACAGTTCCAGGTGTCAAGCGATGTCTTGATCTTCGTAAACTAGAATATCCCCTTTCTTGCATTTTAGTGAAAGCGTTTTCAGCAGCAGTCCCATCACGCAAAATAGAAATCACTTTTTCACCATCATTGACCTGCCATTACAGAACACAGCCCAGAAAATATTTCTCTAGTTTGCCTCATTCAAGAAATTACTTAACATCAGAAAACTAAAATTCCAACAAGGCTTCAAGTTTCTAGAATGCAAAAAAAAAGAATATCTTCATGTAGATTGAAGATGACCTCAGTATCATCATGAAAATTGTCCAATTCATTCTTCATTTTCAGTTTGGGCCCGAGTCCTGCAGATAAAGCAAACTGCCGGAGTATTTCTGGCCATGTCAATGGATTTAAGTGGCGTTGCCAGCTTTGTATATCAAATCCCCAAGTGTACGCCTGTAGAAATTTCAAGAAATTAATTTAGAATCTCCAAAGAGGAAAATGGAAGGTAAGAACAAGTCACAGATAATTTTATTTAGACACGCCTTTTAAGAAAGAGAATACAAAAAACATTTTAAGTTTCATAGTTTCGGAGGCATGCATGATAATACCATTTTACAAAAAGTACTTAAACAATGTCACAGGGCCTATTTAGTTGATCCCTATATTTACATAACATATAAAAAAAGTAAAGGTCCATGAAATGCATCCGCTTACTGTTTAGAAAGTTTTCCATTCTCTAGACATATCTTTCCCCATTTCATTTTGTCTCTTGTACCTGAGATTAATAGGCACATTCTTTATAACTGGACTGGACTTGGCACTCAATTGAGGCCAACTGGGACTAGAATTTCCAGCTCGTGAAGAACTGGAAGAATAATGAAAACTTTGAATTGGACAGGTTTAACACTGGACTAGCCTCATTGTTTTGTCAAAATTCATAAGATATATATCAAAAATAAATTTGCTCCATATGGAAACATTGAATTCATGAAGCACAACTTGGCCATGAAAATTGTGGGGATCAATTTTCTCAAAAATTTCACTGCAAATAAATCCAGAGAGGTATTAAGCCATCACAAACACCAAACCAACCAAGAAGAAGATAACTTACTCCTTCAACAATGTTTGGGTGACCTCCACCAGGATTAGCAGCACCATTCTGATTAGCTCCAAGACTAATTGAGGGTGTCCTAGAGACATCTTCTATATCTTTAATGATTAACTTTAAAAGAGACATGTGTATCTCATCTAGTAGCCTTGCATCCTGATGCAAAGAAGGTGTCAAAGATTGTCATGAAAGCTTATTGGCCAGCATTCATCTAATTATATTGCTTCAGCGAAAAAGGAAAATTGGAGCAAGAGTACAGAGCGTACATAATCATGTAATGCTTGGACAAACTCATCTAACGTGAATGGCCAAAGGTGCAGAACATCAGCAAATGTAATCAAGAATCTCCAAACCTACAGCTCACACATGCAGTTAATATGACTCTGAATTTATAAGAATGAATAGATATGTTGAAGGAAAAAGTAAACAAATAAGAAAAAGAAAAGAAGAAAAAAGGGCTTAAAGAGCTCTACCATAAGAAGACTTGCAACATTTTCCTCGGAATGCAACCAAGGTTGAACAGCAAAAGGCCTTTTCAGTGGCACAGATTTTGGTGGAAAAGCAGAGAGCGAATCTGAAACCAAAGTGCCCAAACACAGACAACACGGTAAATAAGCTGAAAATCTCATAATACTGTTAATTCCACTCTTAAGTTTCATATACACACAAAAATGAACAAACAGACAAATGTGTCAAAGATACCCAAAAAAACTGTTCATTTAAGTGTAAATTACCTACCAATATATAAATCCAGATTTTGAAGGGTTTCATAATCAAGAGAAGCAATTGACGGCAACCCTTTTCTCAATGCAGCAACTTCCATAAGCTCTAACCGTGCATCCTCCATAAGTTCCATTGATTCTTTAGCAATTCTACGAGCAATTGCTCTCTCACTGGCAGCTTTAAGCCTAGCTGCTTCCTTCATCCGTCGGATTTCTTCCTTTTGTCGCATTTTTTCAGCCTGTATTGTAATCCACTTACATCTAATTAAACATTAAACCTCACTCAGCAAAACAACTGATTAAGAGGTCCTCATGCTTACTCTGATGGACTCCTTTTGTAAGAACTTCTCCCTTCGCTCCATTTCACGTCTTTGCTCTCTCAAGTATCTCTCCTCTTCCCGCTGCTTCTCTCTCAACAGCCTTTCTTCTTCCTTACGCCTTTCACGATTGAGCCTCTCCATTTCTTTTCGCATTTGCTCCTCTCTCTAATACCATGGACAAATTCATCAGGTGAAACAATTTTTTTTTTAATGAAAAAGGCATATACACAGTGTAGATCATTGCCTTTCTTCTCAAAATATCTTGCCTCTTGAGCTCCTTCCTCATCCTTTTCTCATGAGCTTCAAGTTCTCTGGCTATTCTAGCCTCTTCACTCTGCAGAAGGTAACAAGACAGAAAATACATAAATAAACAGACCTATTTCCAAGACTTTCAGTGTCTCTGATGGTTCAGGAAGTAACCTTCCGCTTTCTCTCAGTTCGCAGAATCTCCTCATTGTGGGCAATCCTCCTGTCAGATGATGTATGAGGATCCATTACCATAGTTGGATGAACACCATGAACTTCAACATCCCTATAGGGGTTCTTCTGTGGATCAGTAGCATACTCTTCAAGACCCGATGCCCAAAGCTGCCCTTGCCTGCCTGGGGGAGCTGCCATGAGATTCAAATTTGGAAGCTGACCTTGAAGAGTATGCCCAGGAGTCCCTTGTTCATTCACTTGCAAGATATTGTATGCTGCTTCAGCTCTTTCATGCATCTCACTTCTAACAGTTGGTTTTTCAGGAAGGAACTGGTACTCTTGTACCAGCCGCACGTCCTAAGATAAACGTGCAAGATATAATATAAGGTTGAAAAAAAGGGCAAATCCATTTCTATAAAGATGTAGTTCTATTCCACGAACCCATTGCAGGTTGTTTCAAGCCCTCATTTTTACTTTGACTAAAAATTAATAGTAGTACTTATGTCCAAACACGACAAGTATGATAAATATTTCATAAAAGAGTAGGTGCAAGGATCAGAATATCCAGAAGGATTTTATGTTGGTCTCAACTAAACTGAAATCAATGGAATAGTGACCAAGAATAAAAGGAAATCAGCTCAAGAAACCTCTGGAAGCAAGAAATATATCAATCCCATAATGTCCGACCTTTGTTATTTTGGCATCGGGCCGCTCGTACTTGGCCTCAAAGGTCCTTCTACTTGGTTTATGTTGCCCCCCTGCAGGTCCTCCAATTATAACATTCGTCACAAAGAAGCTCAAGTTTACAGAGAGAAATTGCCATAAAGGAACACAATCATCAAACAAGTATCAGGGAAAAAGACATTTTGATCAAAGTAATGTAAAAATAATAATAATTTAAAAACACAAAAAACAATACTGCCACACAGACTATCCCAATCACCACCAGTATTACTCTGATTTAAATAGACTAGCAATACACAAGAAGGCATTCCCCTGAGAAGGAATGGTATAAACATCCCTTCTACTATCTAGTATCTGCAATAGCCGCACTATTTAACAACATTAGCTTTCAGATTGCTCCAATTTGGCCTAATCCAACCAACGAAAAATTAAACATATGCCCCAACTGGTGTCTTTGTTACCAACCCGATATTAATCTTCTCTGCCCTCACTGTCTCCTATATAATTTTAGTGCATAATCATTAGACAAAAGTCACCAATTTCTTGAACAGATTAGCACCTCTAGCCAAGTAACACGGTATTTTTCCCATACAGCAAACTTGTAGCCCTACAAAGAAAATAGGGGAACTTACCGATGGGAGCTCCAAAGGCATCGGGCGGCAATGGATCAAACTCCATTCCAAGAATTGGCCCATCCTCTCTCAATGGCTCGCCCAACAGGGCTTCCATGAAAGCAATAGCCTGTTGCTCCGACATAAATAAATGTGGCTCATCATGTCTCTTGACCGGTGGTAAATCTCTACTGATCCTTGCAACGGCTGTCCCAACTCGTGGGGCAGCCCTCGATGTGTCTACTACAGAGTGAGGAAGCGAACCAGGCCCCACCACAGAACCAGGGACGGGCCCACTAACCATATTAGCTCCCATAGGCGACACAGCTTCTGGAGCTGCCACAGCCTGAGATTCTTTTGGCTGCCGCGCCTTCCTATCCTTCAGGCGGCGATGGCAGAACCACATCTGCAACTGCCTATCAGTCAGCCCCAACTGAGCGGAAAGCTCTGTTCTCATTGCCTCGGGAGGGTACTGCTCCACTGAATCAAAACCAGAAAATGCATTTTCACACAAAGATGAGGGGAGAATTTACGCGTAATAAACGCCAACAAGCTGGTTGTCAAGGGGACAAAAAAAAGAAAAGCAAGGAAATTGATCAAACCAGCAAAAGTCTTCTCAAGAATCTCCAGCTGAGAAGCAGTCTTCATCTTCCGCTTAGACTTGCCCTCTACTCCTTCAGGTGGCTTCATCTTCTCCGCCTCGGAACCTCCCTCCATTGCTGGTGGGAGCTCAAAATCTTAAACACCCAAGCAATCGAGAGCCCTCTCCTACCAAAGGGACGCAGCTAGGATTCAAGATCCCATCAACTAAGCTTGGAAAAAAATCGATTTGAGCAGTGGGCGAGAGACAACAAACCCTAGAAATTAAGAAAACCGACCCAACACGACTAATCAGGGTTTGACAAAAAAGTTGGGTGATGGAATATAAATCCTGCAAAGACTTTTTCTCTCTCTTTCAGCCCACCAAGAAAAAAGAAATCCATATGTGCTGCTACTACTTCTACTACTACTGCATACTCCTACTGACTTGAAGCACCGGGTCCTTGATTTGATTGAGATGTGCGGTGGGAATTAAAGAACACAGAAATGGCAACAAAAACATTAATAGTAGTATTACTATTAACAATGGGCAGCAACAAAAACAACGGATAAACTCGAAAAACCGTGCGATTCAAAAAGTCGCGGAACGTGGCGCTGTGAATCTGATGATTCAGCCAGTGCGGGATTCGAGAGCCACTGAGAACAGCGGATGGAGGAACAGCAGACGACGTCCCGCTCCATTGTTTAATCCCTGCCATTTTCAATTTTTGTTTTAATAAGAGATTTTTTAAGGGAAAAGCGAAGAAATTTTTGCGTAATAAAGACAGGGCGACGCAATCGGTTTTTGGATTTGTGTGGAGAGAGAGCTTCGGAGAATTGGGTTTTAAGTAATTCTCTCGAAATCGAGTCAGTCAGGGGATATGAGAAAGGGGGCAAAATTTCTTGCTTTTCGTGGGCTGCCCCCTGTGGGTTCCTTCCTCTCTCTCTCTCTCTCTCTCCCTCTCGCTCTTGAAGCCTCCCTCCTCTCTCTCTCTCTCTCTCTCTCTCTCCTCTCATCCGTGAGCTCCAGTCTATTTGTGTTTTCCCTTTTTTATTTTATTTAGGAATTTTCGTCAGCCTGTCAGTTTTCTTTAACGGGTCTCCCATGTCATGTCGCCTATTTTTCCTTTTTCCTTTTTTTTTTCCCTTCTTTCCGAGGGGAGACTTAGATCCTCACTGCTGCGAATCACCCCCCACGCGCGGCATCCTGACTCGTACGCCACGCGCCGTGGTGCGGTGGACATAGTGAGTGATGTCCCCATTCTCCTGTCCGCCTCGGGGAATCCCTCGTTCTAAGATGATGCCCAGTAATGGATCCTTTCGAACCAGGTTTCCCTCATAACCCGAGAGATCGGCCGATAAACTCGAGTGATCGCATCATCCCATATGTACACTAAAAGACTATAGCCAAAGATAAGACTGTCAAATATTATTAGGTCCCCGCTAAGTCAACGTAGTCTCTGCACGCGTTAATTACAATTATCATTGGACGAATCCGATAATTACGCACCACTTCCACGTCGGGTCCACCGCATCGTCCTCCTGTCGTGGTATGTACGCCCGCCATCGGGCCTGAAGTTTTCTGCTCCGTCTTGGGATGAGCCCGGCCCATCTGTAGGGTGACGGCCCGACTTATGGCTCGGTCCGACTTCGTCCTGATTCCACATGGATCGAATCGAACAGCTCGTCAAATGATAAATCCCGAGTGATTTGTTTTCTCCGTTGTTGCCGATGGTCGACCGGGCATTCCCCGCCCACGACGAAATGAAATTCGAGAAGAACAGATGGTCGATCCGTGGATTTCAGTTAGATGGGCTTTAGCTTTAGCCCACGGAGGAAATTATTGTTCACCGTCTGCTCCTCCCGTCTCCTGCATTCAGCAGCCAGGCTTCCGAGTTCAAGGTTGTCTGAACTCCTCGCAGTTTCAAGGTCACGACTGTCCGGAAAGGGAGAAGCCGATCCTTTTGCTCTTGGACGGTAACCCGACGAAGTAGAGAGACCTTGATAGTGCCCTGATTGCCATGAGCAGCAGCAGCAGCAGCAGCAGCACCCCTGGATAGTAACCGGGTGAAGGCAAGGCGACACTTTCCTGCACTAAGCCGACAAACTCTTAAGATATCTAACAAGTGGGGATCCAAGGAAAACATCACATATATGCTTGCCCGACACTTCCACTTCTCAATTTGATTCCGATCCGCCGAATGGCAACACAGACAAAGCACATAAAAGCTCATGCGGCATCCATCCCTATTCCTGTCGAGCCCACGGCGACGAACCTTCGTGAATTATGCGGGCACGTGATCCCGGAGGGACTCGTTAACATGTGTCGTTTTCGAGAAGTATGCCGGACCGGGCATTTTTCTAATTACAACGTGAAATAAAGAATTAGGCAGCCGACCCACAAAGGGCCACTCGCATCAATCAAGGTCGAAATCTACTAGTTAATGTCGTAGTTTATCTTCAAGCCACAGTTACCCTTCCTGTCTCGGAAGCTCAGCTCAATTAGTTGTGGTGGACCGGAGGGAATGACAGCTTCCTAACTTCCCCTATTTCAATTGGATTGTCACAAGGCCAGCCGCCTGTCCTTCACCACCAGGAAGGCAAAAAACAAAACAGAAGAAGAAAGAAACAAATATTCAAATCGAACTGAACCAATCTAACTCTTACATAATGTGATTCTTTAAATAAAATGATGCAATTAATTACTAAATTTAAATGATTGATTCGATTAATAGGTTCAAACCTCCTAACAACCTTTAAAAGATTAAAAATTAGTTATGTATTAATTCTTTTACTATTATCGAGCATATCCTTTATCATTTATTCTAAATTTCGTTCTAAATAAATCATTAATCTTAATAATATCCGTTTGATTTATTTTTAATTGAAATTTCTATAAAATTAGTTTTTTTATTGTTTTTTTTTATTTCATTTAATTTCAATGTGCTTTTTATTTAGTTTCAATTCAATTTATTAAATTTTAATATATATTATTTAAAATATTATCGGAACTAGTTAATCGAACCGTGGAACTCGCTTAAAATAATTCGGTTCGATGGATGTGTAATGGTTATAGTTCGAGAGTGTAATATTATAACAGAACTGAATCGAACCACTTTGAAAATTCAGTAATTTCTGTTCAGTTCGATTTGGCTCAACGAACCGGACCATGCTCATCTCATCTCTATTTCGCACAAACAAGATTGACGATGGCTACATATCGATTGTAAATTTATTTATTTATTTATTTCTTAGGTCTAATAATTTAATGATTTTTCTGCTGATTTAATACATCTATGAGAATCAATAATTCTATGCACGTCTAATCATTCGCGGTGTCAAGAGTGGGAGGAAAAATTTTCGGACTGCAAGACAAGCGTTTGCTCCACTCCATTCAAACCTTTGCTTTATTCATTCAAAGTCTCCCAGACAACCGTCTTCTTAAGTCTCTTTCCAGGAATTCTAAATAAATAAATATATAATCCCGACGTAGATGGTCAAGTCTCGTAACAATCACATTTGACTTTTCGACCACTGGGGAGACTAAACTCCGTCAGGAAAGTTAAAAGATTCTATGGAAAAATTTTGCATCACGTGTTTTAAATATAAAATAATTATCAATTATATTGTAAAGTTTTAGTTAATATAATATCATATTATAATGAATTTTACGGTTAAATGCAGTAATATACAATGTAAAGTGAGATGTAATATGGTGTTACATCCGACTTTTCAACCAAACAAGCATTACGTAAGGTTGGTGGCGATGGAGGAGTCCGAACCTTTTCCAGGATGATGATAGAGTTTCCAAGAAGAAAAATCGAATTAACCGATGCTTATGAGAATTGTTATCACACTTACATCCGTTTGTTTTGTTTTTATTTTTTTCTAATCAATCTTATCGAGATATGAATATAACATTATGATATAAGAGTTATGTAAGGCTCACATATCTATCAACTTAAATTCTTTTATTTAAATATCTCCTCTAAGCCAATTACTCGTCCAAGGATGCCAATTATAGGTTATTAAATTGGAGAATGGCTTCCAATCATTGGTCTGAATGTAAATGTCTAAATCATAATTTTGAAAACCAGACTAAGTTAGAAACCGGTCAAGGTACGAGTTCATGAGTCGAACCGAAAATTTAATAGATTAAACCGTATATTTAATAAATAATATTACAAATAAATTGACCTAATACAATAAATTAACAATAATTTATAATAAAAATTTATAATATGAGCATCATATTAACACCAAGTCCAATATAAAATATAAAAATAAATATATTATAATATATTATAATATATTTTTTTATTTTAATTCAACCAATTTTTTACCTGTTTAATTAAGTTTGCTTGTCGAACCGAAAATTAATCGGTTCAATAAGAATTAACCGTATTTTAATTGCAAATGAGTTAATCGAGAACCAACAACTCACCTGATCCGATTTTTAAAATTATGATCTAAATATATATATATATATATATGTATGTATATATGTTTTAAATAATCGGGAATTCCAAACGGGAATGGATGACAGTGGATTAGCTCCCACCCCAAAAGCTATTTACTGTAATACATTATGAGGGGCTTTTCGTTACTGGTCCGGGTTGACTTTCACGGCTGTCCCATAACAGAGCTTTAGGAGATGTAGTAATCAATCACTTTCTCTAGAATTAACCCCCGCGGCCGCACAAATTCAACTCCAATTCCATTTTCTCGAACTCCTCTAGAGGGAACACCCGATCCCTTCTCTCTATACGATTCGGAAGGGAATTCGAAGTGTCTGAGAGCCGGATGTCATTCTCGAGGGAACTCCGGCCGCGCACTGCCGTTTTCCGGCCTTCAATGAGACTGAGAATCGTGCTGCAGGCCGCGTGGCCTCTCCGTGTTTTTCAGTTTTCCCTTGCAGCAGGAAAGCGGTTTTCCAAGAAATCTATTTTTGTGGCCAGATTTCCAAAGGACAATGAGAACCATCTATATTTCTTCGCAAGTATGATCGATTAGTTGGCAAATTGGCCGGCGAAATGTTGTCAAATCACATGTCGGCCTTCATCTTCTATATTCCAGTTTAAATTAATTCTAATGGGCATGCAAGGTTGTAATAAGGCCCCATTGGACATGGCAGTACACTCACCGGTCAACGGAATGGGCCCCACTCACTTGAATGACTAATCTGTCCACTGTCTCATTTGTAGCTCTCCCTTCCTCTCCTCTCCCGCTCGCTCACTGTTCTCTGTTCAGTTCTCGGTTCAATTCTCTGCAACTCCTCTCTCAACAATTGAGCGAAGGAAGCTCACACAGACGAGAAATGCCACTACTCCTTCTCCTACTGCTACCGTCTGTCTTGCTTCTTTCACCGCCGCAAGTCTTGTCGCTGAACCAGGACGGTCTCTACCTCCTCCAGGCCAAGCGCGGGCTTTCCGATCCCTCTGGCGCCCTCTCCTCCTGGAACCCCCGCGACTCCACTCCCTGCAACTGGACCGGCATCAAATGCGACTCCTCCTCCGGCCGCGTCTACTCGATCAGCCTCGCTGGGTCGCAGCTCACCGGGCCTTTTCCTATCATCCTCTGCCGCCTCCCCTACCTGTCTACCCTCTCCCTCTTCGACAACAACATCAACGCCTCCCTCCCCTCTGATGTCTCCACATGTCAGAAACTCACCGAGCTCAACCTGTCCCAGAACCTTCTCGGCGGATCCGTTCCGGGGTCCCTCTCCAAGCTCCCCAATCTCCGGCACTTGGACCTCTCCTACAACAGCTTCACCGGTGAGTAACTGACTGAGCTCGTTATGCTCCCCTGTATCTTCTTCTTCTTCTTTTCATCTCCCCTCAATTGCCAATTCATGTTCTTTCTTTCCTAGCAGAGCTTGAACAGGGTCTCGGAGAGTTCCCACTGCTCGAGTCTCTGTCACTGGTGAACAACCTCCTTGGCGGTACCGTACCCGCCTTCCTTGGCAACATCTCGACCCTTAAGTCGCTGAGGCTCGCCTACAACCCGTTCGCCCCGTCCTCCATCCCAACCCAGCTCAGTAACTTGACTCAGCTCGAGGAACTATGGCTCAGCAGCTGCAACCTCGTCGGTGAAATCCCGGATAAGCTTGGGAAGCTGACCCGCCTCACCAACCTCGACCTTTGCAGGAACCGGCTAACTGGTCCTGTCCCGAGTTCACTCACTGGGTTGAGGAGCATATACCAGATTGAGCTGTACAACAACTCTCTACGGGGCGACTTGCCGTCAGGATGGTCCAACATGACGACCCTACGGAGGTTTGATGTGTCCACGAATGAGTTGACTGGGAGGATCCCCGCCGATCTCTGCGAGTTACCTCTGAGTTCGCTCAACTTGTTCGAAAACCAGTTTGAAGGGGCTTTACCTGAAATGATAGCTAGGTCCGTGAATCTGTATGAGCTCAAGCTATTCAACAACCGGCTCAGCGGGTCTCTCCCAGGTGATCTTGGGAAGAACTCGCCACTTCAGAGTCTCGACCTGTCCTACAACCAGTTCTCGGGCCAAATCCCCGAGAACTTGTGTGCGCAAGGGAAGTTGGAGGATCTTGTACTGATATACAACAACTTCTCTGGCCCGATACCGTCTGATCTGGGAAGATGCACAAGCCTTAATCGTATCAGGTTGAAGCATAACAGGCTCACTGGACCAGTTCCTGACGGTTTATGGGGCTTGCCTCATGCGTCTCTCTTTCAAATCTCAGAGAACGCTCTCTCTGGGCCGGTATCAAATTCAATCTCTGGTGCTCTGAATCTTTCTGTTCTGGATATCTCTAACAATCTGTTTTCCGGATGGGTGCCTGAAGGAATCGGCTCACTGGGGGGTCTCGTGGAATTCTGTGGTAGTGGCAACAACCTCATGGGTCCAATCCCGAGCAGCATGGTCAATTTGACTGAGCTGAGTACGCTCGATCTCAGCAATAATCAATTATCCGGGGAGATACCTGGGGCAATTGAGGCTTGGAAGATGCTAAATGAGCTTGACTTGGCTAATAACAGATTGGCAGGTCAAATCCCAGAAGAAATCGGAAGCTTACCAGTCCTCAACTATCTTGATCTCTCTGGAAATTACCTTTCCGGAAAAATCCCGCTCAAGTTACAAAATTTGAAGCTCAATGTGCTAAACTTGTCGAACAACCAGCTCTCAGGTGACGTCCCGCCCATGTATGCAAAGGACGTCTACAGAAACAGCTTCCTGGGCAATCCAGGACTGTGCAGTGGTCCACCCGATCTCTGCACCAGGAAAGCCGAGAGTTCTCGGAGCTTGAAGTACTTATGGATGCTGAGCTTGATTTTTGTGCTTGCGGGCATTGTTTTCGTGGTCGGAGTTGCGTGGTTCTGTTGCAAGTACCGGACATTCAAGAAGTCAACCAAGAAAGGAATGGCGATGTCTAAGTGGAGGTCCTTCCACAAGCTGGGCTTCAGCGAGCTGGAAATCGCTCACTGCCTCAGGGAAGACAATGTGATTGGGAGCGGGGCTTCAGGGAAAGTCTACAAGGTCGAGTTGAGCAATGGTGAAGTCGTCGCAGTGAAGAAGTTAAGGAAGGCAACTAAGAGAGAGGAAGAAGTGTTCGGATCCGAGAAAGATGGGTTCCAAGTCGAGGTTGAGACTCTAGGAAAGATTCGGCATAAGAATATCGTGAGATTATGGTGCTGCTTCAACAATGGAGATTGCAAGATGCTGGTCTACGAGTATATGCCCAACGGGAGCTTAGGAGACATGTTGCATGGCCGCGAAGGAGGCTGCTTGAACTGGCGCAGCAGGTACAGAATAGCCCTTGATGCAGCCGAGGGGCTCTCTTACTTGCACCACGACTGTGTCCCCCCGATCGTCCACAGGGACGTGAAGTCGAATAATATTCTGTTGGACGGAGAATTTGGGGCCAAAGTTGCGGATTTTGGATTGGCCAAGATTGTTAGAGTCGGGACGGGCGAGGAGTCGATGTCAGTAATCGCAGGATCCTACGGTTACATTGCACCAGGTACCTTATCTTAGCACTTCGATATATCTCTAATCCTACACACATTTCATAACTGCTTTAAGCACAGTGCATTTACTAATGCCATTTGGTTCATGATCCATAATGCAGAATATGCCTACACTCTCAGAGTGAACGAGAAGAGCGATATATACAGCTTCGGAGTGGTCATCCTCGAGCTGGTTACGGGGAAGGCCCCGATTGATCCTGCATTCGATGAGAGAGACTTGGTGAGATGGGTATTCACCACGGTAGATCAGAAAGGGTGCGGAGAGGTAATCGACCCCAAGATAGATCCTATCCACCGGGAGGAAGCATGTAGGGTTCTCGAGGTGGGCATCCTCTGTACAAACTCACTACCCATAAACCGGCCCTCGATGCGGAAGGTAGTGAAGATGCTGCAGGAAGCAGGTGCAGGGAATGGCAATACGAAGACTGCCAAGGAGGATGATGGGATGCTCTCACCATACTACAACGAGGACGGTTTCGATCCATAGACGGTGGACGCCGACAAACTCGGCAACAAACTTGTTAGCTCAAGATGTAAACCCAGGACATAGGGGGGGGCACATGAAAGGATTTTGCCCATGTGTTAGGATCAGTTAGCTGTAGCGAACAAGTCTCCTGTNGCACAAGAAAGGATTTTGCCCATGTGTTAGATCAGTTAGCTGTAGCGAACAAGTCTCCTGTTACGCGGTAGCTAGTAAATGCACATAGTGGAAAATTCAACATGGAGTGTACGATATGACATTCTTCCACTCGGAAAGTAGAAACTCCGGCGTCATGTTCACACTAGAATCTCCGGGCCCACTTTGAATTCTTGCCTTGCAGTTCACCTGTTTTTCTTGAATACATACATTATAGTGAGGGATGCTTCCATCTGCTGGGGACGGGAGCTTGTTGTCGTGTTTTTAGTGGGGTTGGGTGGTGGATCGGTGTTGGACGATTGCCTTCGAGGGCCCTACCCATGTTTGTTAGGCCGCCTTTCACTTTCATACTTGTGCATTGGGACCCTTTGCTTCGTCTTCTTCCCCGTGGCAACTCTAGTCTTCCCCTTCTTTTATTTGGGTCCAATCTTCACAAACCTTTAGCTACGACGAAGACTAGTAGAAATCAGAGCTTGCAATTAATAGGCATCGAACGACATGGGTCGTGGTTTTCGTGGATATGGTAAGCGAAAATTTCTCTATCTGTCCGGGAAATTTACCTAATAGAATACCCTGCGAGCTTGTTCAGTGTGGTGATACTTAATTGGGTTTTCTATTAGATTTTGGAATGGGGAACGACATTGGGTTTTCCAAGGCCCTGGCCTTGTTCGGTGGGGCTGCTGATACATGTTTCCCCATTCCAAAATCTCGCATCCTGTCGAATGGGTCGTAATGGTGGTCTTCGTCACTCGGGTTCCACCTGAATGCACTCGATCATCAACTCAACTCTTCACGGGTTGATTCTGCGAGTAATTGATTGTAATGTGCGTATGATTCATCCCTAATGGCTGAAATTGAATCTGATGAAGTGGATGTGGACTCGATTCCAAGGGGCTAAACCTTCAGCCGAGTTTCACGTCCAGGCCAACTGGGTTCCTGTCGGGGGCCATAAAGAAGATGAGAACCAATGGACTGTCGACCACTGCAAGCCCAATTTGTGAGTTGTTTTTGTTTTTCAGTTCAGCCACCCTCTGAACTTCAATTCTCACTGATGGTCAACATACCCACAGGCGGATTTTACAACACTCCAAGGTGTACTGTTTCGAACATCAATCTGAAGTTTGAAATGGAACATGGAAGTTATTGCTGAGCTATTGCTATCGCCTCATTATCTCTATATAAATTGTATGTACATACATACAAGCATCTAATCAATTTATGGAAGTCCGAGGGGGAAGCTGCACGCAGAAGCATCCCAAAAGGGGAAAGAGAGGATTCTCACTGTCGACACCATAATTCATCAAGATAAAAGAAAATTGGGAGTCATCTCCTCCCATATTATCAAACAGTGGAACACTATTGGATATAATATTCTGACATGTATATATATATATATATATTCATATCTACTCTGTGAAGAGGTGACAACGATGTGTCACTGACCACCATTTTTTTCTCGTTAACTAATTACATCTTTTCCTTGAATTTGTTTCTTCCCCGGTGTTCCCGGCAATGGCATTGCCCTCCTTTTCTTCATGAATAATATTCACGACTTTTTTTTTAATAGACAGAGAAGGGAAAGGTGAAAAACAAATTTAAAAAAATATATGCTGGAGAATAAAGGGTTGCCTTAGTAAATGGGGAAACAGGACATTCTCTATGGAACTCTGGCAATGATTCACGTTGTGGTAAAACAACATAAAACCGACAAGAATCTAGATTAATCATAGTATAACGGTAAATTATACAATGGGTTTAACATTGACCTCTACATGCCGAGAACTGACAAAGAAGACAAGAAGCCCCCCGTTTTTTTTTTTTTATAAAGAAAAGGTGGACAACCAGACATTTTGTTAGTTTGGTATGAGTTAAATGTATATTAAGGCTCTCTACTCAATGATTTGTCTGCAGATTATCCTCATCCTTAACCGGACTGTGACATGACACATGATTTTTAGTGCAGGTCTACGCTAAGTGAGAGCAAGATGGGGGAGAGAAAGCACATATCTAGGGGGCATCACTCATTCATTAATTGAAATGATAATCCGATCACACCATAATATATCCCACTAAAAATGAAGCCTGATAGGGTATTCTAGGAGATGCCAGGGAACTGTCAATGTCCAGCAGCAGCGGCAGCAGCAGTAGAGACAGAGATTGAGGTTTCGTGTGTTGCATGAGAAGTCTGCTTGAAGAAATGGATTTTCTGGTTGGCTGGCACTTATATTGTTCAACATTTTATACATTTTAGCTTTTTGTGCACTCCAGCACGACACCCGAACTACACCTCTCCCTCTCTCCACTAGCCTTTAACTGAAAGCTCCATCTCGCTGCTGCACATCAGCTGAGCTTACTCCGGATATATCGTAATAGTTACAAGTCTAATAGACGCTTGAGTAATTTAGATATGATAGAATCCAATTAATTTGAATTTATACTCAATCAACCTACAAAAAAGCATAGTTACAACACTTATAGTCATCGCCATATTTTAAAGGTAAATAGGCATTGACTAATCTCAAAAGCTCATATTAGTCATATCATTTAAGTTTACTGGCGATATGTCCACCGATCCGGAAGGTTGTACTAACTGGAATACAATAGGAGACGTGTTAGGGGGTGTTGAAACCCACTGAATAAGCTTTTCTTTTTTTGAAAACAGGGGTGAGGTACTCGAAAGCATGGCATTGGACTGGATGGATTGCCCCATCTCTACTCAACCCTAATTTAAAATTCCCAGTCAAGAGTTGTCTTTTAAACCTAAACCCGAAGGTTTTACTGTTCTAAGCATGAAAAGCTTTTGTCAGGGCTGAGGAAGAGAGAGGTGCAAAAAGGACACAAAACCCACAAACACTTATTCTCCTGCAAGTGTTGAGTCATCTTAAGATCCAAGCAACGTAATTGTACTTGTCAAAAAAAACCTAATTTTACTGTTGAACCTTTCAATTAGGTGCAGCAAAAGGAATTAATAAGAAGAAGGAATTTTGTGCGGATTAAGACACACAGACACTCTCCCTGTGAGACTGCACTTTGTGTTCCCCAATCATTGAAAGGACTGAAAAGTGTGGGCAGAGAGACAGAATTCAATTCCTTTCCAAACCCTCAAGATGAAACCCAATTGATAAGCAAAAATAACCCCTCCTTTTCACGAATGCATCACCTCATACATACACACACACATATATATATATATATATAAGATTATTGAAGTATAACTAATTCACATATGGGTTAAGGCAATCTATGAAAGAATAAAATTATCATAGTCGTCAATATCTCCATTCAATGGACACAAATTCAAATTTTTATTTAAAAAAAGAAATTTCAAATAATCTAATTATGATTAAATACATTTTTTACATTAGCCATGTGAGAGGGAGAGGGGAGATTGCTTTGATTTGGTACTTTCCTTTCCATATATATCACACTCCCTCTTTCCATTCAATACCCTATGGGAATTTTGTTTTATGTTCTGGAGAGATCAGTACAAGAGAGATCAAATCATTTGGAGATCTCCTCTCCTCTCTCTCTCTCTTCTGTACAGAGAGATGTGAGCAACTGATCAGTGATCCAGACGTAGATATATAATATAATCAAAAGAGGGTAGCAAAATTATGACTTGGTGCGGTGATCAGAAACTAGGCGAGGATGATGATCATGTTGATCCCAAATCAAGAGAGACAAGTCCTCCATCTCCATCACCAAAGACAAAGGAGCAAGCGGCTATCAAAAGCTCTCACCACCCTCAGCCAGCCAGTATCCCCGTCAGGACCTGTCCTTCCTGCGGCCATGAGATCAAGCTGATCAAGGATCAGGTTAGTTTATTACATTCCAGCATGAAATATCATTTTTCTCATATGTCAGGCCCAATCCGTTTAGCGCCACCGCAGAAAGTTCTCATTTTTCTGCATATGTACAGCGAGTGTGATGTGATTTATAATTACCGAGATTATATCTATTCTTTCCCATTCAATCTTATGTTGTTCTTTGCATGTCGATGTTCTGAAGTCTTGTAAAATCTTGTACTTTATGAGGTAATTATGTAAATGGGACATACCCGATTTTTCAGTAAGTTTTTTCGGCAGTGCAACTACCAGATCGGTGAGGTTACAGATAATTATAGAACAACGACCTCATTGTTTTTTTTTTTTTTTTCTGGTGAGTCGATAAGGACATGCTTTGCTAGCTGTTACCTAGTTAACATAAACTGCCACTGCATTCTGATTAGTTGCAGAGAGGAGGGATTAATGAATTGCCAGGGCTGCCGGCAGGAGTGAAGTTCGATCCGACGGATCAAGAGCTGCTAGAGCACTTGGAGGGGAAAGTGAGGTCTGATCAGCGCAAGCTCCACCGTCTGATCGATGAATTCATCCCGACTCTCGAGGGAGAGAATGGGATCTGTTACACGCATCCTGAGAAATTGCCAGGTCAAATTATTTGCCATGCCACAGCTAGCTAGCTTATTTAGCCGCTAGAAATTCGATTTTGCATGATCAGTCTTTTGAGATCATACAGTAATCTCAAATCACGCAGGAGTGAGCAAAAATGGGCAGATTCGGCACTTCTTCCACAGGCCCTCCAAAGCCTACACCACTGGCAACCGCAAACGGAGGAAGGTCCACACCGACCACGAGGACCAGGCCGGGGGTGAGACGAGGTGGCACAAGACTGGCAAGACGAGGCCGGTGTTTGGGAAACGAGAGCTCAAGGGCTTCAAGAAGATCCTCGTGCTCTACACCAACTATGGGAAGCAAAGGAAGCCCGAGAAGACCAACTGGGTCATGCACCAATACCACCTTGGCAACAACGAGGAGGAGAAAGATGGGGAGTTGGTGGTTTCCAAGGTTTTCTACCAGACACAACCTAGGCAGTGCGGTAACAGCAGCAACAACCACGCCAACTTAGGGCTTGGCAAGGGCCCTTCGATGGGTCTCGGATCGAAGATGAACGGCTCAAATGTGCATGAGGGCTCTAACGTCCCGAAAAATCAAGCTCAAGCCATGGTGGAGTACTTCAACTCCCCTTTCATCTCATTCGATCAGGGGACGCAGAATAGGGGAAACTCTTACCAAGTGTTGCCGCACTTCGCCGTACACGACGGGTCGTCTCTCATTCCAAACTAATCCAACAAGGCGTGCGGGAGGAAAGAAGATGACCGACGACTGCCCATCGATCTGACCATGCCAGCACGATGCGTAGTCATGTCACAGCCGGGCATTCTCGGCTTGCTCTAGGGAGAGTAGCTGCTGGGGGGATTCTGCAGGCACCAATCCATTGGAATAAAGAATAAGGTCCACGAAAATGGAGGCCACGACGACACAGATTTACACAATAATTTGTATACTATGAAAAACAAACTTCCATTTACTGCGTTTTTCTTTGTTTTTTTTATTCTTTATTATAAAGTTTTTATTTATTAGTTACAATATCCTTTTTCTAAAGTGGACGAATACGAACGCGGGAGCTTCTCACATGGTTTCATGCATCCCTACCCTCAGACTCTTTGGTGGAAGCGTAAAACTGTTCAACTGTACAAAAGCAGATTCCATGCTAAGGGCAATTTCGTCTACTTTTCATCTAATACATAAATACGACTCTTCATATTGAATTGCTCGTAGGCCTAAAATGAGATAGAGATAAGCAAGGAATAATGGGAGCACGAAAAATCTCACAATGATAATCGAATATGCAATCTTTTGATTGTTAGCTTGGTGTCGATCATGACCTACCCAAGTGCAAAGGGCCCCAGGCCAACCCGGGAAGAGTTGTTTTGGGCTTTTATTTGGGCTTTGGACTTGGATAGGATATTCTTTTCTCCATTCTCTTCCTTTCACAAATATGATTACTTGATAAATAAATTCCTAAATCCATACTGTTTTCCAAACGGTCACAATTGGCATCGATGGACGATCCTAAGACTCAACAAATCCATCTCGTGCGTTCGTGGAAGGCATCATCCTGTCTCATATGCCAGGGCTGCTGATCCTGCACACCCCCATAGGACCTGCCTCAAATTCTCAGCCCAAGAATCTGGTCTGGGCCCAGCTCCAATTTCGATTCGATGGTCCATTTACTGTCGAGAAAAGAACAGCTCCAGCCCATGTTTCACAATAAATGGGTAAAAATTGGTCCAAACTGATTTTAAATAGGGACATATATATATATGGTAAAACAGTGGATAAAAATACGGAGGAGAATCCCCTGGAATGATGGAAAACCCTGAATCGTCAGGGCCACTGCCCATTACAATTTAACCCTACAAGCCTTCTCTTTCAAATTCATGTCATGGCATGTCGATATCACGGCTTATCAATGTGTATATATGAACCAATTAGAGATGTCTCAGTCGCCGACAGCGTCGGATACATATATTGGTTGGCAATCGATAATCATATCTTCGCAATTATGGTACGATAAGTCCAGGTTCTATGAAACATACTTGAACCAGACAATTTCCGTGTATATATATGCATGCTAAACAAGTCGTGGGAGATCCATTTGTTCCCCCTCCTCGTATGTGAGTAGATATATGGAACTTAATTCTTACTCTTCATCTGATTAGACAAAAAGGGCTACGAGGAATTGGGGAATAAAGGGTACAAACGCTTGATCTCAAATCGAATTGATTCTTGATTTTGTACTCTCTTTTTTTTTCTTTTTAATGTCGGTAAGATGGGCCGCTTTCTTAGGAAAGGCACGACTGAAACGGGGCCTGTAGGGGAGCAAGAGACGAGCGGATGATAAATATGGATTTTTTTAAGTTGACTCCCAGCACTAAAGTCTTAATATACTCTCAAAGCATATGGCCCCAAAAAATGAATGAAAAAAAAAAAGGCAAAGTGTGTGCCTCGATTTTTATATAAACAGTCTTTTGTGTTTGTGTGTGTGTGTGCTTGCTTGCACATCTGACAGTGAAAGGGGATAGAATTTGGCCAGCACCGAATATATTTTTTGCAAGTGAACGAAAGAGATGTGTGCACCGCACCATTCAGAGGAAAAGGAGTAATTCGAGAGAAATTGAAGACATGCATCCACACTCACACATCTTTATGTGCTTCCTGACCTAACCCCACAAAGAATTATGGAGCGAAATCCCCCATAATCGAAGCTAAAAACGAGCGCTGCTTATGTAAACGTTAGTGATGATGATGATGATGATCTATCGGTACGACGTGACGTGCCCACTTTCCCATGTTAATTAGGCTCGAGGGCGTACAGCAAAGGTACTCGGCAATATCGCAGATTGTGTTAAGAGGGAACAGTCTTCGAGAGAGCTTGATCCATGTGTTGTTTTATGGCGTATACATACATACGCATAGTTATACACACGTGTACATCCATCCGGGAGAAGAGCCAGCTGAGTCGTCACAAACCCCTGTTTAGTCTGTCGACTCAGAGATTCAAAGAATTACTTACTAAGAGCTCCCAATTTCACTTTGTGTGTGTGGAGAGCTGACAAGACAACAAGACCTAAACAGATTGCAATAATGGAGCCGAAAAGGAGTTCTCTTTGCTTGGGGCCACCGCTGTATTATTATTCCATCCTCCTTTCCAGCAAAGACCAGGAGAGAGCCCCTCAAATTCTAATTTGTTCCTTTTTCTTTCAGTATAATGAGATCACACTGCTTTCAAAGGACAGACTTTTTCCCAGAAGAATATGCATGGATATTTGATGGTCCCTCGCCTCTGCTTTTAGGGTTTTTTTTGGATTATACAAGATATACAAAATCTAAGAAAGAGGTCGGAAAAGAGAGTGAAAAAAAAGGAAGAAATTGAAGATGATAGAGCAATAATCGAACTTGAAACCTTTTGATTTAAAAAATACCATTGTATTAAACTCATTTTTACTCTATTTTAAGCATATGAAAACACTAAAAATTTCCCCATAATTGCTCTCTTTTTTCCTCTTGGAAAAGGCTAGGAAACATTTAAAATTTTAAAACCATATTTTTTTCCTCACTATCCTCCTACAGTCTCTTCAA
Organism: Sonneratia caseolaris; assembly: GCA_900006705.1. Taxonomy (NCBI): domain Eukaryota; kingdom Viridiplantae; phylum Streptophyta; class Magnoliopsida; order Myrtales; family Lythraceae; genus Sonneratia; species Sonneratia caseolaris. The sequence continues at coordinate 221,196 of CXYZ01005376.1, read as the reverse complement.
CTCGCATTCCATCTCTCGAGAAATATGAATGTACAACGTCTTGCACGATACGTAGTCCTCAATATATGTCCAAATGTTATGTCGTAAGTGGACCCATTGCATACAAATACACTGGATGCGAAGCTAGACCACAGCCCGCACCACGAGCGTCCATTTTGTGATCTCATCCTCGTCTATTCGTCATAGATCAGCTCGTCATATCCATCTGCTCATCGACGAAGGATTGTAGATAGTATGGACACCAACACCCAAGAAATCCCTAGTTTGACCTCCTCCTGCGCCTTCATCGCTCTGTGTTTTCTGGCGCTTGGCCGGCGGGTAAATGGGTAATGTGGTCAGAGTACAGATGCCGTTCGAGGAGTTCTCCTGCACGCTCTGATTGCTTTCGAGACTGGTCAATGTTGAATTGGATGATCCATACAACCCTGAAAACTTGGTATCATCATCATCTTGGAACTGAGAGCTCAGAGTATTGCTATCAAACTTCGGCCCGAAACCACTTCCAACAAAAGAGAGCTCAGTAGCGGTTGTGGTTGATGTTGCAACACCGATTTGCGCGGCCTTCTGCAATAAAGCAGTAGCAGACATATTTGGTGCTTGAGGGGCAACGTGATGTTGGGTACTATATAACGAAGGAACTTTCAACATTTGATTCAGATGATAGTTTTGACTTGGCGGAGGTGGGTTCGGGCATGAAATGAGTGGAGGAACATCTGAAGAGCCAAGCCCGTGATGGGTTTGATCCTGCAAAGGTTCTTGGTGGGCCAGGGGGGGAGGTTGGCTCTGGCCCATCCATAGAGGAAGTGCCGGGCGAGTTTGGTCGATATGGTTAGTTAGATCAGCGCTTGCTGAGATCGGTTTGAAAATAGATGAGAAATTCTGCGTCGACATTAGTGTAGGGCACAGTGAAGAGCACATGAAAGGGTAGGCAGCGGTGTTGGGAGTATGTAAAATACTTGATGCTGCGTTGACTCTAGCAGTTTCCTCAGCTAAGGCATCACAAAATGCTCGGTGGGTGATGAAGCTATCTCGCCTGCAATAAGAGAATAATCAAAATCGGTTGCTTACGTTACGGGTGTTAACTGTGACCCCAAAAATGAAGAGAGTATAGATTGCTTATGAGATTGTTGATGCGTATCATAGAAATCTCCAATCAATGTGATGCAAAAGCCTTATATCAACGAAGGAAAGGCTATTTTTTTCCCACATAGGATAAAAAGTCTCTATGCAAAAAGTCTTAGCAGAGGAGGACTACTTGATAGTTGATATATAGCTACCTGGAGAATAGGGTACCACAGTCGCACCTATATTCCTTGGTACCACAAGTCTTGGAGTGGGCCTTCCAGTCTGACTGCACTGCGTACCTCTTAGAGCATTTCTCGCACTTCCACTTCTTCTCCCCGTGCTTCCGGCAAAAGTGTTTCTTTATGCCGGTCAGATCCCCCAGCGCCCTCGAGGGGTGGTGGTGGACGCATGTCTTCTCGGGGCAAACATATACGCGTTTACGGGGCTCCTTGCTGCTCCTCTGCTTGAGCTTCCAGGGAAGGTTGTGGCCTCGTCGGTGGAGCTGGAGGTTCTGGTCTCGCTGGAAACCTTTCCCGCATATCTCGCACAGGAAACGGTTCGTGGCCATCAAGGTCTTTGGCGACAAAGCTATGACTTCAGCTTCTGGATCTGCACATACATATACGTTATCAATTCATATTTAATGAGACTTTCTTCTCTCATCCAGCAAACGCAAACTGATCTATATCCGGGCAAGAAAAAAACCAAGGGTTAAATACCATATAGGGAAATTGCTCGAAATAGCATCCATGAGATGAAAAATGATTGAACCCCCACCCCCAGTTCAAACATGAATATGATATATGCTAACACGAAAAGGTCAACCCTAACCAAGAACAACCACCGACTACAGTCGATCATCACCTAAGACTTTGTTTGGCTCTATGATGGAATCCGATGGAAAGGGAAGGGGAATGAGAGGGGAAAGTACATCGGGACTTTTGAAACTACCAAGCAACTTTTCCTCCATTTTCATTGATCTAAACAGTGAGCAAAACCTGCCCATAAGTGCACAATCGAAACGGCTAGATATCGTACAAATAAACACACATATGTGCATAGTGAGAGAGAGATCCTGCCTGGGGTTCCTGGGAGGTTTCTCTTCTTCTTGATGGTGGGAGCTGATGGGTTGTTGCTGGATACAGAAGAGATTGGGAAATGAACCAAGCTATTAGTCGGTATCGTTTGATCTTCAGCCATGTCTCTAATTAAGCTCAACGACAGAGATAGATCTGGTATAAGTTTTCTCTCACAGAGAGAGAGAGAGACAGAGAGACAGAGAGATGAGATTGCCAAAGAGAGAAGTTAGGACAAACAAAGTAACCTCAACAGGGAGAAGCTTGCAGAGGCTGATGGATTTGTATGATGATATACATAAATATTTATATATTTTTTGCCCAGAAGGCCTTCATTATGTAGCCGTCTGCCTGCCTGTCGATGTCGTTCCTTCTCAAGTATATATATAAATACACACACACACACACACACATCTATGTACGAGCCTTTGCAGTCATTTTCTTAGCCACTTGCTGCAATTTTAATATAAATATCACGTTGCAGCTAATAGGTAAACATATGTAAATGTGTCACATCAGTCTAACACAAAATTCATCACTGATGCATACATATATATGCGACATTTTGTCTGATCCATTAATTACTCAGTGCATGTATGACTTATCCGAGTCATACCAAATCTGGAATTTACTCAAACTTCCTCCAATCATCACGGCCAGAGTTAGCCTTTCAGAAGATATATGTATAACTCGAAACGACTCCATAATATTATCACCCTATAGCAAATAAAAGCCATCGATTCTTCATGGGCATATATCATCAGAAAGTTGAATGTTACATCTGTTCAGTAATTTTAGATACCCATTTTCACCCATCGAATGAGCCAAAGATAGATTGGTGTCGGCCTCGGTATCGTGGTTGGGAGTAGTGTTTTTTTCTCTTCCCCTCCTGATATGATCAATCCATATAAGATAAAGCTATGTGTATTATTTCTATACTTTGCCTAACTATATTTCCATATTCGATAGATTAATCAACTAAATCGAATTCATCAACAAGATGATCTCCCAACCAATTAATCATAAAAATGAGCTAGACTGGCAAGGATTGCCTATCATATCCAACCCTTTTTTTTTTCGATGTGTACTAATTTATTATTTTTTTCTCAAGAAAATGTTTTAAAATTAAATAACAAGTTGTGCCTTTTTTTTAAGTGCAATCATCGAGGTGAAGATCTGCCCAGTGCGTGAATCAATACACGTGTCCAACTGTCGGGGGAAGGCAAAGTTCCATGGGAAAATACGAAACGAAAACATTCAAAAGGGAACAATCGTCCGGATGGCAGAAATAATACACACAGACATAAATATGATATATGATCGATGCCCTAATCTTATGTTATATATAAATTGATCCCAGTTCTTGAATTTAACTTCGGCATACATGTAAATATGAAATCTTAATCATTTCATTATATTTCATCCCATTAGAAGTTTGTCGTCGAAAGCTGCTGCTAATTATATATAACCAGCGGGTACGGTGATCGTGTCGAGAAAATTGCACGGACTGTGCGAGTTTGAGCGTCGGTTGTTCTTTGAATGGTAGATATACGTGTACTATGTGCAGTAAACTTTATAGCTGGGTGTCGTGCTTTTCTTTAAAGCCAGGAAATGAAACTTTCGGTAGAAAGACATTGTCTAAGGCTGCTCTATCCCCCTGCTGCACGACCCGTGCTGAAGTCTGATTAAAACACCATGCGTATACGGCAACCGTTTCATCCGATAAGAACTCGGGGAAGGAAACTGTAGGCAGGAGCGATGTACTGTCGGTATCGTGCTGTGCTGTTTGTTGCATAATTTCCGATCAGTAACCGTAGGTATCTCCTAACAGCTAGCGATCGACAATGAGGATTTGAATCCCACAAGAGGAGGTCTCCTGCTCCATGTGCTGCTCTATCAATGGGATAATGATTGATCTCCTGTATTATGAGATTCGAAAATTACAAAGAAATTTGGAATATTTAAAAGTAAAGTGGCGAAGCATGGAGATTGAGAATCGGGTTTGAAAAATCTCATTTTCAGACTAGCCACCATGCAATCTACCAAATTCCCTTTCTCTTCTTAATTAATTATTTCAAATCATGCATACAAGCTGCTATTAACTTGGGCAAGAGTTCGAACTGATTATAGTTAATTACAGGTTATATATACACATACATATATATATCTTGCGTGGGTGAAACAGCAAGAGGCTAAAAGACAGCCAGCTGACAAAGGCAGTGAATTTTTGGAAGTGTGTGTGTGTGAGAGAGAGAGAGAGAGTCGTCTGCTTGCGGGCTGACTTTTTCCTGCAAACACTTAATCATAATCTAATGATGTTTTTGCCCTTATCATTTGTTAATTATAAATGATTTGGAAGTTACCTGTTGGACTTTGGTGGCTTCAGAATATTCTCAACCCCAAACCCCAACACACGCTCTCTCCTCATCTTTTCTACCCTTTCAACGCCTCTCCTCAATTTGCCCCACCTCTCCTCTGGAGACCCCCTACGTATCGATCCACAAAAACCCTATGTCCCCAATCAATTCCATCTCTCTCCTCTCGAGTTTCTCGACATTTGCGTTTTACCAAGCTAGTTATGGTCTTGAATCAGTTACGATCTCGATCTCAAAACCCGTGTGAATGAGTAATCAGTGCACACACAAAAAAAAAAAACATATTCATGTGGATAATGTAACTTTCTTGTTTTCTGAGCTCTTTTGAATGAATAAACAAAACGTGAGCTAAGATTCGATAGGATCGAACCATGGTGGGATGTAAATGCTATGTGATGGAAGGTGGGTGAAAGTACGTGCACATGCCATGTCCCACTCGTCTGCCCTTTGAACTCGAAAGATGCGAAAATAGCCTGAGGCATATTTCCGATTACAGATAAACTCGTCAGCTTAGATGCAGTGATACGGGCAGGAATGGGGGAATACATGAATATGGGAACTAATGCCTGCCGGTGAGGATTAGACCCGAGACTTGATAGTTCTGTGTAAAGGATGATCAAACCACTACAACGGACACTGTTTCTCGACAACTAAAGTCATTTGGGTGTAGGGAAAAGCAAAATGTTGTCACCATGGGCATGTTGGTTCCTTGCTTGTCTTTTACTTTGGAAATAAATGAAAGGGACCCATTTGTAAAACTTCTTCTAGCTAATTGTTTTATATATATATATATATATATATATATTATAGCTAGTTTGGACAAATTCAAACAAAGATAGCCATCAAAAGCATTTTCCAAGAGGATCAAGGCATCGTCGGTTGTTCCATCGAGGATGTCACGTACAAAGTTCAAATCATGTTCTCCATTGTGCTTGTGTGTGTGTGTGTGTATAAATATATGGATATGGACACAAGCACTAGATTACAATTCATGTGACGATCCACTGTTCCCTTTTATTCCTTTCTTGGAAACTATACAATAATTTTGTCTTATAGCTTAGTAACACATTCAATTCCAAGTCCAACGACCATACACGCAGACCATTTTAAGAAACCAGTTGACAGTGCAAAGAGGGAAAGTAATTTGGGAAAATTTGAAATAAGAAATTATGGGTGAATTAGAATTGAACCTTATTTTAAATGAAATGAAATTTTACCCAAAAATTTTGTGATCAAAACACATTTAGTGCGTATGATTCGAATCAATTGTATCTTGGTTCATAATCATTGACTTGACCACTGCATCGATTCCTTAATTTCTTCCAATTAGATCAAGGAATCCACATGGTAGAAACCCACATGGTTTCTCTTGTCAAAAGTGGAAGAGAATATATGCCTTTCTTTTTAATTTTTATTTCCATTTTTTTTCTAAAAAAGAAACTTATTTATTTATTTATATTATTAGCTTTATTGCTTTCTGTATATCCGGGTAAGAGATCCTCTCAGCCTGAGCTCTCAGGTTCATAAAGATGCGTCCTTCCACTAAAATTGAGAATATCTTGAAACAGCCCGCACTTCTCTGGCCATGAATATTCGATTCCTTTTAATTTTAAAGCTTTTAACTTTTCAAGCTATCGCACATAAATAAATAAATAAATATATATATATATACACATACTTCGTGGGTATCGTTCATCCATATAATCAAGTATATATATATATATATATATTCGAGCATAAATGTCACAAAGATGTATTATGGACTTTCATTTTTTTTAATTTTTGGTGCACAAAAATCCCATATTGAGAAATACGACAATTCTATTAATAAATCTAGTTTCAACAATTTGATCGATTAATTAAGAAATAAAACTCTCTCCTTATAATGAATTCTTTCGATTTAAAAGAGTCAAATATAATATTTTATTCAAGAGAAAATGCCAATGGATAATTAGTTGTTAACCGAATAACTTATTGAGGGATAAAATTTTTGTACTCATAATATTTTGTATTTATAAGACTTAAATTAAATTTAAAAAAAAGAATGAGATCCCTAATCATGTTACTTGTTCATCTCGGTACCAATCCCCGTCCATTTCGAAGTTAGGTGTACACATTTACATGAGACGAGGGAGAGTAAAGTATCAATGTGTCACGTAGTGAATGTTTAGTTGGAATCCCACCTGATCAGTTAATCAAATCCCAACCAGATCATCTGTTGTCTCTCTGTTCGCTTGTGGCTTCTTTCATCACTTTCACTCTAGAGGAATTTGGCCAGAAATTCCAGTAAGAACCCAATCCTTTGGCCAAATATTACGTATTACTGATACATACATACGTACCGTACATATATATATATATATATATATATATATATAGAAGATGAAGTTTCCTACGATTGTCCCTCTTTGACACTTTATTCTCTCTAGCTAGTGCTCCTTTTTATCCACCGAATCGGCGGCCTCTTCCCTGAATAATTTCAAGAACTCGATGCAAATCATCATACATTCCTTAGCAGACAAAGACGGGTCGATGGATCTGCCTCTTGAATTGTGATTGTTAGGTCTCAGGTCTCTGGGCCACCCACCGGAGGCCGTTGAATAATAATTCCAAGAACAGAAGATTGTGCCGACCGTGGTCGAGGATAACCTCCGTTGCTAATGGTTTTCTTGGGCACATCAAAGCTTGGCCGCGCCACGCCACGCCAAGAACTACATCAAAGGAAAACTACGATATTTATGCGATTGCCGTTTTCCACACACATATATATGTAATAGAGATTAGCAATTCTCCCTCCTTTTTTTTTTCTCTTTTGGCTTGAAAGCTAAGTTGAAGCGCCCACTTCCTTTTTCTCACACCACATGACCGCCCCCCCTCTATACATGGGAAGTATGGTCCCGTGCCTTGTCCATCTTCTATAATTAAAGGCGCATCGAGGAGATAACGATTGGTCGTGTTGCCAGTGGAAAGTAAACTATCCATGAACAAATTAAGGAAATACAAAGCACGAGCTTATAAATTATGGACACTCAAAAATCTCCCTGATTTGAGAGAGAGAGAGAGAGAGAGAGAGAGAGAGAGAGAGAGAGAGAGAGAGAGAGAGAGAGAGAGAAGATTTTCGAGTCATGCATGAACCAGAACTAGTGTCTGTATGTATACGAAATCTTAGGATTAGAAGAAAAAGGTGGGAAGTAAGTTAGCACTTACATTAGATCAGGATGGTTTGCAGGAACTAAATCAAAAAATCTGCAAAGTTACAAGAACTGTGGCTGCCTTAGAGGTGATGTATCAGGTTGGTGATATTGCTGATGAATGATTGTGAAATGGTTAAAATCTCTAGCAAGAGACAAAAGGAAAAAAAAAAGAGACTCTTCAAAACTTCTTAAAGAGGCTCTCTTCCATCATTGATCCAAAGTTGAGAAGACAATTGGGTTTTAGATGGACAAAAGCTAAAAAAAAGGGACAAATATAAATTAATAAAATAGTACCATTTTATATTAAATTTTAATTTTTTTATTCAATTCTTACTTATATAACTCTTTATTATATTCTTTTATATATGTATATATATAGTGCTTATATATGTAACCTAAAGAAGGGAGGCTTTAAGGTGCTAGTGCTCAAATTTTCATAGTAGCCTCCACTTAAACAGAAAGAATTGAAGAGTACACCATATATAACATGCATGTTGCTAAATACATATACATATGTGTGAATGTATGTACTTACCAATATATAGGTATAATTACAATCATCAGCACGATTGTTACGCAATCAGTGTTTGGTCGTCACTTCAGGACAACAAAGTGCACACTGTTGCCGTCAAAAGGCTTATTATACGGATGATACCACTTCAGAGCATTAACCGATTTTTTAGTGATTTTATCTATGTGGGTGATCGGATTTGTTATTCATCCAATCAGATTCAGTACTGTCGGGCCTATTATAGGCCTTTCTTATCTTAGGATTTTCCAAAAAGCTTTTGATGGGATGTCTTCCGATTATAATTACAATTGCAGTTGATGGGAGTGACCTCCAATGGGTCAGCAAATTGGAGAGTTAAAAACAAACGGTAAGTTAGGTCAAATATTCGAAATGTCATATATCAATACCTGAAAATTAACAGTGAGCTCTATAATACATAATATACAATCTAGTAAATTAGTTGGTTATTATGATGTCGAACAATATTGATATCAAATTGATGGGATTGAGTGTATGATTATGTGAATAAAAGAGTGAAAGTGGATATTAAATCTAGGATTAGGGTCATAAGAAGATAAATTATTAATGTATAATTAATTATAAGAGTCGGTCGGTTTCGAGTCCTGTCTTTTCTCGGGCTGGGACCCGACTTTCCTGGTCATTTTCCTTTACCTAAGAAATCGACTTATTTTTTTTCCCCCTATTTTGTCGCTAGGATGAATGGCCCATGTTATCTTAGCATATTCCCACCAGAAATTTGAATGTTAGCCCAAGCTGTTGGGCTAAAGCCTAGGTTGGCTTGCATTTACGACTCCTGAAAGAGGTCGATCCGGGCCAAGTCCCAGCCCCAGTTGGTCTCGGATCCGTCCTTGGACAGCTCTCCGGCCATGGATGACCTTTTTGCACGGTTACAACGCTTTCGTCGTTGCAGTGAGTCGGTGCCACTGTGTCCCTATTTTGGGTTGCCTTGCTCCTATTAGTTGCCTTCCGACGGTCGCAGTATGAGAGTCTACCCTCGCCCTCTCTGAATGCAAATCCATTTACTGTCACGGAGGGGACTCCTTCGGGTTGCGAGAGATGAGTCCCCTGCTCATACCATGGCTCGACAGTCGACTGAAGAGTAAACCCTCCACGTTCCAGGCCGCAGCTGCTGAAAAAGAAAGAAAGATATCCTTTAATATCTCCATAAAATATAATAAAGAAGAAAAGTGTAAGTAATACATTCGGATTCGAACAAACGAAAAACCTTCCATCTCTTATTCTTCCTATGAGTTACCTACAACCTGAACGACAGTCCACAAAAATATATATATATATATATATATATTAGTTTTTTCTTCTCTTCAGCAGCCGCCCAATAATCTTTACATGCTCACAAACTCGATTCTTGTCCATCTCCTACTTTGTCCCTTGTCCCTCGCAGCAATCTGTATATCATTCATTCTTCTTATCCAATCCCCATGTACTATTTCCTACAAAATCCTGCGTTGCAAAGGTTGTTCTTGTATTCTCGTCACGATAAACTCCCCAGATATCATTATCCAATTCCTGTTCCCTAACCCTAGACAGATCGTCTCGATCAGCAGTATAAAGGGATCGTGACGACTGTTCTTGAAAGGTATGCAGAGGAATGGCTGTGCGGCGAACGGCACCGGGCAGCCAGCTTGCGCTTCCTGCAAGCACCAACGGAAGCGGTGCGACGAGAACTGCGTGTTGTCCCCGTACTTCCCGGCTGACAGGGCAGCGGACTTCCGTGCCGTCCAGAAGGTGTTCGGCGTCAGCAATGTGTCGAAGATGTTGCAGGCTGTGGTGGAGGAGCACCGGAAGCGGCTTGCAGAGTCCCTTGTCTGGGAGGCCACTTGCCGGCAGCGGGACCCAGTCCTCGGCGCCTATGGTGAGTTCCAGCGGGTCCAGAAGGAGCTCAGATACTACCAGGGCATGGCAGCAGCCACCCGGCTTAAGCCGCCACCTCAATGCCAGCAGCCGTACAAGCCGGCCCTGCCGGGCATGGCCCTTGTGGAGTGGAGGTACTCCAACAACAACAACAACAACCACAGCAATAGCAAGGATAGCAATGGGATCATCACAAGCAATGGCGCTGGCAACAAT
>CXYZ01005376.1:164957-210095 GCA_900006705.1 Sonneratia caseolaris | reverse complement strand
ATATATATATATATATATATTAGTTTTTTCTTCTCTTCAGCAGCCGCCCAATAATCTTTACATGCTCACAAACTCGATTCTTGTCCATCTCCTACTTTGTCCCTTGTCCCTCGCAGCAATCTGTATATCATTCATTCTTCTTATCCAATCCCCATGTACTATTTCCTACAAAATCCTGCGTTGCAAAGGTTGTTCTTGTATTCTCGTCACGATAAACTCCCCAGATATCATTATCCAATTCCTGTTCCCTAACCCTAGACAGATCGTCTCGATCAGCAGTATAAAGGGATCGTGACGACTGTTCTTGAAAGGTATGCAGAGGAATGGCTGTGCGGCGAACGGCACCGGGCAGCCAGCTTGCGCTTCCTGCAAGCACCAACGGAAGCGGTGCGACGAGAACTGCGTGTTGTCCCCGTACTTCCCGGCTGACAGGGCAGCGGACTTCCGTGCCGTCCAGAAGGTGTTCGGCGTCAGCAATGTGTCGAAGATGTTGCAGGCTGTGGTGGAGGAGCACCGGAAGCGGCTTGCAGAGTCCCTTGTCTGGGAGGCCACTTGCCGGCAGCGGGACCCAGTCCTCGGCGCCTATGGTGAGTTCCAGCGGGTCCAGAAGGAGCTCAGATACTACCAGGGCATGGCAGCAGCCACCCGGCTTAAGCCGCCACCTCAATGCCAGCAGCCGTACAAGCCGGCCCTGCCGGGCATGGCCCTTGTGGAGTGGAGGTACTCCAACAACAACAACAACAACCACAGCAATAGCAAGGATAGCAATGGGATCATCACAAGCAATGGCGCTGGCAACAATACCAACGGAACGAATTTTTCTGGGGGGGGAATCAACGCTGCTGCAGCTTCTGTTCCGAACTATGCCCACGATAGCAGTGGCTCGGTGATTGATCCGAGCCCATACGGCTCCACGTCAGTGCTCACCAATGGGCAAAACCCAGAGATCATGAACCATCAGAAGAGGGAGGCTGCGCCCGTGAATGCGGTTCCCCGGCAGCCACAACAGCAGATCAATGGTTTCAACCATCAGCAGCCGTACTACGGCTTGTCGGCTAATCATTGATCAGGTTCTCACAGCCACAGGATCTCCGTCATTACATCAGTATCTCCTATGTGAACAACTATGTATCCATGAACCCTCTTAATTCATTTCAATATTGTCGCGTCCGCCTCTCTTTTAGATTATTATGTAATTTAATCTTGCGATGTACGAGTGCAGGAGGGCAAAGTTCAGAATGTTGTTGACAAGCCATGTGTTCGCATTTGCCCTGAGGATCTACGGGAATCTTTCTAATTAAGGGAGGGCAGTACCCACCTGTGTATTCCAGTTGCATGCAGAACAAGGGAATATTCTGCTTGGAAGTAGAAAAGAAGACAGAGTGGCCAGTGGGGAAGATAACGTTGTATTCCAAGCTGGTTGTTCTTTTCCCAAGCAATAAGGACATTAAAAAACATAGACAGCTGACTGAAGAGGGCTTGATGATAATATAAATGTCTCCACCCGATGGAACAAACAGCGGAATATCCCAAATACGGAATCAAATTCAAAGATAACCTTAAAAATAAAATATAAAAAAGAAGAAAGATTCGATCCAGTCCATCCTGACATCGATTCTTTCCACCACCGAGGAGCTAGCTTGCAGTGCGGAGTTGGGTTTGGCTAGAATTTCTTCACCCTTCTGCATCAATTAGAAATTTGCTTAATTAGCTTGATCATCCAGAGTGCCAAAAATCCTAGCAAAATAACAACTGAAGACATAGTCATCTGCCTTTTGTACCAAACGATAGTTTACGGTACGAAATATGATCACGTCCTGTTGAGTGAGTGGCATGAGCTTAGACAATAAGTTGATGAAGATGGTGGTCGCTCTATCCCGAAATTATTAGAGAATTCGTCCTCATTGTAAACATGCCCCGGGAAGCAAAAGCCAGGGGAGCCTTCAGATTCAAAACGACCAGCAAAGCTGAAAGAATGCTGAAATATTGATGTCGACAAACTGGACTGAAGGGTTCCCCTCTGCTGAAGATTACAGCCAACGGCCCCAATACCTACTGTGGACTGCTGTGGAGGCAGCTGGTTGAACGAAAACTCATTTGGATTCTCGGAACATGTATCATTGCTCCAGTTGGTGGGCGATCTTGAGCAGTCATCACCCACTGCAGATCCAATCGCTAGTGTGCCTGTAGAGCTTGCAAAAGGGGCTATTTGCTCCTGCTGTTTCTGAACTTGGAAAGAGTGAAGGGACAAGCCCAGATCCTTTACCGAAATCACGTCCATCACGGAGTCAGAAACATCACTGACGAACCCAGAAGTTGCTAGATTCGTCAATCCTTGGGAATCTGCAGTAGTTCCCATCTCCATCATGTAAACAGCATCATCAGAGTTGTTATCATCGCTTGCAGCAGCAATGCTGCCGTTGGGATGCCAAGGAGGAAGCCCACTGAGCTTGTCGATGGCCTGCTTTGCGTTCCTGATGAGCCAATCCACGGCCTTGCTAGGCCGGTCGTATCCAAGCCTGTCCTGGACGTCGTAGAACTGGATGGCAGTGTGAGCCGACAGTCTGACACGGCGGTCTCGTATGCCCTTGGCAGTGTAGACCTTGCTGTGGCGATCCTTGCGCCCGGTGGATCGGACGACTTGTCCTCCTCGGACCTGAACTANAGGAGGAAGCCCGCTGAGCTTGTCGATGGCCTGCTTTGCGTTCCTGATGAGCCAATCCACGGCCTTGCTAGGCCGGTCGTATCCAAGCCTGTCCTGGACGTCGTAGAACTGGATGGCAGTGTGAGCCGACAGTCTGACACGGCGGTCTCGTATGCCCTTGGCAGTGTAGACCTTGCTGTGGCGATCCTTGCGCCCGGTGGATCGGACGACTTGTCCTCCTCGGACCTGAACTACCTCTCCTCTGACGCCATCCATTTCGCACGGATCTCGAACTGCTGAAAGNATCTCTCCACTGACGCCGTCCATTTCGCACGGATCTCGAACTGCTGAAAGACAAGAATACCCATGAACGTGACGAGAAGGATCACATAGATATTTTCCGGTAAATTTTGAATGGAAAGAAAAAATTGAAGCTTTGAGGCTGATCTGCGCTNAGACAAGAATACCCATGAACGTGACGAGAAGGATCAAATAGATATTTTCGGGTAAATTTTGAATGGAAAAAAAATTGAAGCTTTGAGGCTGATCTGCGCTCACCACGACTTGAAAAAGCAGGGTTTGAGAGAGTGGGGCACGCCGAGACCAATGCAACAGCTCCAAAGTTGAACAGAGATTTTGAATGTGACGAGAAGGGGTCAAAATCAAATCTGACGGGCGTGGAGGTGAAGCGTAATCGTAATTCGAGGTAGTGAAATGCAACGAACGGGATACCTCCCCTATATATAGAGAGAGAGAGAGATAGAGAGCGGGAGAAGAAGGGCTCCATTTTCTTGTATAATCAAGATCATTTCTCGAGGAAATTGGATATAACTACGCAGATTTACAGTGTAAACTACCATCATGGCAAATATTCCTTAAATTATAATTTATTCTATTTAATAGAAATATATAAAATTGATTATAAACTTTAATAAATATAGATAAAACCAACTGTAATCCAAGAATTTATCGTCAAAATATGAATAGGCACATTAATGATTCGGGTGAGCGGTGACTGATCAATCACCATCATCGTTAACATCAATGGCCGCCTCCTCCTCTGAGCTTCTCTACCCTCGAGTTTCTATGGTTCCCCCATTTACCCCATCTTTATCTGTACCCTGTCATTTAACAATAGGTAAAGGGGACAATCACCCAGAAAGGGACAGGACAAACATGCACTGCCCTCCTCGAACGTAACTCTCTCTAGGCATAAAGAAAATATTGTCGGATCCTATCCTGTCATATAATATAATATATATATGTACATAAGTATTAGCCAACTTGTATAAAATACACATTAAGCAAATATTATGTACTTCAATAGCTGCTATAATCATTATTAATTTCTCATACTGTATCCTTATGACATATAAAAATCTAATATTTCTCCATCTAATGCCCAACTTGCATGGCAACGAATACCACACAGTATGTGCATGCAATGAGCACATATCTCTAGCCAGTTCCCTCCCTTTCAAGTTTGAAACATCTTATTCTCTTGAGATAGTGGTTGAGTATAAAATCCGATCTCATCTTTCAATTGTTTAAAAATCCTGTACATGACAGGTGAATCGATACAATTATCTATCACGACAACTATCTCCTGAATTATCGGGAAGATACACGATATTGCAATTAACAATATCAAGCAATTTTTCTTTTAAAAAATGGAACTAATAAAACTCAAATTGCTTAAAATTAATACGAGTTTGTTGGAAGAGAGTGCTAGATCCACATAGAGGGTGCCCTATCTACAAAGTCACTTCTTTTTTCTTTTTTATAACAATTTCTTATAATTTATATTATCTTCTCCAATAAATTATCAATAGAAAATTTACTCAATTAAAATATACATCAAATTATCATACCTAACCCGGATTCCTAAAATTCTCATGTTTTCTTTTAAGGGACAAAATTGTAAAAATATGCGATCTTCTATCGATTAAATATAAAGAAAGTTGTTGGTTTAGAAGGGAGTTTGATTCTGTCACTTGTAAGTTTAGGTTTTTATATAGAAACAGATCCAATTTTTTATATACTAACATCGAATTTATCATGGTTTCAAAGTCCGTGGACTTGCACATCGTCTGACCCGAATCCGAAAATCATGTTCGTGGTCAATTGATATAATTTGAGTATAGAAGAAAATTGCTGACTCTAGTTGTTCCTATCGTCCGAAAGTGAAAGAAAAAAGTACACAACTCGTAGAAAATTCTTGAAAAGTTGATACTTAATGGCATGCGATAAAGTGAATCACATTAATATATGGGAATAAGTGTAGAGATATATGATCAGAGCAATTTATCCAATTCTTATTTAATTAATTAAGTGTATTTTAGGTTTCTGAGCTGTCCCAATTATTCCTGACTGTCTCCCAGTAGGAAACTTCAAGGACAGCTCTTCTCTATATTCTGTTTTGCAGCATGCTACTTCAGAAAAGGCAGGTGGATCAATCAATGCACTGTTTGGGATAAGATGATTATTTGTTCCAAGTGGCAATTTGGCTTAACTGCTTTTATATTATAATACTTGCTACTGTAGTCATAGTAATGGGATTAATATTAATTAATGAGTAAGACTCAATTATTGCTCAAATGTAAACAAAAGAAAACTCAGATTATGTGTTCATGGAATCTAGGAAAATCAATTCTTTATGGTTATTTAGAAAAAAAAAAAAGAGAAGAAAATCTAAATGCAAATGCGTACAGTTGGGAAGCGCGATGATCTTCTTCTTCTCACTTTATGCAATGGCAGAAGCAGGACGGCGGCAAAGAGGGCTGAGAAGCTAGCCGTGACCCTAAATTGTGCATCATGATAACAAGCCTGCTGCTGTCTATCTGCTTTCTTTCTGCTGCTGCATCTCTGATCTGCGTGTCCATGTAATTGAATTGCATGCTGAATTTGGAAAACGTGAAAGCCACGTACCAAAGGAGCGCATCAATGTCCCTCCTCCTACCTCATGTTATCAAACATCCAGTTGAACGATCACGGATGAGGGTTGAAGTGTCCATGCTGCAAGCACATCGGCAATGTCAAGGATCTCCCATGTCTCCTATACTAACCGTAGTTATCATAAGACCTCATTTGTTTTGCATTTGTGACGTGCCATTGATTCGGTAATTAGAATGGTAAAAATGCCATATATGCTATTATTGGTCGGGTGCATTTGGAGTTACTTAATGTTGTAGGGTTTACTGAATTGCCAAGTGTGTGTGTGTTTTTTTTAAGTTTGCCATTTTTATTGACTTCCTCTATCCNTGTGTGTTTTTTTTTTAAAGTTTGCCATTTTTATTGACTTCCTCTATCCCATCAGTTAATCTCTGTCGCTTCCAATGCGATTAGTTGGGATCTCATTGTGAAAGCTCCAAATCTAACTAGAAGCAACTACCCAGAAACATCTTTAAGTCGGCTCGACAGGGTTTGGTCAGATACGGTATCTTAGTGGTTGTATTCCGTGTAGCATTTTGGGACCCCATAATATCGATGTGTGAAGGGCGGCTTTGGGTACAGTCGTAAGGCCCAGCAGTCTCAAGAATATGGATGCAATTTACTCCCATCAATATATGGATAATCTTTTCGAGCTACCAATCTCTGCATTTGACAGTTAAGTTAAACATATCCGAGCATTCTTTGATGTCACCAAAACCGAGCAAGGACGGACTATATATGTTTTTTAAGATTCATAATTGCTTAAAGTTGCAAGAATTTAATGACCAACCCTTCTTTTCATAACCACTCAGCTGTCTGATATCAGTTGGAATCTTGCAAGGACCGTCAGATGCCTGTGCTAGGTGCTGTCATACAACCAATGAATCATTCAATAAGCAGAGAACTAGCTAATCGCTTCTGTTGCTCTCAGACATTTAATTGACCCGGGATAAAACGGCAAGCGTTCTGAAACTAGAAAAGCCATCTCTCTCATAGGGCAACAGACTTCTCTCTAGATTATGGATTTATCGGGTGTTGAAAGGGACCGAAAACGATGGATTTCTCGTTATAAAAAATGACCCACGGAGTCCGATTGCTATCCACAGCAAGGAACAGATGGCAGTTTCTTTCTTATCCTCTTTCGATCATAGACCACAACGATGCAACCGTTTTGTCTGGTCGTCAATTGTCAGTTGAGCTGCTAAGATGCAAAAGCGAGGCGATTCGAGGACGGATTGGACAAGCATAACATCCAGGAGGAGATAAAGATCGAGGTGGATATAGTAATTACTAGAGAACTTTCAGTGTATTCTGCTTCCGGCAAATTGAGAATCGGAAGAAGCACCATCCGTGAAGCCCACATGGCCGATGGTTTCTTTTTCCCTGATGAATCCAACAGGTCCATTGCACCGTTTGAATTGAGCGACGGGCTTCACAAGTGTGGTTGAGAAAGAGCCTCGATCTCACAAGCGTAGAGAGGTAGCCCGGCTGCGGATCAGCATCTGAGCATACCATGAGTGACATGAAATCCAGTGGAAGAATTCTTTATTGTCCATGTCTAAGATGGGAAATCAAGGAAACCGAATGCTGAAACTTGAATATATCACGAGCTATTAATTCTAATTTAAGATCAATCCCAAATAATCGGACCCGCAATCAGATAAATCGTTTATGAAATTATGACTTTGAATTGGATGAACATTTTCTCAACAAAAAGAGGCAAGGCTTTTGTGTCCGCGTGCACGATGATCATGCATGCATGAGAACTTGCACCGACTGGATTAGATGGTGAAGTAATGCGTCGGAATGCCTTGTCCGTTTGCTCTCCTCTCCCGTAATAAAACACCGACGTTCGTATCAAATGTAATTGAGTTAATTCAATAATTTCTAAGTGAATTCACCGTAGGTAAAATTTTGTACTTTAGCAAGTTAACTCGAGTAAAAGAAGACAAAGTCCTATCCTTTAAGGGATTGGGTCAATGTTAGTCGGGCGTGATTGAGTCTGCACATCTATAAATAGAGCGATCCTTTCACTTTCTTAGTTAAGCACTCGACATTTAATGTATTCTGGTTGTGTAAACATCATTTCCACAAGGAATCCGTAGTGGAACGTTACAGCTTCTCGATAATGCAGTGCAGATGCATGAATCTTTCTTTAAGATCTCAATCACTATCACACAATTGGCATCAGTCACTACAGACCATCTGTTCATCTGCAGCTGAGCAGTGCCGGTTTTTATCATGAGTCTACACTCTCCCGTGCTGGAAAGTCTCGAAACTTGGTTGTGCTGCAACCTCTGAAATCCTCGCTTTTGATGGTTCTCATAAATTGTTATTTGGATTACGAGCAGACTGTGTGTGTTGAAGTTCTTCTGATGCTGATATCAATGATTGTGACTCGGTTTGATACTTCACAATAAGGTTGAAAACTGCACACTAAAGGACTTCTGACTAAAGTAGGAACTCTTATTCTTTGATATTGTTCAGTGTTCTGCAATAAACCTTTCAAGATACTTCCTTAGATTCTCGGTAATCTTGGCAGTCTACTCTGCTATTAAATGCATTTCGACGCAGATTCTTGTATCCATGATTAGAAGATGACCCTTATAGTATTAGATGCCAGAGGGATCGATGCAGGGCTGCGCTTAGTCCAGAAACTGGTTGGATTCACACTGATCTTGAGACATCGGAAATTGGGGGTGGTATAGCAGATGGATACACCATACATGTAGCAATTTTTTTATTATTGGTTTCTCTGCATCTGTCGGAGAGCAGGTCGTGCCACTTCTCCCAATCTCAAAGGTTTCATCGCTTCCTCTTGATGGTAAACATTCTTTGGTGATCCTTGCACCTAATATGCTCATATGGCTAATGAAATGCAGACCCGCTGATGGAGCACGTTGTCTAGTTGAGAAGGCCCTTCAACGTTCTACTTCGGATGAAGCAGGAATTCCACATGATCAGTAAGGACATATACCTTCTTCATTACATCGTTCTCTGGTGTTCAATATTTCCACTTTTCGAGTTGATCTACTATTAATTATGACAAGTCATATTCCGATAAGCTAAAGGAGGAAAAGGAGCAGCTCTCCTTGGCATGGCAAATGAGTTTGTTGATTCAAGCTTGACCCTTCACTCCGTCAGATACACAGTCTTAGATTAAAAGTTTCCAGTTCTATTGCAGGAATATGATAGGTTAGCTTTCATTGTAGCCATGGACACCGAGAACTTGAGCTCAAGTGGCCCTGATTGGCATTGCAGCTCATCATTCATGGATCTGTGCTCCATGCGGTGTCACCCAAAACCGGGGAATTTTCGACTTGCCAAAGAACAGAAGCAGATATTCCACGACCGAGTTCATGAGGGACTCGGGGAAAACCTGTGATCGATGATGCTGGAGCAGTGACACCCTCGGACAGATTGGTTTGAACATCTTCCAGGTATGAATTTGTACATTCTACGAGTTGTATTATTCGAATTGCAGCTTCAGATATATGAACAGTCAACGACACCTTCCACTGTTAGCTACAGCCTGCGTGTATGAACGTGGAACTCTTGCAGAAGACACGAGACTCCTAATTTCAAACAGGGGGATGAGGTTCCGTGGGCAATTTTCTCAGGCTGACGTGGCAAGTAAATCTGGATAAGGACTCATGTGCACAAAGGTTCCTTGTTCCCACGTCGGAGTCACCTGTCCCTCCGACTTTCCTTCATGGGGCCCGCCCTGAAAATCAGAGATTCTTACGTGAGCTCAGCTCACCACGTCACATATGCACCCATCCTATATGTAATTGACATGTGTCAAAATGGCCCCACTAATTATTTTTGAAAATGCCCCTAATATTTCAATATTTTTAAAATTGCCCCAACCTTACCCACCGGCACGGACACACTCTCTCTCTCTCGCATCTATTGTCTTCCGTCNTGACCCACCCGCACGGACACACTCTCTCTCTCTCTCTCTCTCTCTCTCTCTCTCTCTCTCGCATCTATTGTCTTCCGTCGTCAGCGCACCTCCGACTTTTGGTTCCAACAGCAAACCGACGCTGACTTCTTTCCGGTTCACTTATCGGCCATCTCTCCCTCTAGTAGCTTCTTTCAATGACACCGAGTTGGAGTTTCCGATCTCGTCGCTCTCGTCCCTCAAACTACCTTAGATATCTCCGTCTTCTCCTTTCTCTTTGGTTATGAGGGAACCGATCTACACCATCGGAGTCGTCTTCATCGAAGTTGGAGAGTGGAAGACGGAAGAAAACAGAAGGGGGAGACTAGAGAGAGAGGGAGAGAGCGAGGGGATTTGGGGCGAATTTTTAAGAGTAAGAAAATTTGAGGTTTCTAAAAAATGTCGGTGGGGACAGTTTTACACGTGTCACATAATTAGTGGGTCGGTCCATACGTGACTTGGTGAGCAGAGCTCACCTAAGAATTTCTCTTCGAAGAGAATACATGCAGAATCACGGACACGTGTGGAGGCAACCAAATTAATTGACTACCAACCAAGAGCATTAATTGTTGTAAGAAAAATAGAATGCTGATCCGTCTGCTGTCTATCTGAATCGTTATATGTCTCGAATCTTCTACACTCAGACAGAGGGAAACAGAGATCAGCACAAGCTGTTACAGAGCAGCAGCAGGAGGAGGAGGAGGAGGAGGAGAAGATCATAGAAGATGTGTTGCGACAGTGATTGCCGGCCGCTGGGCTTTTTACTCGGGCTACCGTTCGCCTTTCTCGCCCTTCTCATCTCCATTGTCGGGGTTATCGTCTGGATCGTCGGGTGAGTTGGGTTTCCCCCTGCACTTACCAGCTGAACGCTCCACTCTCTCCGTGAATTCGTTCCAGTTCCTCGTTTTCTCGATGAAATTTGCTTCCTTTTCTCGACCCATCTGAGCCTGGATCATTCCGAAAAGGGTCTCAGTTGATTGTACTCCGTGGCTGAAACCAATCCCTGGAACTTATCTGCAGATTGTTGTTGACAATAATATGCCCATGCTGTCTGTGCGTAACGGTTATAGTGGAGCTGGCGCTGGAGCTAATTAAGGCACCCATACATGTTGTGGAGTGGTTCACTTCTAAGATCCCATGCTGATCTCTTCATTTTTCTCCTAGATGTTCAGTCTTTCTCAGTGATGTGTGTGCATTCCTGCTGTGTAAAACCTAGAATTCTCTTCTTCTGTGAGACAGTTGAGAGATATGGAGGCTTCTCCCTGTATTTGTTTATTGCGTAATTAGTAATATGTGACATCTCCATGATCTGGTTTGTCTATAGCCTATGGAATCATCATTACAGAAGGAAATAAAAAATCATNAGTGGTTCACTTCTAAGATCCCATGCTGATCTCTTCATTTTTCTCCTAGATGTTCAGTCTTTCTCAGTGATGTGTGTGCATTCCTGCTGTGTAAAACCTAGAATTCTCTTCTTCTGTGAGACAGTTGAGAGATATGGAGGCTTCTCCCTGTATTTGTTTATTGCGTAATTAGTAATATGTGACATCTCCATGATCTGGTTTGTCTATAGCCTATGGAATCATCATTACAGAAGGAAATAAAAAATCATAACTTTTGACTGAATTCTTCATTGGGCTAATCATCTTCGACTGATTGAATGCTACCTGATTAAGTTAGAGCCACACTTAATACAGGGAGACCCCCTAGGAGGAGATTATAAATGAAACCTCTTCCATGCTGAAGTTTCACATTCCTTCTGCAGAAATTGCAGTCTTGCTGTTGTTTTCCCCCAGCAAACGACCTTGCTTATAAGACCAGACCTTTGTTTTTTTGGGTTCATTCTTGTCCTTCCTAGTACATAATGTAACAGAAAAACACAGGAATTCAGATAAATCTGAAATTTATTCATTCCATCATATATCTACAAGACAGCATAAGGAGACATGAAAGACCAGAAAGCACTGTGCAGTCAAAGCCACTCTCCAAAACCAAAAACTGGCCATGCGTTTTATGCTCTTCTTACCCTTCCTCGTAGGATTATTATTTACTCATAAAAACATGAGAACAAAACAAAGCATAACATGACTACAAACCATCTCAGGACCTCAGGCATTCCTTCCTCTCTGCCCCTCTTCTCCTTCATAAGCCCTGGCAGTGGAGTTCCTATCTGAGTGAGGCCTCCACCAGTTTATGCCCTGGCGGCCNGTAGTTCCCATCTGAGGCCTCCACCAGTTTATGCCCTGGCGGCCCTGCAACAATGTTGGTACTTGTGTGGGCAATCTCAACTATGGTCTCCCCAATTGCTCCCAGCACACTTCCCCCTTTCTGCTCTTTCTCCTGCTGCTGCTGTGATGTTCTCTCAAAGCTGCCTCCCTTCTCCTTCTCTTTTTGCCGTCCTAGTACCTGCAGCATCTCCCCTCCCTTCTCCATGGCTGCTCCAACTGNTATTCTCTCAAAGCTGCCTCCCATCTTCTCTTTGTGCCGTCCTAGTACCTGCAGCACCTCCCCTCCCTTCTCCATGGCTGCTCCAACTGTATCTTTGGCTACCCTAGCTCCTCCCATAACGGTGCGTCCTGCTGCTGTGGCTCCTTCCATCACAGTATCTCCTGCCCTTGTAACTAAATTTCCCGATTCCTGGAAGATCTCCCCAGCAGTTTCAGTAGCTGCTTTTGCTCCTCCTCCCACCGCTGCTTCTGTCCTTGCCGCATTACCCTCCGGACCAAGGAGTTTTTCACTTGCTTTGCCTGTGGCCGCTGCAACAGTGCCTGTGGCTGCTTGGACCGTTTCTCTCGCTGCTCTGCCTGCTTCCAATGCCATTTCTCCTGCCTTCCTAGCTAAATTCCCAGATTCTTGGTACATCTCCTCGATAGTTTCTTTTGCTGCTCCGCTGCCTGCTACCACCATTTCTTCTGCTTTCCCTGTGATGCCTTCTGATCCCGGGAGCATTTCTCCCGCTTTGCCTGTGGCTGCTATGGCAGTGCCTGTGGCCACTTGGACTGTATCTTGGACTTCTCTGACTCCTTCCAACACTGCATCTCCTGCTTTCCTAGCTAAATTTCCCGACTCTTGGAAGATCTCCCCCACAGTCTCGGTGGCCATTCTGGCTCCTCCTCCCACCATTACTTGAGCCTTCTCCTCCATTACACCTTCTGATTCTTTTGTACTTGCGGTTGTCCTGCCTTGCTTAGATCCCAGGAGCATCTCTCCAGCCTTACCTGTGATAGCTGTGACCTTGTCTGTAGCTGCTTGGGTTCTGTCTAACAGAGTCTCTCCTGCAAGATCTCCCCAACAGCTTCAGTAGCTGCTCTAGTTCCTTGTCCCACCATTTCCTGAGCCTTTCTTGTTTTGCCTTGCGATCTCTCCACCTCACCTACCTCACCCTCCTTGCCTTCATTAGATCCCAGGAGTGTTTCCTGGGCCTTGCCGACAGCAGCCACAGCAGTGCCTCTGGCCCCTCCTGCCAAGTCGGCGGCTGCTCTTCTTCCTTCCATCACTGTGTCTTCTGCGTTTGCTGCTAAGTTTCCCGATTCCTGCAAGATTTCCAGGACAGTTTCAGTAACCGCTCCAGCTCCTCGATTAACAATTTCTTGAGCCTTATCTGTAATGCCTTGTGATCTCTCAGTCTCCCTTATCCGTGCTTGCTTGCCTTGTTGCTCCTCTGATCCCTGGGATACCCCAGAAACAGTGTCTGCAGTTGCACAAGCATTATCTTTAATTTCCCTGCACCCTTCTTCAACCATCCCTTTTGCGTTGCTCGTTAAGCCCTCTGGCCGCTCTTGTTGGGCCTTGCCCTCATTAGTTCCCAGTAGCATTTCGTGGGTCTTGACCATAGCAGCTACAGCAGTGCCTCTGGCCACTTCAGCCAGGTCAGCGGCTGCTCTTGCTCCTTCCATCACCGTGTCTTCTGCCTTTGCTGCGAGGTTTCCTGATTCCTGCAAGATTTCCTGGACAGTTTCACTAACCGCTCCTGCCCCTCCTCCCACCATTTCTTTAGCCTCATCTGTAATGCCTTGCAATCTCCCGGTCTCAATGGTGTCTGCTTTGCTTGTTAAGCCCTCTGCTTCCTCTGTGGTGCTGCTGGTACCTTTGTCGGTCCATTCAGTGCCCTCCATAATTTCCAAAAAAGAGAGTAACCTCATGTTAACATAGCGATAAGATATAACATTAAAACAGGTCATGAACAGCATCAAGACTCGCAGTCAAGTAGTGAGAGCTGAATACCATCTTTCTAGCAATAGAAAGCATCAGGAGTGATCAGCTATGACAAACAAAAAGATCACCACCAGACTTTCTAGCTAGCAAGAACTTCATCACATCAGATCAACCTGCCAAAAGCACTGACTCATGCCAGTAGATCAAATTGGTACTGTCTTTCAATAGATTACTGAGAAGTTACCTGGCTTTCAGCCAGTTTCCTAGCCTCGTGGTCTCTTTGTGCTTCATCTTTCTTTCGAGCAGTGTACTCCTTAACGCTCTCGCCCCTTGAGATCGCAGCCTCCTTCACAGCACTAAGGGGCTTAACTGCCAGCTCTGCCGCCTTGTGGCCCGCTCCAGCCACAACTTCTCCCACTTTCCCTGCAACACCCTCGACCACCCTGGCAGCCAGCTTTGTCCCCTCAACTGTCTTCTCCGTCGTGTGGTGAGCCACTCCCCAGCCCACCTCCACTGCCTTGTCCTTAACGTCCGCTGCCACCTTTCCTGAGTACTGAGTTGCACTCTTCCCTGTGTCCACTGCTACGTCCTTGGCCTCCGCTGCCTACTGCACAGTGTAATCCTTGGACTCTGCTGCCTTCTGGACAGTGTAATCCTTGGCCTGCTCTGCTTTTGGCACTGTGTGGTCCTTCGCAACCTCATACCCATATTGGGGTCTTCTCCGGGGTGACACCCTTGGCAGCGGTCCCCTTCTCTGCCACATATTGGGTCGTAGCGTGGGCCCCATGGACGATCGTATCCTTAGCCTGGGAAGCCTTCTCGGAAGCATACTCGGAGACGGATCCCAGGCCTTGTCTTGCCGATTCCATTGCCTTGTTGTACCGCTCCTCGGCCGCCCTCAGTGTGTCCATCGAATTTTGCTGAGCCAAAGCTCAGAGTCTCGAGATCTCGTCCAAGGATGGCTGTTGAGATTCAGACCCCTTCTCCTTCTCCTCCTGGCCCGCCATCTTCCCCGCTTCTCTCTCTTGATCTCTCATCTCTTCAGAGCTTATCCCTCTCCGTTTTTCAGCTTCTTCCTTCTTCTTCCCCTCAACTTCCTTCTCCTCACCCGCCTTCTCAGCCCCCTCTACCTCCTTCATTCCCCCATCCCCAACATCGATACCATTCTCCTTCTCATATGAAGACTCAAACTGCTTATCCGACTCCTTCCTCTCTCCACCAGCGCTCGCCTCGACCCTATATATGCCGTGGAACTCTTTCCCAGCAAAGACATGGGGCTGATCAATTGGCTTCTCGACAAAGTGGGAAGCAACTTCAGCCCTGTCGATGTCATGCTCTCCCTCCATGGTTGGCCTGTGGGGAGTAACCTCCCCTCCAATGACGCCCGAGTCCTTCGCCTT
The DNA here is from genome assembly GCA_900006705.1 of Sonneratia caseolaris. NCBI lineage: Eukaryota > Viridiplantae > Streptophyta > Magnoliopsida > Myrtales > Lythraceae > Sonneratia > Sonneratia caseolaris. The sequence continues at coordinate 195,022 of CXYZ01005376.1, read as the reverse complement.
CTCGGCCTGCGACTCCAAGTGGGAGGCCATGTTCGGTACCCAGCCCTTCTCGACGTGGACCTCCCTGTCGCTGTTCGTGTCCTACCTCCTAGGCTGCTGCTCAGAAGCCATGGTTATCTCGCTAGATCTCTATCTCAGTTGGAAACAGACGATGCCTGTGCTTCTTTCTTTGTCTCTTTGTTATAAGAACTGTTCTTTGAGTGAAAAGGCAAGGCCGGTGCAATAATAAGTAAAGCGTCGAAGGGGTGGTCTGGGCTCTGTGAAGGCATCCGGAACTGGCAGGATGTGCACGGAGAGCGACAAGCGTTAGCCCGGGGGCCAATGGTGCCAGCCGTGATCTCAATTAGGGGTGACTCAGTAAGTTAAATGGCCCTCCGAGCTTTTCACACGTATGAGGGCGGCGGGGACGAGGCGTTTCTTCTTCGGCGCAGCGGAGTGGGTCCCTGGCCCGGGGGGAGGAGGGGCCTATCTGGAGCACTTTGCCGGCCACGTGTTCAATGTCAAAATTGCCCGCCACTTGTTACCGTTCTGGGGTCCGGACACCTGGACTGTTGCGAGAGATGGTCGACAAGAGTTTCCAATCTGAATCCAAAAGAAAAACGGGCCGACACTGGATCGAATTTGGATAGTGGATTGGACCCAACGAGGATATGGCCGAAGTTCTTGTCCACAAAACAGATGAAATTTATTTTTTTATTATATAAAAGATTTATAAATTAAAAAATTAAAAATATAAATAATTTTATTAAAAAAATTAAACTTACTGGATTATTAGCACTAAACCCTTTTTTTTTTTTTGTTGAAAGTTCTTCTTTTTCCTCCATATACATTATTTCATATTTAACATACTAATAAATTTTGATTAATATGAATTTGGATACAGTGAGAAACTCATGTTTCTCAATATAATTGAATTTGATAAATTTTTTTCATTGGGAACGTAAAAAGAGAGAGGAAAATAGAAGATTACATTGCATCACATAGCCTTAAATACAGTCTCCTAAAACTTGACTCCTTCCAATCTCAATATACCAAAGTTGAGGAGTCTGATGCAGATGATACTGTCAGCAAGGAAAGACCTTGGATTCGATCCGTACATGTGGTACACCCAGGATTATTTATTCTCCTTTTCTATCTATAGTTTTTAGGTTGCAGAAAGTCAGAATTTGATCTCGTGTTTCTGGAAAGCGAAGAAGATGAAGGAGAGGCCATAGCTGATAACCACCAAGATCGCCATCCCTGTAAACCCATGTCATCAAATCGGATCCAAACTAAGTGCCCTCAAAGATATAGAAGAAGAGAAAGGAAAAGGAAACTTATAAGCAACTCATATACCATATTCAACAGATCTGGCAACGTCTCCCCCTGGAGGTGCTGATGATGACGCTGTGAGGTGCAGAAGCATGGAGCCGACCACTAATCCACTCCCAAATTTCTCCCGGACCACTCTCTCTCTCAAGTCAAATGGCCAGAACCCAGCAATCCTCCTCTTATGGTCCTCCACCACAACCTTAAAGAACAACGACAGCCCGAGAAGGAGTGCCATCCTTCCCATCTTTCTCACCAGTGGTCTGGCGGAGGCTGTCGGGATGGCGAGGTTCACGAGGCAGCCCAAGGTGTACAGAGGAAGCCACAGATACCAATCTAAACAGATTTCAGATAGAGAAATTGGACCTGATTCTGTGATCTCGCACTCCTTGAAAGTTTGATAAATTGGATCTCATAGTTTCAGTTAGATTTACCCGGGTCGTTGAGCTGAACAGAAGCAGAGTAGCCAAAGAGCAAAGCCATCAGGAGGGTATAGATCCTCACTCGCTCAGGGTGAGCCGCCATTGTCTTTCACAACCAGAGCTTCAAGTCCAACAAGAAATGCTGCCTTGCGTTGACTTCGTGTGCTTCTTCTTTATGGACAGTTTGTGAGTCTCATGTCATTTATGAAAGCTTCAGCTTGTACTTCTAATAATATTTTTAATATGTTTGTTGGAAATGATTTGAGTTTTGTCCCTACCCCACAGCAGAATGCTAGGTTATTTTAAGCCCAGAAAACTCCATTTGTATCGTATACAAATCTCATTGCAATGAGCCAGTCATGCCTATTGCTCTAATTTGTTGTTTCTTGAATCCACCACTACACACGAGCACACAGATGCCAGGTGCGCTTCAACAGGCTATTTGGATGTGATGGCATTTTCTTAAAGAACACAGTCGAGTTCCTGAATATTTCTTCCTACATATGGTTGGTTCTTTAATCCATCGAACCCGCACTGTCCATCTTGAAATAGATCATTGGCAGGGCAAGCCCTTATACCTCATATATATATGTATGTATGTATGTATATATGTTCCCATTGCACCGGGAGACATGTGCAATACTCAAATATCCAATTACGAAGCAACTTAAAGATACTACAAATGGCATCTTCCAGGGCAGTATCAATGCCTTTATCTGGCTCTGCTCCTCCTCTCAGGAGCTTTGGCCCCTCTAGCCCATTCAAGGAGCCTCCAGCAGGGTCCTTACCATGTATGACAAGCACAATCAAAGGAAGGCTCGATATGGACGAGTAGACATGGACACCTCCGAGAGGCAGCGATGATTCAAGATATTCAAGGAGAATGTGGATCGAATTCACTCCTCTAACTTAGCCGACAAGACCCCTTACAGGCTTGGAGTCAACCAAATTTGCTTCAGCAAACATGTGGTCACAAAAGAATGAAAATAAAACCCTGAATGAGAGATTATTTTCATCTCCGGGAAGGAGATAATGATATCTGAATTCCAAACAGAAGGTACCAAAAATAACCTAGACTTTTAAGTGCATGCAAACATCAAAGTGATGAACTGTCAGGTGATTTGGCAACTAGAAGAGACAGACCAGAGCTTAGATTCCTACTATGATGCCTTTCGCCATTTGCATGTATATATCTGAATGAGAGATTAAAGTGAAAACCTCTCGAGTCCTACGTAACTGATGATCATGTGACAGCTAACAGAAGGCTGCTGAAAATGGCATTCAGCATCGCATATTGCATATTGTTTCATTCAGCTTCTTCTCTCTTCTTCCCCTCACCTGCCTTCTCAGCCCTCTTTATTACCTCATCCATTTCCCCTTCCCCAACATCGATCTCTTTCTTGGGTTCCTTCCTCTCCCCACCAGCATTATCCGCAGCACTGACATCTGCCCTATGGAAACCGTGGGTCTCTTTCCCGCCAGAGACATGGAACTGGTCTCTCGGCTTCTCGACAAAGAAGTTGGCAACCTCAGCCCTCTCGATGTTATTCTCTCCCTCCACTGTTGGCCCATGGGGGAGCAATCTTCCCTCCAGTGATGTCCGACTCCTTCACCTTCTCGGTAAGCGACTCAAAGTGGGAGGTCATTCAACTTCGGTGCCCGGTCCTTCTCAACGTGGACTTCCCTGCTGCCGTTCATGTCCTCCCTCCTAGGATGCTGCTCAGAAGCCATAATTATCTCCCTAAAACTCTATCTCACTCGGAAAGAGACGACACCTCTGCTTCTATCTTACCCTTTTTATATGGTAAAACTTGGTAAGCGAAGAGGGAAACCTAGGACGAGAATAAATCAAGCGTCGAAGCGGCGGTTTGGGCTATTAAAGGAGGCAGCTGGATGGTTGTGCACGGAGAGCGACAAGTATTGGGCCGGCTGAGACGGTGCAGTGTGGTCTGAGTAGGGTGACTCACTAAGTTAATGGCCCTCCGAGCTGCTCACAAGTGTCAGTGCAGCGGTGACGAGGCGGTTCTTCTTCGGCGTGGCGGTGAGGAGAAACCGTTGCAGTCAATCAACTGTCCCATGATCGAACGTCTCCCGCCCCAGACATATGATGTCAAATCTACAAAGCCTGCTTCTTCAACGGAGTCATCCAAATCGATGAGATGGTACTGATCTAGAAAAGGTTCTTCGATCTTCAATAAAGTGGCAGAGCAGGCGATAACCAGTGAAAAAGCACATGGGGGCAATGCAAATGATCGAGTCCCAGTTACGGCTACCAAACTTACCGTATCAAACTGTCAACTAAGTATCGTCTGTTTACTGGATTTACTACTCCAAAACTTGCCGCCAATCGTCGGGCTTGTGCCGGGGATGAGCGAACCCGGGTCAGCTTCAATCCGAATCTTTGTCGGTGGACCCGACGCCTGTTCTCCGCGTGCATCAAGCTGAGCGCGCGCGTCTCCTTCAACTATAAAACCAGAGGCTGTAATGAGAGTTTTTCTTTACCCTTTGTTCCTCTGTGTCTCCACTGCGCCTGCTTTTGCTCTGAGCTCATCAATGGCGGCGGCGTCTCCTACCTCTTTCTCCTCCTCGCTAAGCGCCATCCTCATCGGTCAAAGCCGTGAATCCATCCGCGAAGGCCCCGCCTGTGGCCTTGACTCTGGGTTTCCTGTCTTCCTGCCGCAGTTCACTCAAGGCGCTCAAGGTGAGCGCAGCCGGAAATGTGGCTGCTCAGGGCGGAGGATCAGTTCTCAGAGCTCGGATGGTGTCCATTCCTGCCATTAAGCCGCTCACTTCCCTGGATTTCGAGACCTCCGTGTTCAATAAGGAGAAGATCGACCTCGCTGGCCACGATGAGGTATATTCAGAAACAAAAACACTTGCGATAAATACATTGCTATGTCGACATTGGCGATATCTTATCCCATTACATTTCTTGAAAAGAAGCTTCTGTTTTTCTTATTCTTATTTGTGGAGACGGAACTACCCACATCCTTGTTTATGTAAACTCATTGTCAAGAAGCTTCATTTCTGAGCTTACAGCTATCAAATGATATCATATTTAGTGGGCTATTAAGTTTTTCTGAGCTTGAAAATCACGCTGTTGAGTTGGAGGGGAAGAATCTATTAAACAACATTCCTTAAAGTGGCTGGATTTGATGTGTGCTATCATTTTAAAGTTTCTTCCTTTCAGAGGGATCTACAGTTTCTATGCCTTCAAGTTGCTGCACTTTTGAGGTGTTGATTAACTTCGGGAACAATGTTTCATGTTTTTCTTTTTCCCTTGTTACTGTAGTACATCTTGAGAGGAGGGAGGAATTTGTTCCCTTTGCTGCCTGATGCATTTAGGGGGATTAAACAAATTGGTGTCATTGGCTGGGGTTCCCAGGTACTAGCTCTTATCCTTTCTAATGCTATCACTTTCTTTACTTGTTTGCTTCTTAAATTTCTTATATTGATCTTGTAGGTTCCCATAGTATGTATGCCGTACAGCAACTACTCTCTTGAAGTACATGCATATCATTCTGTTCTGTAATTGTGTTTATGAGTGTACTGAGTTAATAGCTTTTTTCTATTGAAAGCATAGATAAAGAACTTAGTAACCCAGCCATGATATCAAGAATCAGGTATGATTACTTGCATTCATCAGTTTGAATCTACAAACAATGATCAGATGGTATGCTTTTCAAATAATGGTAAGCTATACGTTCGATACTGTGAATTATGAAGGTAGGAAATGTGGATGTGTTAACTTGTATTCAGACTTTGTTGCTTACGATAGCATTGTCAAATGATTAAGACTATCTGTTATTGGTACATCATGCCTTCCTTTGTGTAAGTTTTGATCAATCCTGAAAAGAATTATCATTTCGGTTGCAGATATTAGAACCGTGGTATTTTTTTTGGCATTTTCCAATATTGCATCAAAAGTTTACATTTTGCCATTATCTTTTTTCTGGTTGTTATTTTTTCTATTGTTTACCCCCTCCCTTCACTAGGGACCTGCTCAAGCTCAAAACCTGAGGGATTCTCTTCCTGGAGCAAAGTCTCATATTGTGGTGGAGGTGATTATCTTGTTATCTATAATATTTTCCAGTAGGATCTAAATTATCATTCTTTGAGATATTGTCAGTCTATACTGTCAAGTCTCTCTTGTCTAATGGTGAAATATTTGTCTAACAGATTGGACTCAGGAAGGGTTCCCAATCCTTTGCTGAAGCTCGTGCTGCTGGTTTTACTGAAGAAAATGGAACGCTGGGTGATATGTGGGAGACTGTTTCAGGAAGTGACCTTGTGTTGCTTCTCATTTCTGATGCTGCTCTGGTGATTATGCTGCTCATCCCACCTTTTGTACTTTCCTTTTCTTGAGCTACTCTGCTGAATCTAGATTGTCCTACTCCGCAGGCAGATAACTATGAACAAGCATTCTCCCACATGAAGCCAAACAGCATCCTGGGGCTCTCCCACGGTTTTCTCTTGGGTCACTTGCAGTCGATGGGACTTGACTTCCCAAAGAACATGAAGCGTGATTGCCGTCTGCCCCAAGGGAATGGGTCCATCTGTGAGGAGACTTTATGTTCAAGGCAAAGAGAGTAATTAATGGTGCTGGAATCAATTCTAGCTTTGCAGTCCATCAGGTGAATATTTCTTTTAGGAGGATAGAGAAGGGAGAAAATTTTGCTAATGGAAATTTCTTAGTAGATTCCGAATCTCTTCTCTGAATGTAGGATGCTGATGGAGGAGCTACTGATGTTGCCCTTGGATGGTCGGTTGCTCCAGGCTCTCCTTTCACATTTGCCACCACACTAGAACAGGAGTACAAGAGTGGTATCTTTGGCGAGCGGGGTGAGTTTGGATAATTTTTCTTTCTGGTAACTGTTTCAGCTTCTCGTTTAATATGATAACCAATAAAGGACCCATAGTGATCACCTATTGACCCGGGGTTGAAGAAATCATTTTATGGATGTCTAGGATATGCAAGAGCGATGCCTGAGTTTTGCATACTTTGGCTTTATGCATTTTTGCTCGGTGCTGTTCATGGGATTCTCGGGTCCTTGTTCAGAAGGTACACTGAAAATGGAATGAGCGAAGATCTTGCTTACAAGAACACTGTTGAGTGCATCGCTGGCGTCGTTTCAAAGACCATTTCAACCAAGGTTTCTGCGTGTATATAATCAGATAGAGAGAATAGGGTCGTATGTACTTACCTTCATTATTATATTTAAACAGGAAAAGGAAGGTGTACCGGCTTTGCCAATGGGCAAGATCGATCAAACCCCGTACGTGGAAAGTTGGTCGGCCAACGGGGTTCGAGCAGCGAGACCAGGCGGAGACTTGGGCCCGCTATATCCTTTCACTGCTGGTGTCTATGTCGCACGCTGTCGACAATGATGTCCCGATCAACCACGGCCTCATCAGCAACTGTGCCCAGTTGAGGCCCACTGTCGATATCTCCGTGGCCCCCAGATGCAGATTTCGTGCGGCCCGAGCTTCGGCAAGGGCAGCAACTAGAAGAAAGCCATGGAAGATGGTATGGCGAAAAGGAGCGAGAGCTGAAAGGGCAGTTTGGGAGGAGCTTGAAGAGGAGAGTCAGTGTCCCAAGGTGGTCTCTCCATAAGACTTTGACCGTAGGGTCAATTTAGCCTGTCGCTGTTGATTGGACGAGATCAGCCCTAAAGTGCCGCCCTCGTAATTATCCTTTACCGTGATGATCATCAAGTAACTTCGCATGCATCCACTCATTAGCTCGAGGATTGAACCTTTTCTTTGGTCTTAGGAGATGTGACAAAAGGTCCTCCCCGTCTGTGGGAGACAAGAAATGTTTGTGTGCATGTATGTATACATTCTGTATCTTCCTCAACGATCTCTTATTCGTTGCTTCGGGATCAGAGGCAGGAGTTCTCAGGAGTTCTCAGGCCCGCGCTTAAACAGTGCCATGTCCAGTGATTCCTTCGCAATGGACTTGTCTTCTTCGAGGATCACCAGTTCTTCCGATGTCAGTTCCTCCTGCAAAATCGGCCAATGGAGAAATCGAGGGACGTTGCAGAGGAATTCAATCATGTGTTGCCAAAGAAAAAGGCACTGCTCCTTGCTATAAAAAGTCATGCTTCGTGCATACATTGGAAGGAGTACGTTTCCTCTCCTATTCGCATCCAGAAGAAAACAATATGCCGTCCAAATACTCCGGCTCTCTTAGATAATCTTTCTTAGAGCTTTGTGGTTTAGTTTTACCTTGGACTTCAATCCATGAATGAAGCCGACGAGTGCAAGCTGCAAATTCTGGTCTTTTGTCCAGCAGTCATCAATAAGACATACTTGCTGCAAAAGAATAAAGGAAAAATAATCCACTCCTTTGATCACATTTTCTTCAATTATATATGAGAGAAATTACCTTACTAAACTACAACAACAGTACTTAATCAAAGAGACAGCATATCGGACAAAGGATGCATGCTAGGATCTCATTTGCAGCAAAAGCAGAAGGCAATAACTTGCGTAATTGTAATTTGTAACCGCACTTTTTCATGTTTCCAAATGACCTTTGATACAAACGCACCAACCTATGGCACTAATGCCCCTTCCGCGCATAACTTCACCAATTTTTTTCATTATAGTTCTCCAGTTTTACGAACTATCATACGCTTCTTATAATTTTTTTTCCTAATACATAAGTATCTATTGTGTATATATATAAATATATATATAGAGAGAGAGAGAGAGACGGTTGAGCTCTGCAATTTGCTACTTACAAGTCTTCTTGTTGTATTTGGAGAATGAAATCCAATCGCAACCATGGCCTTGAAAACGTTCTGCAAGCCAACTTGTGCCCAGCCAAAGAAAATTCCAGAATATTGGTTTGGAAGAGCGGACTTTCCATCCCCTGACAGAAACAAGATTAGAAATCAATACACTGGTTGACGGTCTCATTTAGACTCATCCCTTTGGATAAATAAGAAAATATTGTATTTGTCAGGAAAAAAAAAACTTCCAAGTTCAAAGGACAGCATCCCCGCTTTCTTGGTGTCTCATATAACAATGGTCCTTGGTACATTTATGCCATTCTCATTTATAAGAAAGACGAAATTAAATTTCACTAACCCTGGATTTCATACAAAAACCCGCTGATGTTCTGACAACTCAGGTATGTTGTTTCAATAGGCAATGCATCTTGAATCCCTGATAGAAAAACTGAACTAGTCAGAAATAATGAAGGGAAAAGTCGGGGAAATTTGAGAAGAAAAACAATTGTACAATCATCAAATGGTGGAAGGCCCCATTTCTCTGGCTCAAATTCTAGAAGCGAATTAAGCACTATATCTGCCAGAGAAGAACAGTCAGATTCCTGAAGGGATGGAACTGCCACTACTTTCATTTTTGCTGCCTTCGCTGCCTTGACTCCAACCCTGTCATAAAGATTATCAGAATATTCTCCAAGATATAACATAGCACTTATAAAATAATTCAGAGAAACTTTTCTTTTATCATCCATTTTTCCCTTGAACTATGAACTTGAAACACTTCTATCATAACAGTGGAACATTTTGACGGTTCAAGCTGCTGGCAACTGCTAAGTGTATGTCCACTCTCAGAGAAGTGTTCTAGTGCATACAAGAGAACAAACATCTTGCAATACCTAAACTATTTCCTCATATTACGTTTGAATTTAATAGTAGCCACCTTCAAGTGTATCAGAACAGCAACACTTGTGCTTATGAATTTCCTAACACCCTCTGGTTTACTTTGTTATGTAACTGCGACAATTAAAAGAAAGGGCAGAGACAGAGTGATCTTTCAAAGGCTAAGTTATCTAACTTCATCCATCATATATGACTGTATTAGGCAGATAGCTTCTCACCCCCATCCAGTCATTTCCCTGCCTAACCAGAATTAGGTGGCTCACAGGGAGATCATAATCATGGAAGGGACTGCAGTTATCAATGATAAATTTGAACGACATGGATCACTGAATAAGAAAACAGAGAATAAGTAAATAAATGCACTATTCATTTCTATTCTTTAACAGAAACATATTGACTCTAGAGAAAAACTTACAGGGAGTCTTCAATGACCAGGCACTGATCAGCATCCACACCCATCCTTTTTGCAGCTTCTATAAATCTACATACAAGTTAAGGCATCAAATTCATATTCCGTAAACAAATAAAGGTTTACAGTAAATGAAGTGTTGTGATTATGTTGCAAGAGAATAATATATATCATCAATTAGAAATTGAGAATGCTCATGTGTTCTCACAGCATTGGAAACCAAAAGACAAAACATATCGCATGCAATAGTAGGCAATTTAAATGAGGGGAAAAATCAAGCTTGAAAATTGTCCGCAAGCCAACTCATGCCAACCAAATAAAGTTACAGAATTCTGGTTTAGAACAGCAAACAGTCCATGCTTTGGTGCAATGAATAACTAAAAATCAATACAAGGCTGGACATAGCAAATTGACCCAGTTCCTCTCTAAGCATGAAGTGCTCATCAATGGAGATGATCTCTTATAGGGATGAGAAAGAGCCCTCTGAAAGAGTACATTTTCCGTTTCTTTGCACCAGAATAGCACAATAAGAAGAGCCTTACATATCTGGAGAAGGTTTTCCTGATTTGACATCATCACTTCCAACTATTGCTGAAAAGCATTCACTCCAGCCTGTATATTCATTTAAAAAAAGGTTAAAACTAGAAACTATGAACAAAGGCAAGGAGGAAAATCCAGAGAATGGCATGGAATGCATATGTCTGGAAATCTCTAATAAAATTGTGAAATATACTACTGAGTTTTTTGCAGAAAAATCACATAGTATCAAAGTATCTGCTGAGTATCATCAGAATTTCAGTATCAAGATACAAAGTTATCCAACAAAAAACCACCATCCTGTCATGATCCCCAAGTTCGTGGCTGTTTGTTTTACCTTACATTTAGAAGCCTATTATCATTATTTGATATAGTACAATTAGGAAAGATGCACAGAAGTTACTTTTCAATCAGAAGTCAATAAGTCATTGAAGAACATCTAACAGTGTACTTTGAGCTATTTGAGAGACTAGAGATGCACTGCAGTTTTCCATTAATGAAACAATGGAAAATTCTCATTTCAGACAAAAGAATAAAGATGATGGAACAGGATCATCTAATATAATCTTTCTCCAATCACTGCCATCAAGCATGACCAAAGATTTTGTAGCCACTATGTCACTACTGAACAGAAGGTTATACCAGCTTAGTGACCATAATTATCGACCCAACAACAGCATGAAGGATTACTTTTACAGATAGATTGTTGGCTGCAACTAAATACATATTCTCCCATGTGAGAAGCTTTAAAATCAATATGCTATCTCAATTCAAACCATGACAAGTCTGCTTCACAAAATCAGTAAAAAAACTATGGAAAATAGTGCCATAATAGAGGAACAACCAATAGTATCATCTTGAGTAGTTAAACGGCAACAGAATCCAATGAATAAGGGGACGAACCATCCTGATTGGAGATTTTGGTGTCAATGTAGTCTCTTAAGGAGTTTGAAGCCAAGGCAAAAGGCACTCCATGTTTGTGGAGATGCATTATGAGCCGGTTAGCCCCTGGCATCGGCTTCGTTTGGAGCCATCTGTACGAAGTCACAGCAAGAACCGAAAGTAACTACACTGAGTAAATTAACGGATTGAGAGAAAGAAAGATAGAGCAAGAGAGGAGAAGCTCACTTCTTACGATACAGGGGCGTGATTTCCTGAATGAACTGATGAGGACTAAGAGGGAGGTCATAGTCTTCGACGATCGAGATGGCCGACTCCTTGAGCGTCTTCCCCAGCCTTTTGTTGTCTTCTTTCAGAGTTCTACCATACTTTGCTAAGAAATCCTTCAGAACTCCTTTGGAACCGCTCTCTGTAAAGCAAGAAAAAGGGAAAAGAAATCATCAAGCTCAAGAGCAAGAAAACAGCGACAGCTGAGCGGAGAAGAGCCATCAGGACAAGACATTGTAATTGACGAGATTTCCAGAGACCTGTGTCGACGAGCGTCCCGTCCAGGTCCAGAATCACGGCCGAAATTCGGGTCCCTCCACCACGGCACTTGCACGCACAGCAACTCATCGCTGGCTGAGGGAGACAAGATCGTACGATCGAGTGGCGAAGAGGCACGGCGAGATTCAGAGACGGCGAGACGCCGTTGATTGATTGATTGATTGATATTTGAAATCAGAGGAGTCCGGCTTTATAAAGGCCACGAGCAACAACTGAGTGCCGGAGGTGTCATCATACTCGTAGTCCGAATTTAGAGAGAGCGTGCGAGAGAGAGAGAGAGAGAGAGAGAGGGAGGGAGCGAGAGTTTCCCGCTTTTTGCATGCCAATAGCAGCCACTTGGTATGAAGCAGGGAATATACCTTAATGATAAAACGACGACGTAGGGAACACTAGAAGGTTGACAGCATTATCATTAAACTAAACGTAAATTGTAGTTATATTGGGAAATTAGCTTATTCAAATTAACTTTGACTTACGACTGAATTAATTAATTAACAGTGAGTAAGCTGCCATGTACTGTTTCTGAAGGAATCCGCCGACGGAGAGTCCGATCTGAAGGAGGCCCCTGCTGGGACAAAACTCTTCCAGTCTTCACACACACACACACACAGAGACAGACACAAACAAACACATTAAACACATTCGTATCAAAAGCTCGGGATCGAGCCGGCCGATCCAACGGAATTACCAGTTTCCCTGAACGCCCCGCCCCACAGGGAAAACGCATCTGATGGCTCAAAGATTTTCTGCCGCTTGGGGTGTGGTCGGTTATGGTGCCAGCCAGCAGAGAGAACAGTGGAAGAGATAAAGAAAAGGAGGTGTTGGGCCGGCCATACACCACCATCAGAGTCTTGAAGTTGGCAGCATATCCAGGAATGAGGACAATAAGAACATGAACAACCGATCAAATTCTCATTCACTTTGCCAGCCGCTTTCACAACTTGTGCACCGAGCATCCGATCCACTCGCATTATTGTCTTCAAAGAAGATCCCAAGTATCATGTCCCATACGCACACAAAAGTCTGAGGCTATTATTGCTTGTAATCTGTGTACCTCGTACGGACTTTTGGCGATTGATGTCCACGCACCACAGCATCTGGACAAGCTATAAGGCAGCCCCTATACAATATGTGCCTGAAAATTTGAACAAATTAGTGATGATCCTTGCAGTACTATCCTATTGACCATCATGGCGTGCGTAAATCAGACACATCTACTAACTATGTTATATGCAAGAGGCTGCAGGTATAAATAACAGACAAGCTATAAGCTCAATAAGCATCAAGACCGAACAACAGACTCCTGTGTCTGGGCACAGTAAGTTTTGTAACAAATGGCAACAACATCAACAGATGGGTGGAGCCCCCTCTTTGTTGCATCCACAGCGTACAAAAGAGGAGCTTCCACGAATGCAAGTCAGCACCACCATCTCCAAATATTACATAATGACAATCGTTGCATAAATGACCTCGAGAAGCCTAAACCAAATCTATAGGGTATGATCAAGCCTCTACTTGAAGGTCTCTTTGCTTCCTCTACTGCTGGATCAAGCATGTCCCAACAATCTCCCTCATTGCTGAAAAGAGGATGCAGCAAATGTAAGGAACAGGAAAGCTTAGAATCACACAGTAATGCAGTTATCAAGAAAAGCAGTTATCCCACCTCCATTTCCTCCACCCCAGTACCTTTAGTTGTTCCATTCATCTTGTGACTGTCTTCTGTCGAAGTTGCAACAAGACAGAAAATGAGAATCCAAGAGTAGATGAATGGGGATTCATTTCCGAAACTATAGAAGTATAACGTGATTTTTCTATTTTACTTGAAAATGCTCTGTTAGAGACATAAGAGTGTTTTTATACGTGAAATGATATCTATTTTCAGTTTCCTATCTATCCATTTCTCAGACAGATGAGCAGATCGTCAACAAAACATGGTAAAGAAATAATTCCCCACCAGTGGCCCATGTTACTGTCAAATCTGACAGGCCTCACACCTCATAATAATTATTGAAGGAATACCTGATCCTTCTTCCTTGTTTGATGCAATTATATCTTAAAACAGACCAGATAAATGCTGACAAAAATGCTCATTTATTTCAAGGTCCAAATTCCAAGTCCATAAAGTGTTGATCTCATAACTATAGAGATACCTCCTTCCTCTAGGATGTCAGAGGTCCACAAGGTAAGGTTATCCCTCAGAAGTTGCATGATCAAAGTGCTGTCTTTGTAGGATTCCTCATTCAGGGTGTCGAGCTCTGAGATGGCCTCATCAAATGCTTGCTTTGCAAGATGGCAAGCTCTGGAACAAAATGATCTTTGCTATCAAGCCAGAGACCAGAAGATGACAATAGCCACTCCGGAAAAATCAGATGCAATATTCTACAAACCTTTCAGCTGAGTTCATAATCTCATAATAGAAGACTGAAAAGTTCAGAGCCAAACCCAGTCGAATTGGGTGGGTCGGAGGCAACTCAACCTCTGCAGCAGTTGTAGCTATCTGAAAATGCATCAAATAGAAGCATCCAGTTGAGAAATGGAGAAGAACGAGAGTAATGATTCACCTAAACCTCAGAAACTATGGGTCAGACTGGAAAGAGTCAATGCTAAAGTAGCATAAACAACTTCTAGAAAGAATATTGGGATAATTACCTAACCTGATTACAGCTATAAAGGAACAAAAACTGAAAGTAATCCTTAAAAACATGTAAAATAATGTGTACATGCAAGTTTCTTTTCATAACAAGCTGCATACCTCGTATGCTTTCATCGACTGGTCAGCATCCTCTTTTTTGGCATCACCTGACTTGAATTCTGCAAGGTATCGATAATAATCTCCTTTCCTGAGGTTGACCAATTTTTAGTCCATTTAGAGCCGTGCTTCACAGAAACCAAATAGTGCAAGAGAGATAAATTACAAGAATAATATAGCATAACAAGAGAAACAGGACCAACATCTTGTAGTAAAAAACTTTTGATTCGCCAGCAGTTGCTGAAGGAATGAGATGTCCATCAAGTGCAGTCATGATGTCACCGCAGATGTTAGAGAGCTCTGATTCAACCTTCTGTCTGTATTCTCTAATCCTCTTCGCATTGATCTCATTTCCTTTGGACTCTTCCTTGTGCTCAATGGATGAAAGAATCCTCCACGATGCTCTCCTTGCACCAACAATATTCTTGTATCCAACAGAGAGCAGATTTCTCTCTTCAACAGTCAATTCCACGTTTAACTTGGCAACATTCTTCATGGCCTCCACCATCTCTGCATAAAACAGGAGAATTCCACAGAGTGATCAGTAATCAAGGAGCGGATCTGCCAACACCTCAGTCCGCATCCAGTAAAACAGGAGCAAGATAACTCTCCCTTTCATAACCCATACTAAGCACAAAAATGAAATTGTTAGTCAGCAATGAACCAGAGAATATTTACAGTACCAAATCCACCAGACCAAACAATCCCAATAACTTAATGAAGTCATTTTGGAATTAAAATCAGATTGGAACCAAAATATCTGCTTCCAGTAGCTAATAATCCGATCATTTAGCAGCTAACAGAGCCGACTGGGCTCTAGCATAACTATGACATCATGGAAGGGCAGATAAGTAGAAGTGGAATTACAATCGGATATAGGAGCCCTTTTACTCATTGTCTGCACCAAGATCAAGCTGAATCCGGTATAGACACACAAAAGAATTCGCACCGACATCCGGAGGGAGTAAAAAGGGAGTAGAAGACTGGACTACTGACCATCGTATCGCTCAGCCTGCTCGGCGAGCTTGGCGACGTAGACGAAGCTCTCGCGGGATGAAGCCATGGCTACCCGATGGAAAGTAATCCTAGGGCTTCAATGGTGCGATCTGGGGTTAATCACCTCAACCTCAGCAGTCCTCCCTCGAAGAGATTATTTCCTTTGCAACATACAGTCAACGTCGCATTTCTGACTCGTAATGTTGCACGAGTTTACGGCTGTATCCTTTCTGGCGAGTCGTTAGCCGCGAGTCGCGAGTAGCGAGTAGCGAGTCGACTCGGAACAAATAAGATATTTTTTTTAGGTGCTCCCAACCCCCAAGAGAGTTGCCCAGCTGCCAGTAACTGCCCATAAAAGGAGAAATTCTCTGAACTCCATGTAAGTTCCTCATCACTTCATCGTCCTCATCGCCATGTCCACGGTGAATTGCTACATCTCGGTGACGACCTTCGCCACAGCCCCATTCCCGATAACTCCCGACTCCACCAAGCTCCTGCCACCCAGCAACCCAAACCCGAGCTTGCTCGAGAAGAAGCCACTGAAATGGACTTGTGCTGCGGCTCCCCTCCACCACGGTGGCCCGCTTGAAACATCAGATCTCCGGAAGTACTGGGGAGGAGGAGGAGAAGAAGAAGACCCTTTGAGCTCGGACGAGTTCATCTGGAACAAGGACTTCGTTGAGCGCTTCAAGAGGATGATTCGGGAACCAGATCCCTCCTCTGATTCTCCCGAACCATCCCATGTCAAGGTCCAATCGCTTCAACCTCGAGATAAAATACGTGTTACAGACGTATATTATTAGCCAATTTGGCAAGCTGCATTCTATGAACTATGGCATGTTTACATGGTTCTGGTAGCGAATAAAGGATTCGCAGTAAGATTATATTTTTCGTCGATCTGAAATGGTTACCCTGACTTAAGCAGGATGAGCCTTCTGGATTCTTAAGCTTAAACAGAGTCATGAACCTTAACAGGTTTGTTTTGAGCTTCTTCTTCATGAGTTCCAATTCGAGTTACTCGAGAAAAGTTTTATGTTGCATACTCGAATTCTAAACGATGTCTGTCAGAGGAATACTTGCAGCATGGAGGTTGATTTAAGCAAGGAGTTGACTGCTCCTTCTAAGTGCATTTCTGAAGAGATAGCTGAGTCTCCTACTCAAGTAAGACAGATGGCAACAATTCTTCATCTCTCTGCTCGTAGTTGTCTTACAGACAGATATCGTCTTCCATTGTTTTTTTCCCCTGAGAATTTCAGAATTGTGGCGATTATATGCCAAGATGGAGATTAGCGCCAACACGTCGTGAGCAAGACAAGTGGGATAGAGCCCGCAAGTCTGCAACTGGTGGCAGTGTACTGTCTATTAACCATCAGATCTGTGTCAATTGAGCATTTTTTTTCACCTATTCTCTCTTTTACCTATTGTTATAGGATTAAAAATATGACGGGATCACAAGGATGCCTAACCATTTAGCTTAGAGATATGACTTCATCTCTTGGTTCATTTAGGATGTGATGTTTCGAGAGTTGAGGCGGCCTCAAGGGGATCTGAATGTGCTTGCTGCTCAGTCGAGGGAGCAGTACTTTCGAGTACTTGCTTCACACTACTTGCTAATAATATCTTTTTGACCTACTGATCATTGATAAGTCTGCAACTCATATTCTCTTTTATGTTATTGCCTGGCAGTTGAAAAGGAAGCTGCAAATCCTGACTCTAGGCATTGGTGGTGTTGGTCTTGTCTCAGCTTATCTTTCCTATTCACCTGAAATTGCAGTTAGGTAGGCGAGGAATTATGTAGGTGTAATCTTTTCATGACATCCCATCCGATAACACTTTTGCTGTTCTGGTGATGCCCTGTATCAGTTTTGGTGCTGGACTGCTTGGCTCCTTGATGTATATTCGCATGCTCGGGAGTAGTGTGGATTCGATGGCTGATGGAGCTAAAGGGTTAAGCAAGTATGTTATGCCACTCTCAGCGATAATAAAATGTAGATCTTCTCTTCTATGTTACCTAATTGGAAATAATTAACTGCAGGGGCTCGATTGGGCAACCAAGACTGCTGGTCCCAGTAGTTCTTGTGATGATATTTAACCGGTGGAATGAGTGAGTCATAGCTCTGCAATTGTGTCTTTACTGTTCTTTAGCTGCAATAGATTGCCAAAATATATCAAGAGAAGGCAATGATATTGAAGAGAGCATGCTGCATGGATGTAATGATAGTCAGATGCCTCAAAAGACAATCACATTAACTTTCTGGTCTGTATCTCAATCAAAGCAATCGTTCATCTCCTGGTGTTGTCTATTTTGGTGCAGAATCCTTGTTCCCGAGTACGGATGCATTCAGCTAGAGTTGATACCAATGCTGGTGGGATTTTTCACGTACAAAATTGCCACTTTAGTTCAAGCTATAGAAGAATCACTAACAGTTGACCGAAAGAGTGGTTGAGCTTAAGTTCATAGGCATTGATTGGGTTCTGTGGCTTTCCTCCATTATCATACTTGTTGTAGAGTGAAGTTTACTTATTCAAACTGATTTGCTGTGAAATTTTCGAGCAAAGTGGGAAACAGAAGCTCTTTGTATGTCTGTCATGACCAATAGTAGATTGTGTTTATTCTGTAGAATTGGTGTACATGAAATCATATTATGGATTATNGCCTGTCATGAGCAATAGTAGATTGTGTTTATTCTGTAGGGATTGGTGTACATGAAATCATATTATGGATTATTGCAGCAAATAAAGTGGTGTTGCATGGAACAGTTCCAAAATGCAATGGCTCCAGGACTAAGTACAGCTTGTCAGAGTTCTTTTCACCTTTCCCGACGCAATAGGAAACGACCAGGACAGTCTTGGAAGATCATGGTCACCTACCTCAGCCAGTGTTTTGCATTCCTGCAGCTATACCCTTCATCGTTAGGATAAGGGTGTCCTCAAGTCCAGGAGCATACTCACTCTTAGGGTTGAGCTTAACCAGTTCCGAAGCAGGCTCACTACTCGACTCGACGATTTCTTCGGCTGACTGCTTCTTAGGACTCACCTCCACATGGTAACTTGGGTCCCGGATCCGCTTCAGTGTGTAAGCTTGGCATACGCTCAGAGTCGTGATGTATGCATCCCGAAGTCGAAGCCTCTGCTTCAAGTACGGATCTCCCTCGAGTAAATCCCTGTGTCCTGCAACCTACAGTGGACAAGCAAAATAATGTCAATTAACATTTCCAATTCTGAATGTTGCATATAACATTGAATTCTAGTGGAAATGCTAGTGTGGGGGGGTTCCTCATTCATCTTACGTGAAGAAGAAGCTCTTTGGTCTCCTTATAGTTGTTCCTCAAACGCTCTCCGAACGACCACAGATCGGGTGAAACAAGAAGCTTGTCGTACAAGGCAGCTATCCCGGGATCTCCTTTGGCAAAGACCATCTCGACCAAGTCAATTGTGACCCTAAAGAAGGGCCACTGATTGTACATCTCCCGGAGAATTTCCACATTTCTTATGTCCTTGTGGAGTACGAACCTGAATGCTGCACCAAAACCGAGCCACACAGGAAGATGGAACCTTGTTTGGGTCCAAGCAAAGATCCATGGGATTGCTCGGAGTGATTCAATCCCTCCGCTGGGCTTCCTCTTCGATGGTCGGCTGCCGATGTTCATTCGACCGTACTCCAACTCTGGTGTTGCCTGCAGAATCCTAGAATTAGTGAAACGAACGTTCTCTAAAACTTCCACAGGATTTCTGATTTACTGGCAGAAGTATGAATCCACAGACTTGTTACTGGGATTTTGAAAGTGGNGATTGCTCGGAGTGATTCAATCCCTCCGCTGGGCTTCCTCTTCGATGGTCGGCTGCCGATGTTCATTCGACCGTACTCCAACTCTGGCGTTGCCTGCACAATCCTAGAATTAGTGAAACGAACGTTCTCTAAAACTTCCACAGGATTTCTGATTTACTGGCAGAAGTATGAATCCACAGACTTGTTACTGGGATTTTGAAAGTGGCCGTCATTGACCGACCGAAAAGCTAATGAGAGGTCATTCAACAGAATACTTACAAGACGGAAGTATTCGACAAAGCGGGGTTCTTGGAAAACTATCGAGCGGTATTCCTCAGTAGCAACAACGGCCATCTCGTCCATCAAGGCCCTCCACTCTGGCTTCGGAGATACGGGTGGATGCATCCCATGCTCTAGAGTTGCAGCCGTGAAACGCTGGAGGGTCCTGAAGCATAGGTGCTCCTCACCGAATGACTGCTCGATGACTTCTCCCTGAATCGTCACTCGGAGAGACCCCCGGATCGTGTCCGGTGGCTGTGACAGAATGGCCAGGTGGGAGGGGCCGCCTCCTCTCCCGACTGTTCCTCCTCGGCCATGGAACATTGTGAGCTTAACCCCGTGTCGCTTTGCCACACTGATAAGCTCTTCTTGAGCTTTGTATAACTCCCAAGCTGCAGAGAGGCGACCGGCATCCTTGCCTGAATCGGAGTACCCAATCATGACTTCTTGCTTACCGTCAATGCGATCTCTGTACCACTCTATTGAGAATAAACGAGCAATGGCTGCAGGGGCGGCCTCCAGATCGGCGAGTTTCTCAAACAAAGGGACAACCCTCAGTGGCTTCTTCACCCGGCATTCTCTCTGCAAGAGCTCGACCGCAAGAACATCTGATGGCGCTGTTGCCATGGAAATAATGTATGCACCAAAGCTGTCTGAGGGAAGCTCGGCGATCACATAAAACGTGTCGAGAACGTCGCTGATCTCTTCAGTTTTCGGAAGATCGGGCCCAAAGAGGGGCCGCTTCCCTGTCAGCTCAGATAAGAGCCACTCTTGCCTTCTTCCCTCTGGCCACTCCCGGTATGACCCAAGGCCCAAGTGTGTTGTGATGGCATTGAGAACATCAGTGTGCCTGTCAGATTCTTGCCTTATATCGAGCCTGACGAGGGAGAGCCCAAAGATCGAAACTTGTCGTAAGAAGTCGAGGAGGCTTCCATCAGCAATAGACCGATCACCGCAGGAGCAGAGGGAGCGGTAGCAAAGTTCTAGAGGCTCCAGAAACTGCAGGAGGGAATTAAAGACTGTCATCAGCTTTCCTCTTATGTGTCAAATGTTTGCACAAATAAACTGGCAACTTCAAGAACTGAATTCATCAAATATGTGCACCAGATACAATATTTGATCCAATTTGAGATTACCTGCTCAACGTGGGTGAATGTCGTATCCTCCGGAATGTCAGAAGTTCCACTAGCCAATAACTGCCGTGTCCGTTCCCGTGTATTATACAACTTGTCTCTCACGTCTCCAAGAATCACACGGTATGGCTCATTCGGCGGAATCTGTTTCCAGAATTCTGCATCACAAGACTGCCATGTCAAGTAGGACACCGTGTTCAAAGCACTTCCTGAATGCAAGCCCACTCAACCAGGAAAAAGAAAATTTACAAGAAGATTGATGTTTCTGATATTAGTATCAATCAATACCTATGAAGTGTTTTGCATATCTCTTCGAAGATCGGTGAAGTTCATCTGCATGGGCTCGGAGCTCATCACTGCAGCGCCACATAGATAGCTGCCAAGGAAGTACTTTAGGAGCAAAATGAAGTTCATAGGAAACAGAAACCAAAGATCAGTGAGAACTTCTGTGGTACCTCGAACATCAGATCTTCTATTTGAGAGAAATACATGTTTGCAGCCATCATTCGGGCCAATAGGCAAACATCCCTAGTAACTTCGGGAGTCACCCGTGGATTTCCTGAAATGGACCCCATCAGATCAGTATCCAGTGAGCAAGAATCAGAACATTTAGTTGTTTCGGTCAAAATTGATATTCACCATCACGGTCTCCTCCCATCCAAGAGGAGAACTGAATCAGGGGAGCATTGTATGGCACCCGCTCATTGATCCCAATGCTCTTCAGAGCCGTGTCAACCCGGCGCAGGAATTTCGGGACCCCTTTCCAAATTGTCTCATGGAAGTAACTCANCAATCCTAGAATTAGTGAAACGAACGTTCTCTAAAACTTCCACAGGATTTCTGATTTACTGGCAGAAGTATGAATCCACAGACTTGTTACTGGGATTTTGAAAGTGGCCGTCATTGACCGACCGAAAAGCTAATGAGATGTCAGTCAACAGAATACTTACAAGACGGAAGTATTCGACAAAGCGGGGTTCTTG
Organism: Sonneratia caseolaris; assembly: GCA_900006705.1. Classification (NCBI taxonomy): domain Eukaryota; kingdom Viridiplantae; phylum Streptophyta; class Magnoliopsida; order Myrtales; family Lythraceae; genus Sonneratia; species Sonneratia caseolaris. Next base: position 173,357 of record CXYZ01005376.1, on the reverse strand, counting down.
GAAAACTATCGAGCGGTATTCCTCAGTAGCAACAACGGCCATCTCGTCCATCAAGGCCCTCCACTCTGGCTTCGGAGATACGGGTGGATGCATCCCATGCTCTAGAGTTGCAGCCGTGAAACGCTGGAGGGTCCTGAAGCATAGGTGCTCCTCACCGAATGACTGCTCGATGACTTCTCCCTGAATCGTCACTCGGAGAGACCCCCGGATCGTGTCCGGTGGCTGTGACAGAATGGCCAGGTGGGAGGGGCCGCCTCCTCTCCCGACTGTTCCTCCTCGGCCATGGAACATTGTGAGCTTAACCCCGTGTCGCTTTGCCACACTGATAAGCTCTTCTTGAGCTTTGTATAACTCCCAAGCTGCAGAGAGGCGACCGGCATCCTTGCCTGAATCGGAGTACCCAATCATGACTTCTTGCTTACCGTCAATGCGATCTCTGTACCACTCTATTGAGAATAAACGAGCAATGGCTGCAGGGGCGGCCTCCAGATCGGCGAGTTTCTCAAACAAAGGGACAACCCTCAGTGGCTTCTTCACCCGGCATTCTCTCTGCAAGAGCTCGACCGCAAGAACATCTGATGGCGCTGTTGCCATGGAAATAATGTATGCACCAAAGCTGTCTGAGGGAAGCTCGGCGATCACATAAAACGTGTCGAGAACGTCGCTGATCTCTTCAGTTTTCGGAAGATCGGGCCCAAAGAGGGGCCGCTTCCCTATCAGCTCAGATAAGAGCCACTCTTGCCTTCTTCCCTCTGGCCACTCCCGGTATGACCCAAGGCCCAAGTGTGTTGTGATGGCATTGAGAACATCAGTGTGCCTGTCAGATTCTTGCCTTATATCGAGCCTGACGAGGGAGAGCCCAAAGATCGAAACTTGTCGTAAGAAGTCGAGGAGGCTTCCATCAGCAATAGACCGATCACCGCAGGAGCAGAGGGAGCGGTAGCAAAGTTCTAGAGGCTCCAGAAACTGCAGGAGGGAATTAAAGACTGTCATCAGCTTTCCTCTTATGTGTCAAATGTTTGCACAAATAAACTGGCAACTTCAAGAACTGAATTCATCAAATATGTGCACCAGATACAATATTTGATCCAATTTGAGATTACCTGCTCAACGTGGGTGAATGTCGTATCCTCCGGAATGTCAGAAGTTCCACTAGCCAATAACTGCCGTGTCCGTTCCCGTGTATTATACAACTTGTCTCTCACGTCTCCAAGAATCACACGGTATGGCTCATTCGGCGGAATCTGTTTCCAGAATTCTGCATCACAAGACTGCCATGTCAAGTAGGACACCGTGTTCAAAGCACTTCCTGAATGCAAGCCCACTCAACCAGGAAAAAGAAAATTTACAAGAAGATTGATGTTTCTGATATTAGTATCAATCAATACCTATGAAGTGTTTTGCATATCTCTTCGAAGATCGGTGAAGTTCATCTGCATGGGCTCGGAGCTCATCACTGCAGCGCCACATAGATAGCTGCCAAGGAAGTACTTTAGGAGCAAAATGAAGTTCATAGGAAACAGAAACCAAAGATCAGTGAGAACTTCTGTGGTACCTCGAACATCAGATCTTCTATTTGAGAGAAATACATGTTTGCAGCCATCATTCGGGCCAATAGGCAAACATCCCTAGTAACTTCGGGAGTCACCCGTGGATTTCCTGAAATGGACCCCATCAGATCAGTATCCAGTGAGCAAGAATCAGAACATTTAGTTGTTTCGGTCAAAATTGATATTCACCATCACGGTCTCCTCCCATCCAAGAGGAGAACTGAATCAGGGGAGCATTGTATGGCACCCGCTCATTGATCCCAATGCTCTTCAGAGCCGTGTCAACCCGGCGCAGGAATTTCGGGACCCCTTTCCAAATTGTCTCATGGAAGTAACTCATTCCAGCCCTCGTCTCATCCTGTGGGGTTGGAGGAGTCCTCCGAATCTCATCTGTCCGGAATGCAGCTTGAATCTGCACATGACCATTCAAGAGAGTCAATAACATATAACGATGAAAAGACTGTAAATCTTAAGATCATAATCTATAACTTCAGACGAGAATGCTACATAAACGTTGCTGCAAAGATTTCCTCTTTTGGGCTTAACAGTAATAACCAAATCTACAAACCTCTCGCTGTAGAGCCTCATCAAGTTCTTGCTTATCATCAGGAGTAATGTCCTTGGCATACAAATGCGTCAAACAATTCCGAATCCTGAAAATGCATAGAAATACAGATTCGGGGGGCAAAAGGCTATATATCAAGGACCTGCTTGCTATGTTAGTAACATGGATATGAAATGGAACCCATAGACAGATTCAGAGCAAACCTGCCGTGTTTCTGAAGCAAAGATCTCCGCACAGACTGCGTAGGATGGGCAGTGAGAACGAGATCGATGGTCTGGTTCTTCAAGGCATCAAAGACTTCTTCGGGCGACTTGTTCAGTTTCCCCACGAGCTTCTTCAAGGTTTCTTCAATATCCGATTCTGTAGGTGCCACTGCCTCGTCGGTGAATCCACCCTTCTTGGACTTGATCCGTCTCCTGTGGGCTATCTGTACCTTCTCAGCTAAGTTAGCCAAGTTAAGCATCTGAGAAAATGCTTTGGTGATGACAATTGCATCCCCAGGATCCAGATTGGTCAGCACTATCCCTAGCTCCACCAACTTCTGAGGATCGCGATTCCCTTCGTACTCTGCTGCAAGCTCGTAGCATTCTTGAACCTGACCCGCACCCATTTCACATGCCAAAATTTCAAATTAATGAAGTTGAGTTGAAGGAAGCTTGAATATCTCAAAATTGCAACAAAACTCGAGAAACCAATATAAAAGTTATCGCAATAAACTCGCATAGTCCAGTTAACCCCAACAAGTACTTCTCAAGATGCAGCTCCAAAAAAGTTCAAAAGGTTAATCCGATACTCCTCAGGAATACAGCTCCTCTGTAGTTCTGTACTTCTCAAGATGCAGTTATGTGACGATTCTTTGTCGCGGAAAAGAACCGTGCTAATGCCGTAAGACAACTGCACGGCACACAGCTGCTGGGGAGCTGAATCCCCGGGGACAAGCTACTCGGGGCTGATCGCATGGTGAATATGAATCCATGAACTGCATAGTGGGCAAGTAGGGGGAGGCGAAGAGGGAGCAACTCACAGTTTCCCGGAGGTCCTCGCCGTGTAAATCCTGGAGAATGTCGAGGAACCGGTCCAAAAGCAGGGCATCATACTCGACCAAGTTGTCATCCTCGGACACCTTTCCGGGCGCCAACAGCCTCAGCTGTGCATCTATGGAAGCAAGCTTCTCCAAGTTCTTCCTGAGACCGTCCATTGACCCCCTCCTCAGTGGCTCTTCTGCTTCACTTTCCGATTAAACCGAGACCGGAGAATCAGATTTATTGGCAGGAGAAACTTATCGCTTTCCGGGGGAGTCGGTCGTTGTTTCTTTCTTGCTGGAGGAAGAAAACAAACATCAGCTCCTCCAGCGGCCGACGTCATGTAGCATGCTCCATCGAATTAAATATAATCCACAGAAGAAAGAAAAGAAAAAACGAAAAGGAAAATCGTCCAGCTGTCGTGTTTGACTTCGATCCCTTCGAGGTTCAATCCCATCAGTTACGTGGGACTTCGACATCGACATCGACATCAATCTCTTCAAGTTTGCTTCCTATTCCCCACCTGCAGTACCCCCAATATCTGAAAATTCAATGATCTCTATCCACAAAACTCTCGAGTAACCCACCCGAAAGCTGGCTGCTGCATTAAAGGATCGGCCTTTTCGGTCGAACCCGAATCGACGAGATCGATGAATCTTCCATCCATGATTCCTCGGCAAGTGCCTGCCCGTTCAAAAAAGGCTCGTGCCCATGTTAATTAGGTACCTTTCCAGGTGGCAGAAAACTGAGCAACAGTCGAGATATTATTAAATTTCCCCTTGATGGAATAATTAGGTCTGAATGGGGGACACAACGCAGCCTCACTAACTTCGCGCATGGGAGCTCTCATGATCTCATCAGACTCTTCTGCCAACAATTTGGCATAAAAATAACGTCCCTCGACATAGCCATACACACACAAACTCGAAAAAAGTATATTGCAACTTGCGAGTGAACCGTCGTTACTGCTCGTGCACGACTGACACATCCGAGTTTCGTGTTTAATTCTTGGAATCGGCGATTTTCGCATTGCTTCTTTTCTCGGGTGGTAAGTTCAAAGGGTGTGTGCAGAACATGACTCTAGGGAACAGCATAAAGTCTAACTCGCAGCTGACAAATTGAATCGTGAACCTGAACTGACTTCTCGGCGTGTTCAAACTGAGGACCCCTCAGCTATGGAGCTCCAAGATGAGTTCGTGAGTTCGTTCACCGATGGTGTCGTCGGCCTGGGGAGTGCGGAGCTGGGCCTCTGGAGCTGGAGAAGATGGGGACACGTTTGGGCTCTGACAAGAGATTCTCGGCCCACATCACTCACCATCCAAATGTGTTTTTTTTTGTTTTTGTTTTTTGGTTTCCCCTGCTTTGATAAACAGGGAAATATGATATAAAATACATCGGAAAAGATCAAATTTGAACGGGAATCCGGTCATCGGTCATCATATTCTATTCAACTTGAGAGCCTGAATCATGGCTTCACGAGCCTGAATTATTGAATCTTCGGGTCCGTTCGATCTTTTACGATGGGAACAAATCGATGAACAGTGGCACATGGGATCGCAATCCAATATTTTGTCCAATCAACCAAAAAGAAAGAAAACAGAAAATCTTCCCCCCCCTTTTTTTATATTTCTCCTCCTTTTTTCCTTTTTCCCTTTTTAGTGTTTTCACTCGGGCAAAAAGTGGAGCGGTTTTTTTTTTTACGAGTTAAATAAATTTGAGTTGAATGATAATAAATTTATATAATTTAATATATTTATATATATTAAATATGTTAAAATTTATTTGTTAAATTCTATTATAATAATCCATCGGTATAATTACATAGTAAACATTTATATCGGGTTGTTATTATAATCGTATTAAACGTATTAAATGTCTACATGTATGATCGACAGATTTTGTTCCTATGAGTCAAGCGGGTCGAGTACAAGTCGACATCATCCTTAAATGGACCATTTATACACGATGCGACTTGTCACAAGAAAGTGAGAAAGGATCAGTGGGGTGACCTCTCACAAATTTATTTTTCAAATTTATGATTATGACTGTTATTTTATATGCGTTGTGGAATATCTCCAAAATAAATAATAATAATAATAATAATAATAAAAGGACAAAGAAGAAATATTCTTCAGTACGGAAATTCTCGATTTTGCTAAAACAGGGGGAAACAGACACTGCCCGGACGAGCCTGACAATACTTGGCTTGTCCGTTCAGAGACAGTCGGAATATCATGGCAATAAGGGCCCGCCCCGCTGGACCCGACCTGGCCCGTTTACATTATATAACTTATATTTATATGTTTTTAATTCAACTTTTATATGATATATTATATGATATTCATTTTAAATTATAATTTTATGAGTTTTAATTATATTAATTTTTAAAATTATATTATTATTATGAATATATAAATTTATATTGAATTTTGTACTATGTTTAGTGTTAGTTTGATATTTTTTTTAAATAAAATCGAGTAAAAAACGGGGTGGCGGGCGGGTATTCAAGTATCCGCCCCACCCCATCGCCATCCGTAATCATCCGATTCATAGATCGTTGAGCCCACACAACATATAATATATACTCCGAAATTCACCATTAACGAGCAAACAACGGGAAAAAAAAAACCCTCATTTGGTACTAGCATTTGGACAGCTAGTTGAAGTCCTCGTAAAGACACAGTGAGTAGGAGGCTGACCGTGGTCTGTAGGCTGCGGGCAAATCCCAACTCCGACAAGATTATTAGTTGCTGAGAACAAAGCATTTAGGAGAAGAGATTTAGTGTAGATCCATCAACACAGATGCCTCATTTCGAGTTTAGTGATTAAATGCGAAGTAATATGAGTAACACGTCCAACTAGCTACCGCATGGATGACAGTTGAATGTTATGATCATTACGATTGCACCATTCACGGGCACGTTGCACAGTCGGATCTCTCTTTTCCGCTGTCTTTCTTTGTCTCAATATCCTTCCCACGGGCTCTAACTCGACCATCAGAGGGCCAGAACCGGGACCCTTCACCCGGAATCACACAATACAAGCAGGCTGGAGATGAGAGATGGTGATCAGGAGCTGGAAAAAGAAATCCATCATAAGGATGTATTGTCAAGTCAAGGGTGCAAGAGATAAATCTGTAGCGCAATGTGTATACTATGCGGGATAGGAAGCTGTAACCGCTGTCCACATCATGAGTGTTGGGAGGAAATGCTATACATGCACATCAACATGTTCACAGTCGAAAATTTGTCCAGCTCTGATCCCTTAGGGATGTAAATAGTGCAGTGCCAATTGATCTCTGCATCTCCACCATCACTGTCTCCTCCCCTTGTTTGCAGGGAGCAGAATCCCGGCCACTTGAGTCTTGTCTGTCTCTGAACTAATAAAAACAAGAACCAAACCACTTTTCATGAATGTAATCGATGCACGGGCTCTTAGAGAGAGCTGTCCCTTGTTTTGGTTGGAAAGGACAAGAAATTAATTACCACCCGCGAGATGCACTCCGTGCTCCTCGATCCCTAGTAATCGAGGGTCTTATAGGAGAACTCCCATTGCCTCCTAAATGAGCGATTCCTTAACTCAATTTGCCGTTATCAAATGAAGGCGTAAGGGGTCAACGTTCGATCTAACCATGGTTGAATTTAAGGAACCGTGCATTTCATTAAAAACGGGATAATCATCTTGAGGGTACATGCTGTGTAAGCAGTGATTCCAACTGGGCCATCCGATATGCCTAATTAGGGAAATCGACATCATGCAGGGGTTGGGTCTTGCTCATCAAGGCGGACACATTATTGCCAGTCTAGTAACAAGAAAAAGCAAGTTGTCATGATCACTATGATGACTAGTTTGAGTAAGTATCCTTTTCTGGATCCTGGGTCTTTAGGCGTCTGTTCCTCCGCTTCGATTTCTTAACCCAAACCCATTCTTGAGAAGAAACGGAGAAAATTAGGGTGTCAAAGGACTGTGAGACGACTGGCCGTAGCGGCTGGATATCGTGCGATATGCTCATGTGTGCATAACGCACGACGTATAGGCAAGTAAATTATGATTATAATCAAGGGAGACAAGCCAAAAATTTTGCATTGATGTCGCTAATGCTCTCGTATCGAGGCACTCACATTCCACGATCCGGTATATATATGTATACAGCAATCGGTTGCAATATGGATCAGTGACGGCATCGAAAGTTCAGGCGCCCCGTTGTCTTGCCAGGTACGTTGGCTGCGGTGACCGAAGGAAAGAGCCGATGCGCAGAGACGTCGAGGGTTCTTGTTCGTGAAAGATGGAACCGGTGATTCGTACGTCCAAAAGGGTCCATACGAGCCGTTCCATTGGCAGTGCTCGATCCCCGCGCTGCTGCATCATTGGAGTCGCAGTTTCCTTCTAATGGTAACTCTTGTCAATAGAAATTCGGACGGTTAATCTGATAGAGGAAAAGGATAATTAAATTGACTATTACACCCTTAATAATAATAATCTACCGTTATTGAATTTAAGGGCTTGATTATAATTTTACTCTCTTACACCTATTTATCCCTCACTTTTTCTTTTTTTTACAAGAATGGAAGAATCTACTCTTAACTCTCCTAAAAGAGTTGCCAAGCAAAGAGATATATCTATCAATTCGACTCCTTCTCATCTTTACCATCTGAACCAACCTCAATCCAAGCATACCCTTACAGCAGCAGAGGGTGAAGATCTTTCCGGCGGACATGTGTATATAATCCTAATGACTGGGGACGAATTGGATTTCCAACAAATTTAGCTCGTTAAATTTAATAGTGTATTTAAGAAAATTCAATAGTATGTGTATCTTTAGTCAATAATAACCGCAAGCATTTCTTGTTTTGGTATCTTGGGCAGGGGCCCCAGGAGCCTGTTGGGCTGTCACTTCCATAGATCAACAAGTTTGATGCGTTTGTGCATCTCGGAGGGGGGGTCTCTTCCTCTTCCTCTTCCTCTTCCTCTTCTCTCCAATTAGTATTGCTCTCAAATCACTGTCAATGCCAAGCAGGAATTTACCCGATTAGGGCAAATCCATCTTACTTGGCCCCTTACTTGCCCACATCATGTCACATGATGACAACCTGATTTACCTTCCTCTTTTTCCTCGAAAGCCGAGTTGCCCACCCCCGTCCTCTCATTTTTTTTGCTGCACTTCTTCTGTGCATGTATGTATGTCTAACAGTGAAGACGATGGCACTGTGATCTTCTCAGGATCATAGTTTTAAAAACCGGACCGGGCCGGCCGGTTCGACCG
>CXYZ01005376.1:102442-155326 GCA_900006705.1 Sonneratia caseolaris | reverse complement strand
CCCCCCCCCCCCCCTTTTTTTTTCCCTTCCCCTCTGAGCTAGTAGGACCCGAGGACTCGAGCCTGAACCCAGTCAGTCACGAGCGTAATGGTTCGATGCCCCCGAACCCCCGGTACGTTGACGGGCTTGTGAAATTTTCATTAAATTTATGAAAATACTTATAGTGTATCTCTTTATTTATTCCGAAGACCGAAGAGCTATGGCTTTGTGGGTTAGTGGCCTGATTCAAACTCGTACGGATGGGACGTGCCATTATTGCCAGCACCCTATCCACATCCCGAAGCGCATGTCAACTCACCCCTCTCTCTCTCTCTTTTTTTTTTTGTATGCGGGTGTTTCGTAGTCTGAAAATTCTACCGTAGTTAGTAAAATCGAGAGTAGTGCGTGCCCTGGCTAACGAGAGCGAAACTTTCTAAAGGAAAAACTCACCATCTTGAAGATTTGTCAGTGTGCCGGTGTGGTGGGCGCATGTACATCTACTCATGATTTACCACCGCCGATATCCGAAATTCGAGATGATGTCTCGTATAATAATTATATCGCATACTCTGTAATTTAAAACGTCCGGTGAAAAGGGTTGTAATATTCCCTACCGTTGCTTAGGAGACGCGTCCTCCCACAAATTCCAAATCCAATGCGTTGATTCCTTTTCATCTCTGGCGAGTCAAAGAAATCGTTGCCTCCTTTTTTATCTTTCATCATCCCATATGCATGCGCTTCCCTGATCACTCTCAACTTCACCTTCCGGGCCAAAACCTCATCGCGTTTGAAACAACCGGGTCGGGCTTATCGGTGCACACGAGTCGGATCGATTCATGAGGGGGATAAAAGCTCTCTCGATCGGTCGTGAAATCCATCCTACCGAGCAAAGTAAATCGAGAAGTGCGGAGTGTTAGCTCAATCCACCTGGCCTTGGTCGAGATCCCATCTCTTCTACCCCCCCGTTCTTGGCTTTTGGGTCTTTTCCTTTTCTTACTTTGTTCGTAGTCCAATAATGAGAATCTTTTCATTGTTTATACTTTCTGAACAAAGAAAAAATGCCATCTTTTCGGGTGGGAATTCCTGGACGGGCCTCCACGTTAGCCACGGGAGAATATTAGTAGATTAATTTAGGTTGTGGATCGTAAGCCATGACGTTGCTTGATTAGAGGCGCCACGGCTAATCCAGTACGAGATCGGGTAGATTGATCAATCATGAACCAGACATATTTCACCTTCACATTATTACATGGATATGGGACATTAAAAAAAACACGATACCTACCATTCCATCGGGACTGCTCTCCCGATCGGTTTTGATCGGGAATACTGAGTACGGTCTCGAGTTTTTTGCCGATTGCTTGCCCCGATGGATCGAAAAGTGGCCTTATAAATGATCTAAATTTGAGAAGCTCCTATTACTATAGTTAAAGATTTGATTTAGTATTAATTTAAATCAGTCAGAATTACTTAAAAAGATGACGGAGTTAGCTGAATTTGATTTTAATTACTTAAGGTGAAAAGGGTTCAAGTTCAACAACTCTGCATTCCAGAGCCCACAGGTAAAATCTTCCCTCCCCCCCAGGTAGAGCTCCCACTTACCGACGCGACGAGGGCGGGCGCGTGGATTCTAGTCGCAGTCCAATCTCCCTCACGTGGGTCTTCATTTCACGGCAAACCAGCCTGTCTCCAATTGACTCCTTGCTACGTAAGTCACTCTCTCTCTCTCTCTCTCTCTCCCTCCCTCCGTCTGTGTCTTTGTGTGAGCTGTGTGAGATATCTATCCATACTCGGACGAGCGGCCGCCGTGGTGGAAGCCGGGATACTGGATGGCAGAGCCGGCGGGGGAGCGCGCCACCGCCATAAACGATTTGCCGGACGTGATACTGTCGAACATCTTCGCGCTCGTGACGGACACGCGATCCCGGAATTCGCTGTCCCTGGTGTGTTGCAAGTACCTCGACTTGGAGCGATCCACGCGCTCCTCCCTGACCATCCGCGGCAACGTCCGCGACCTCCACCGGATCCCCACCACATTCCACCGCGTTACCCACCTGGACCTGTCCCTCATCTCCCCCTGGGGCACCGACTTGCTGACAACCGCCGTCGACCCCGACCACATCGCCGATTGCCTCCGCGTCGCCTTTCCGCTGGTCAAATCCCTCACCGTCTACGCTCGCTCCTACCTCACGCTCCGGATCCTCCTCCCTCTCTGGCCCCAGCTGAGCCACGTCAAGCTCGTCCGTTGGCATCAGCGGCCGCAATTGCCCCACGGCGCCGAATTGGGCATCCTCTTCAGCAACTGCAGCTCTCTCCGCTCAGTTGATCTCTCCAGTTTCTACTACTACACCGAGGATCTCCCGCCAGTTCTCCAAGCTTACCCTCAAATTTTCGCCTCCCTCACAAGGCTCGATCTCCTCACCGTGTCGTTCAGTGAGGGATTCAAATCCCCCCAGATTGGTATGATCGCTGCCGCTTGTAAGAACCTCCGGGAGTTACTCGTCGCCTGTACGTTCGATCCCAGGTACAATTGTTTTGTCGGAGATCAAGCCCTCCTCGATATAGCGACAAATTGCCCCAATCTGACTCTTCTTCACTTAGCGGACACCTCTTCCTTGTCTAACGCGAGAGTTGATCCCGAGGAAGACGGGTTTGCTTCCGAGGATGCAGGGATCAGTCGGGAAGCTCTCGTGCAGGTCTTTTCGCGGCTGAATCTGCTAGAAGAACTGGTGCTAGATGTTTGTTGGAATGTCAGAGAGAGTGGGTCTGCACTAGAAGTTCTAAGTTCCAAGTGCAAGAATTTGCGGACTCTAAAGTTGGGCCATTTCCACGGGATCGTGATGGCTATCGAGTCCCACCTGGATGGACTAGCTCTCTGTCACGGGCTCACCTCCCTGTCGATCAAGAACTCGGCAGATTTGACCGACATGGGCCTGATCGAGATCGGGAGAGGCTGCACGGAGCTCGTGAAATTCGAAGTCCAGGGGTGCAAGAACATCACGTGGAGGGGGATGAGAACTCTTACCTCTCTGCGCCGTCGGACGTTGGTCGATGTGTCCATTTCTCGCTGTAAGAATCTTGGAGCTGCTGCCTCGATTCGATCGCTGGATCCTCTCCGTGACCGGGTCCAGAGGCTCCACATAGACTGCGTGTGGGAAGGGCTGGGGGATTGCGAGGAGCAAGAAGAAGCGGGTTGGAATTTCGATTTGAGTGAGGCGATGAAGCTGACGAACTGTCTCGCTAGTGCACTCGAAGAGGATTCTGGGGGACAGAAGAAGAAGTTAAAGAGCTCCGTGTGTTCGGATACGAACGAGAGTTCCTACTCACAGAGTAAAGGCGACGGGCTCCTGTCAAAGAGCTGGGACAAGTTAAGGTATCTCTCTTTATGGGTTGGAGTGGGGGAGCTGCTGACTCCATTGCCGATGGCGGGTCTGGAGGATTGCCCGAATTTGGAGGAGATACGAATCCGAGTTGAGGGGGACTGCCGAGGGAGGCAGAGGCCTTCTGTGCAGGCCTTTGGCCTGAGCACCCTGGTCAGATACCCAGCTCTGTCGAAGATGCTGCTGGACTGTGGAGACGCCATAGGCTATGCATTAACTGCGCCCTCGGGGCAGATGGATCTGAGCCTGTGGGAGAGGTTCTTCTTGAACGGGATCGGGGATCTGAGCCTCAACGAGCTCGATTACTGGCCCCCGCAGGACCGGGATGTGAATCATAGGAGCCTGTCACTTCCGGCTGTTGGGTTGCTTGCAGAATGCCTCACCCTGAGGAAGCTCTTCATCCACGGGACAGCGCATGAGCATTTCATGAACTTCCTGCTGAGGATCCGTGACCTGAGGGACGTGCAGCTCAGGGAGGACTACTACCCGGCTCCGGAGAACGACATGAGCACAGAGATGAGGGTAGATTCCTGCTGTCGCTTTGAAGATGCGTTGAATGGGCGCCTGATCTTCGATTAGGGAAAACGGTTCCCCGTATCTTAGGAATAAGAATAAGAGGTAGTAGCAAGAAGGCTTGCCGGCAGGCCAATTTTGAAGCGCCTTTTTTTTTCCCCCTTTCCTCCCCCCCCTTCACTGTTCCTCCATTCATACAAGTTCAAATGACTCGGGGGAGTAAAACCACAGACGAGCTTATGCTATCAATGTAAAAGGCGTTTATTGTAAAAGGGCTAAAGAGAAAATGACCCTCCTGATTTCTAAGCTTTATTGCGTTTCTCTCTCAAAGATGTGCGAGCTAACAGCGGAAAAGGGCCGGGGAAAAAAAAATCCTTTTGATGTTCGATTTTTGGCCAATTCAAAGGCTGATAGCATATTTGCAGTTCATGAAGCCAAAAGCAGCGATACAAGGTCTCTATCCTGTGTTTTATGGACAGCCTATGTGACCGAACAAGAACTAGCAGAGGGAATACTCGCAGTCGAGTATTCGGGAGAGTATTTCCTCACAGCTCGGACGTTCCTGTGGTTCTGCCCAGCAATCTGTCATCCATAACAGAAGAAACATTGTAACAGATGGAATACCTCTTAAAGTCGAACATTATTTATGCCCAACCCCTGTTTTGTCACTAAAATGAGAATGCTAGAACAAGGTAAGTTATGAGTTACCTCTAATTAGACTTCCCAGTGGGCCTTCAGGAATGTCCAATCTTGATCCTTCATTAGCTACCTGGTATACCACCTGACACAACAGAGGGATAGCTATCAGGTTTCGCGTGTTCTCATCCCAATAGTCCTTTACGGGCAAATATTGACTCATCATGTTGAACGAGACACGAATTTTCCAGTCCGGATAAATAAAGGCGGATTACAAGCCCTGAGGAATGAAAGAACAAAAGGATATGCGTGAGTGATTTGTACCCTTTCTGAGGGTACACCATCCCATGGTCTGTTTAAGGTACAGAACTCCCACATAATCACCCCAAGGCTGAAGATGTCGCATTTCTCTGTGAAGGGTTCATTGCGGATGAGCTCAGGAGCCATCCACTCTGGAGTTCCCGCTGATGAAGAATCCTTCATGAGTGAATTGGTCATTATCCGAGAGAGCCCAAAATCACAGATCTTGACAGTCCAGTGCTTATTCACAAGGCAGTTTGCACTCTTCAGGTCACGGTGAACAACATTCATCCGGTGTATGCACATCAACCCCCTAAAATTCACCAGCAGCGTGGAACCCATAGATCAGTCGAGTTCTAAGATACACAATGACAGTTTCTTCATGCATCTAATGTGTAGCATTCTCAATCCCCTGGATGATGCTTAAGCGATCAATTTTGGTTGGTGGTCCAGCTCTTAGAGGGGCAGAGGTGCAAACAAATGAACTTCTTGATGGTCAAATGACAACATCAAAGGGAAATATAGAAGCAGGGGATGGAGACATTTACCTGCATATATCACACAACATTTTTAGTCGCCTTTTCCAACTGAGCTTCTTTTTCTGACCACTCAAATGCATCAAATAATACAAGGATCCCATTTCCATGTATTCAGTTATCAATGACAAGCGAGGGGGCTTTGTGCATGCACCCAAGAATAGAATAACTGCAAGGAAAATTCTCCATCAGACTTGCAGTTCATTGTATGTCAATAATATGTCACAAACATGTGATGTAATATTATTCATAATTAACCACCGTATGCAACAGGAAAGAGTGAAGAAGGAACTTAGAAAATTACCATTTGGGTGTCGCAAGCGGCTTCATGGAGATATACAGACAAAAACAGACACAGCAAGTCAGAAATGCACCACTAAAGGAGAGTAGAATTGACATGATCATTGAGCCAAAGAAACAAAAAGGCACTGGCATGATCATGGAAAAATACCTGAGTATGGATATTTCATTGCAGAAGTCTTCCATGTTTTCAGCAGTCAGGTCTTGCTCCAAAAGAACCTTAATTGCAACATCAGTTCCATTCCAGATGCCACGAAATACTTCGCCAAAGAAGCCTACGTACAAGAAAAGGTCCTTATGACCATCAATTAATAACTAAAGGATCCATAAATTTGTAACCAAAGCAATAACATAGGGCTACATTGAAGTGAAAAAAACCTGGAGATTTACATTTAACTTCACTGGTCCCTAGACATGACTTTTTAGACTAAGAAAAGTTACCTATAACTAAGAAATTAAAGAGGATGTGCAATTACCGATCCCAACTCGAGTCCCAACAGTCAGCTCTGAGAAATCAATATTCCATTCTTGGAAAGGTAATAGGGGCTTGTTATTGAACATTGGAGATTCAAGGACTTTGTTCCAAGTTGACACCATTTCAGAATTTTCTCGATAATTGACCGTTCCACTTCTTACAGAAGCTTGACTCCTGAATTGATGCGGAGATGAGGGCAATGACATTGCCTTTGGAGAATTTAAATGCTCCCGATTATACAAGGGAGACATTTCTCCAGATATCTCATCACGAGCATCAGAGTGGAGATTTGAATCCTGATGGACACAAATTCATGGAAAACAATAAAGCAAGCAAAACAAATATAATATCAAAGGAAACACAAGTCCCAAAATTAAGGATTAAAATGATACATTTTTTGGAAGATCTTGACCATCTTGACCCTGTGCTCTCAACATGCGGTTTTGCTTCAGCGTCTCACCCATGGCACGCACAGCTCTGATCAAAACTGAACAATTGTGAGTTTCCTGGTCTAAAGTTATGTACCAAACTAGAACAAAATCCAGTGTTCAAGTTGAAGAAATTGAGAGTCCATGTTTCTGAAATTGACCAATGCCAAGGCGGAACATTCCCAATGGAACTATGGGTGATTATAAGGTTTTGCAGTCATAGCCTTATTTGGATATTCCCACCTTAGCTACAATATATCACTCATTACCCCATATAATAAATAGGCTAAGATTTGACCAGGTTAAATTAATACTTTTTCTTAAGCTATAGAAGATGAATTGTGACACAACACATCAATTTATTTCACAAATTGAATACAATGAAAGCATCCCGCTGATTTAGCTAATAATTCAACAGAAGTGGATGAAAAGCCATGAAAGCTACCAAATTCAAAGTTCAAGACAGCTATTAGTTACAAAGCATAGTTCCGATTGCCCATCAGTTCAGTCAGTGACACCAAAAATTTCTTTTCATTTTTCTTTTTGGATTATATCCCGAATAGCTTAGTTTCTTTTCTTACCAGCCATTTTTTACCATCAGTAGATCAAGTTCGAATGATCTGTGAAAATTAAATTTGAAGTAAAATTGACAAGTAATAGCTACAATTTGAGAAATCTACAGAAATTAATTTAATTGATCCAGATTAAATAAGTAGTTTTAAGAAAATATAAGTGGCATAGAGTAATACTGTCATTCATTTCAACTATTACCAAACTAATTAACATATACATTTGAAAGAAGCAGCTTTTTCCTTTTTTGAATGAAAGAAGCAGCATATTTTCTACACTCAGTATATTTTTTAGGGAAAAATGTTGTCTGGTGGAAATGCCAGATCAAATTCTCAATTTCCTGTCCAAGAATAAATTGATGGTGCATCTAGAAAACGAAGGATAAAAGAGTTATCTGATGGCAGACCCTTGCCCCAAAACCTATAAGAAAGGTTTGAAACAAGCATCAACCTGACAATATCATCACCAATCTCTGGAGTAATGCTGATGCTGCGTCTTCTCATCCTACGTCCTTCTGATGTTGATGTGCCTTCTGACCTGATACACATATGCAAGAGGAAAAAGGATTTGTTTCATAAAATGAGACAGAACAGGGCAGTTTTCTCTGATCAGAAAGCTCGGGTTGATACGAAAATAGAATGACATGCAAACTTATTTCTCCATTGGTGAGAGAATAACAATGATCTCCCTTGAGCAGGTAACAATTCTTATGGGCTATCTGAGACTGTTGGCCATATGATCTTTTTAGGGAAAATTGAACATGCACTATTTTTATAATATACAGCTAAAGACTGGTAACAGTAAGAAACCTTGATGAAGATGCACCATCTGCATAATCTCTGTGAGCCTTCCTATCACCACTGAGCATGGAACGTCCACGTGCTCGAAATAAAGGATGCTCTGGACTGGAAGGAAATGAGTGCAATTAGAAATGAAAGGACTCCTGATGAATCTAATCATACAATAGATTTTCTGTCTTTTTTTCCCTTTTTTGGCATGCAGTGAGACTCAAATAAATACTGTAAAAGTACAAGTTAAACAAATCAAAATCTGATATAAGAAAGGAAAACCTCAGACTAGCAGTCCGCTGTTCGGCAACAACTTTTCTCCTGTTGCGCCCCCAAAATCTAGTTGCAATGTCAGGTTCACTATGTGATAAACTGAAGAAGCAAGAAGAGATTCAATAATTTTGACCATCTAACTGTAAGCAAGGACATGTGACTGTGCCCATAAAAAGAAAGGATATGTGACTCTGGAAGCAACGGAGATATCCACTCAAACAAATAATCTTTACCTATACTGCCGATTAATGGTTCTGTTAGATCGCAACATCAAGTTTCTCAGAGAAAGACCAGACACATTTGAAAATCCTTCCAATCTCCTATGGAATTGAAGACTCTCATCTTTCTCCAAACTACACAAAAGAGTAGCATGTTGTAACACCAAAACCAACATAAGGTAAGTGTCCAGTAAAACAGATTTGGAGTCTGCTGACTATTTACATATGGAAAGATTGATTCAACCACCAATAGCCTACCTTTCAGGGTCTGCCTTCTCAGAATATCCATAAAGTGGGCTATTTGGCTCTAAAGGCGAATCACAGGAGTCATTTTCTGCAGAATCACTCTCCCCTGCTGCAGAAATGTGGGTCATGAATATTGCCTTTGTTGAACATGGAATCAGCTGAAGAGGATATCTCATAAGATCAACCAGTAGTTCCACAGAGTTCAAGACAACTATCGCAGACATATGCTTATAAGAGTCTACAAACTGGACACCACCATCACTTGGTAAACCCTGGCAAGGAAAATTATATGCAAAATTGTAATATATGATCAAATGAAGATAAAGCAAAATTTTCAGTTGTTAGGATGGTATGCGGTATCTAGGTATTGAACCTACCACCATGAGCTTGCTTTCCAGACCTACACTATCTGCAAGGACCTTAAACAAAATTGCCCGAGGACGACAATGACCATGTCTTATTTGTCCCAGCATCTGGACACCTCGATTCTCCAAAATGTGGGAAGACTCCTCCATTACAGCCTTTGCTGGACTCTCTGGACTTGGCCTTTTATAAAAATCAGAAACCTGTTACAAATGAAGGAAATAAATTTAAAGCATCTACTAAATGAAAGGTATATCTCAATGTATAACATACTTTAAAGTTTTCCTACTCTGCAAGGTCATATTTCTTCAGGCAACCTCTAGATACGCAGCAACTTTGCTCGGGCTAGGTTTCAATTAAATGCTGAATTACAAACAGTTGATGTCTGTTCGGGAAAATTTAATGATATTTCTATAAACATACAGTAGATGATTGTTTAGTAAATACATAGGACGTTAATTTCTGTTGTTAACTCCATAAATGAACAAGCAACACCATAAGTAGATCCCTATTGTAAGGAATCAATGCAAAACTGAGCCATCACAAATAGTATCTTCCCCCTTTTGAATTTAGAATGTATCTATGCACACACGTTGAAGGTCCACCTTAATCAAGATACCAAGAAGATAAAGCTCAGTGGCTGCAGAATATCCAGGAAATTCATAATTCTGGCAACAACTTCATGACACAGAATAAAGAAAAGAAAGTATACAAGTAGATCAAAGAGAAGCTAAAAAATTATCAGTATTCACAAAACACGCACCAAGCCATGGATCTTTTTTATCATTGCAGCTGGATTTGAAGTCATCCCCTTGCCTAGCGTCAAGGCCAGCTGCTTCAGCATAGATAGTTTTTTGTCTTTTTTGAAATCCACTAGAATGATATCTGCTCTATAACCTTCTGGCCCCATAGAATAGAGCTCTTCCAGCGTAGGAATGCAATCAAAAAGTTCTTTGAGCCTCTTTTCCTGCATTTGACGGCATTCTTTTCGATGAGGCAAAAGATAATACGACTCCTCTTTCTATTTGAATTTTGAATTAAGAGTAACAGATATGTGCAACATCAACTCTTTTATGAAAAAAAAAAAGAGAGACAACAAGATATTGTTACAAACCGGAATGACAGAGTAAAAACCATTTGGAATTGGTTCAGAAAGCACCCCGGTGCTCCAAAGAATTTGTGAGGCTGTCTCAGATGATAAACACTCTAGCTCAGAACCAGGTGATTCTCTAAGCGTTGAAGAGTCTTCTTGAGCACCAAACGACAAGGATCCAAATTTCTCCATAAAATCCGGATTCCACCATGCAGCATTAGGAGCCCCTTTCTCAGATGGCCCTGCATCATCTCGTGTTTCCTCCATTTTCTTAAGCACTTGGAATGCAAAACCATTTCAGCCCACTTGTTAACCCATGAGTAGCCTTTCCAAATCTAGTGCCATGTCCTAACTCAGATAATGAATTTGCATCTATACTTTGACCTAAATTCACTGGGTGGGACCCCTACAGCCTGCAAAATGTAGAAGGAAACATTAAAATAAATTCCTAAACTGTTAGTTGTTTATATTAAACGTCAAGGATTGCACAGTCATGAACCTAACTAACAAAAGCAACTCCAACTGATGGACCAAAAACGGAAGATGGGATCATATGACACATTAAGTGAAGCAGCAGGTTGAACAGTGATTTCTGAGTTTGCCATGTTGTTTCATAATAGAAGCTGCTGTAACTCACTGCTGATAGAACCTCACTGAGGATGTGACAGCCAGCAATAAATGATGGTGGCAATCCATGGACCAACTTACAGAACTCGACCAATCATAATGAGAAGGGAAGTCACTTTACAACCTACACAAGATTGGGTTACTACCATCAGTTGTGGAGAATCATTATGTATATGGAATCATAGTCACATCATAAATTCTGAGAAATAACTGAGCCATCTTCTGATTAGTAAAACAGGTGCCTACTCTCTCTATTATCCGTAGTTAAGAGCCCAATAGTTACATGAGAATATAAATTATCATTTCAAACTGCAGTTCACAAACACCAAGGAATTGCAAGGAATCCAGCCACCCTAAGATCAGCAAAGCATGTCTCTGATAAACATAAAATATACAAGTGAAAACGAGCTGTATTACCCATGAATTCACTGTTTATCAAGGAAAAGAAAACACGAGCGTGATTATTTATCTTAACCATGATTTCGCAATGCCCACCAAGTTAAGAACTAACAAGGTCCTTCGAGAAGAAACTTGAGAAAACAAATTCACGGGCAATTGTGTGTATAATACGGACAACTGATTCTACCTTCTAGCTGCATGATGAATCGGTCAAGTTTTCAACCAAGAATGAGAATAACTGAACATGAATCCAGTCCAAGCATGCATGTCACTTCAAAAGAAGCATACGGCATTCACATGAAGAACAAGACAAACCGAGCTAAGCATCCCCAGACAATCCACTCTCAGAGTCAATACTTGAGCTGCTTCACCAACGGCCACTACTCTCCATAACCACACAGCTCAGGCAACTAAAGTCTTTCAGATTAGACTGAAATCTGTCTACTCAAACCGCCTCGATAGGATCGGAGAGCTCCGAGGACCTGATCAAATATTCATCAAAAAGTGCATCCAAATTTTCGAATTCATCAAACTTAAACACTCAGACAAACGGGAGGAGGATGAGGACGAGGAAAACCGAATTGACGAGCAAGAGTAAGCAAGGAGGTGGCATGACATACCGCCAACAGATCCGTATATTTGAATCGGGGAAAGCTCGCGTCAGGTACACCATCTGAATCTCATCAGCGCCTCACCCCCCCGCTCCCCTCGAGGAACAGCTGACGCCAGGCGATGAGGAATGAATGCACGGAGCTCCGCAGTGAAAACCGGGAGCCGATATATTTATGTATAGGTATCGCCACAGGGAGAGAGATGGGGATTCGAATTCATTGGCAGTTCATTTCTGATTGGGGCAAGGATGCAATGCTTACTGGCCGATGAGGACAGCGACGGCTTCAGAGAGAAGACAGGTATCGGTCACGTGCGTAGCGCGGGATCTAGGGACCCCCTCTCCGATGCCCAGCTGGCCCCTTCACATAAAAATAAAAAAATCTAATTTCGAACCACGTCAGCTCACTCTGAGATTTTTTTTAAAATTATAATTTATCCATATTTACCCTATTTAAATTTGATATTTTATTTAATATATATATATATATATATATATACTCCGGCCAGATGCCTTTCTTCGTCTTGACTTTGATATTTTTCCCCTCGCTTCCTTAATGTGAGCTCCATCTTCTTGTTTGCGTCAACGCTTGAATCAAAAATCTCAGTGAATTTTCATGGTGTCCCAAACACAACTCAACTCAACTCAGACCCCCAGCTATGTGTTTGAATATTTATCATCCACCACGACTCCCATTGCCACCTTTTACCTAACCTTGATCTAGATATGAAAGAGACACACGAGCGTCCAGGGTCGTGTATCCCGTGGAAGGGTCACCCGCCCCCCACCCGGGCGGTCCACGGGTCGGTTCTGTCGTGTCGGATCAGAGAATAATATCGTACTCTAATCGGTGGCGGACTGAAACCACGTAGGGCCATCGACCGGCATTAAAAGGACCTGTTCACGCAACGCTCGCTGGTTCGCAGATTTGACGGTTTCACCAGGCACCAGAGCGGGAGTCTCCTCGCTTTGATGTTGCCAGGCGAGTCAAAACTCTAGATTGATGGGTCCGGACCCTCAGCTTTCCGAATTCAATTGAGACTGACAAGGATGTGAGTTTGAATAGGTTGATCGTGGTAGGAAAAATCAAAAACCCGTCTTTTTTATTGCGACTGGTTCCACCAACTTTTCCCCACTAATTCCATCGGATCAAGACTTAGTCGGTGCATATCGACGGGGCCATACTCGTCGGGATGGCGAAACCGACCCACGCACACGGTCGGAAATGTTAGATATGAGATGCGGCTTTTGATTTTATAACCATACGAAGATATTTCATTCACCCCGCTGCCTTGCCTCTCGCCGTTAAATTTTCCGCACCGGCGATAAAAATCGTCATCAGAGTCCGATACACAGAGGCGGCTCGATAAGCCGAGCTGATGATTGGAGATTGTGTGGCTCAGCGCTTTTGCCATCGTGGTGGATTTAGACTGCCGAACGGGGAGGGGAGGAATGCGATTAATCTCCAAATGCTCACCCAGAAGGCGGCACCGGAGACCCGTGTTCTCGGGTCCGAGCCAGCCCGTCCGGTCCACAGCAGGGGGTTAGCCCGACGCCCATACTGCCGACGTTGCTATGGCTCAAATTAACTCAATTCCAGACTACTAAATCGGTAGAGAAATAGAAATCTTAATATCACATATTTTTATTATTTATATAATTCAAGCTCAAAATTTTAATAATTATTGTTGAGTCATGGGACTCACGCATTAGTCGGGGAGGTCGGTTCGGACTTTCATGGGACTCCCACATTCAGGTGGAGAAGTTATGGACAGCCCTGAAATCGTGTGAACTCATTCAACCATGGATGAGGGCATGGCGGTGTTGTTGATATTAAACGATCCAGCGACGATCGTATTTGAAAAAAAAAAGAATTTATATTTTCTTTAAATCATCTTATTTTGCATTTCTTAAATTTTATTATTTTATTTTATTATATTTCTCCCCTTGATCTCAGTTAAGTTTCACCGTTAGATATGTTTTCGAGCCCTTTTTCTATTATTAGTGATGAAATTAATTTATTATTTTTTGTTGACTCGAAAAGGGTTCCAAATTTTATAATATCGATAATGGTCAGACTAAAAAGCACTGTCCCATTCCTATCATCGGATTGTGTCGGCCGTACAATACGATTCCGGAGCACGGGGAGGGTCGCCGGATTCACACCGTCGGAATTGGTCGAGAATTAAGCCTCGCCGATCTTCCAGCTATTCGCAAACGGGAAGTCAATCACATCCCTTCTCACCGTCACCGTCAAGACGGAACTGTAAAATAAATCCGGAATATCACATATAAATTCATTAATTCAGTTAGTTTTATTTAGAAGCACTGCCGATGTTCTTGTACAGTGAGTGATACTAGAAATATTAAACGGGTCTATTTGATCTAGAGCCAGCCCGGTAAACCTGTAACTGGCTCGGATCTTCCAAATTAACTCATAATTGCTCTTATTAAATTAATGAATGATTACAAAATTAGTTTAAGAAATAGGTTATTGAACCGAAACCTGCATAGACCATTTTTTTGTCAACTGGCTTGAACCTCCAAAATTATGCAAATCATTGGATTAATTTATTTTTTAAAAAAATAAAAAATATTATTACAAAATAATTTGTTAAAAAATAAACACTTTATAGGTCAAATCGGCCCAAGTTTTAAAATGGCCTACTTTTGAACGGTTTCAAGCCAATTCATACATGTATAAACCATAACTAGTAATTAGATTAACTTGTTAAGCAAACAGATAAAACTCTAATCAGATCAAATGGTTACATATCCGTTTTAAATCAGTTCAAACCGCCCGTCTTAACAACACTGAGTCACACAAGCAATGTGTACAATCACATGTTTACTTACCAAGTGTGGATATCGGATCCTACGTTGGCCAAGCCCAACAAGATATGTATATGTATATCTATCAAGAACAAGATTGCTGATTACCAGGAATGTGTCGGCTGTGTGATAGTTGTAAGTCAACTTCCGGTGACCCGGCTGAATTACGGCAGGATTTTTCCTTTTTTTATGGGAGAAAAATGAATTTTGGGGCTTTGATAATTTGAGAAAATTATGGTGATGTACTATTAATATAATTATTGCGCCCAGCAATAATTGTAGCAATTATCCAAATGGCTAATATCCATTTACTTATTTTTATTATGGTTTAATTCGGTGATTTGCCACTTGGGATCAGACAAAAGATTAAGAAAAAAATTTGGGATACACATGGGGCGAAAGCGATTTATTTTTGTGCAATACTCGTACGACCTGACATCTCTAATAGTTTGAAAATTCCTGACTCATGCACGGTTTTTTTGTGCTGTGATCGGGTCGTGCTCTTGGGCCATGTCAACTTTTGACGGATCAAATTATGGCAATGACGTTAAGATTGACATTCTCTCCTGATAATAGATCATGGGCTATCCTCAACCGATCCTCGTTCAAGTGTCAGTTCTTCTTGACTCCTCACCTTGTGGTGGTGCTTTCATGGGTCTGGAAAACCTTGCAACGTAAACCGCACGTGAGGGATGCGTGCTCTCCTATGACATTGTTTACTGGTCACAAATAAGTCATAATTTGTAAAAGATAGAATTCACACGAACAGAAATGAAATTCTTAATTTCATATGCAAGGTTAGGGATGGCAAAACTGATCCGCTCGGTCAACCAGGCCCGGCCAGACCTATTATGGGCAGGTCAGACCCGACCCGTGCACGGGTCGCAGTTCAGGCCTGGGTGCCTAGCGATGCCGCCCCGGCCCATTGCCATCCCTATGCAAGGTACTACTACACGCACCTCATCCTTGTTGGCTTGTATATACATTCATTTCGTTTGCGGATTCAGGATTAATTTCCCTTCGTGGGTGTAATTATTACTTGTTAAGGGTTTAAAAAAATTGATTTTTGCATTATAGAGCGGTTGCCATGCTCTACTCAGCACCCAAGCAAGTCCAACCGAAGTGTACGTACATCCTAGTTTATTCCTCTCTTCCTCTGTCAAACCTTCCGTTGATTTGATTTCGATAGTGTTTGATTAGGTATCGAGTCGATTCTTCCACAGAAACCTCTGTCACTCTCTTTCTGGGCTGGTCTATATTTCTTTGTCAAGAAATGAACTGGGTCCCTGCCCTCTCTCCTCCCTGTTCATCACATACACGACTATCTACATCATCTTAGTTTCAAGAGCTCGTCATGGTTCAACAAGAAAGTACTGTACTGTACTTGCTGGGGAATATGTTTGGGCTTTTGGGAGTGACCTGATTCAAGTTTGGTCTTTTTTTTTTCCTCTTTGCATATTCTGCAGTCTTCTAATGTCTTTCTTCTGTAGTCTTTCGTTTTCTTGTTTTCGAGCGAATATGTTCCTGGAAGAGGGGGGAAAAGGGAGCTTGTTGAGTCCTTTCTCTTATTGATTCTCTTCAATGCTTGTGCAGATGTTAGTTCTGTTCAGCTTGTTGGCTTATTGTTGTTTTCTCGTGACACCTCCTCTCATTTACTATTCGTTTCGGCTTGTTTTTTCTTGTTGTGTAGATAGGTAGATTTGGAGGAATGACGTTGGGCAATCTTATGGAAGAAAAACAGTTGGACTTCAACCAACCATTCCTCAGTGTGAGGCGATACTCATCGAATCCTGCCCCTTCAGAAGCTCAGGATCAAAGAAGAAAAGCCAGTAGCTCATTACATAAATTGCCTGCTCTTCCACGCTACAAATCAGAACTGACATCAGGTCCTGTGAGCAAGCCTAGAAGGGTTCCATTTGTATGGGGAAAGATTCCCGGGAATCCAAAGAAAGAAAAGCAATTGCATATTGTAGCTCTTGAAAGCTGTCCTGGTGCCCCAAAGTCCCCCTCCTGGAAGCACTAAAAAATTCTATCTCAAAATTTATGATTCAGGCAAGGATTCCAAGATTGTTGTGGATATAGACTCGCAAAGAATAAGCAAGACTCATTTAGTTGCTCAGCAAGTGGGAAAACCAGTGGTTAAGCGTGACAGCTCCAGGGATGAGATTGCGGATGGAGGGGATTTTAGTTCTGAGGAAGGTGATGAGGCTTTCTTGGATGCCCTGGACACGTTGTCTTGATCAGATTCATTCTTGAACTGCAGCATCATCAGCGGGTTGAGCAGATTGGATGGGCCAAACTTGAGTTCTCCCTGGAGGTTTAATGCTGACCCTGCGGCTCATGATTTAACGATGGGATGGTTCTCACAGGAACGAACAAGTTTGGGCCAAGCCCGACCCCTGTGACAATCACCATGTTGATCATGGTCACCATCACCACTTTGGCGGCCACCATGTCTAGCACCACCGCCATCTCCGCGGTGGTGGCGTCCATCTAGAGTTGGGTCCCGCCTCTTTATTATTTCACTTGCTGCCTACATGCCATCTAGAGTTGGGTCTCACCCTCATATATCATTGGATAAAGTCGTTGGTTATTGTTAAAGAAGAATAAAGTCCGCTGTTCGGCCTATGGCCTCCCATGATTGTCTTCTTCAATATCTCTACTCTCTCAATTTCTTCACCAAGGAGCCATGATATCCTGAGATTAGAATTGCTGCTCCCATGTCAGGGAAATACGCAGTCCGATCTCCCCGATAACAGGTTGACAGGGAGGAGACGGAGGAAATCGTGAAGCATGTTCATTGCTGCCCTGTACCTTCTGCTGTACCTGGTTGTTGTAGAGCGCAAGTTGACACCCTAGCGGATTCTTCTGCTGGCCGAGTGAGAGCTTCCCCCAGTGGAAGCCAAAGCAAAGGGCTGTGAAGAAGCTCACAGCGATGGCAAGATCCAAAAAAGATCGCCAATCAGCCAGCCAGGAATTTTGTGACTCGAAATTCCATCTTCTCCACCTGATACGCTACCAAAATCTCCTCCGGATTCTTGGTTGCCCTGGGCTCTGCTCGCTGCTTCCTCCAAGCGCTCATCTTCTTCCGAGACTGCTATCTATGGGCACGGAGACTGTTCTACCAAGTTGTCGCTTTCTTGTAATCGCAGATCTATGAGCCGACGGTTTGACATTTTACTCAACTGCCACCTAATTTACTCTTGTTCTACGTCGTGCACGCATCAATCAGCAATAAGTTTCTATTTGGACCACAGCAAACTCTGACGCAGTCTTTTTCGATCCTCTATTCCTGGCTGGCCACATGAAACTTCATTGGCAGGAAGTTTCGTCTGCAGACAATCCGAAAACGAAATGCATCAGGATCATCCTTCACCAGGCCCAGAATCTTCAACCAAAGAACCAAAACGACTACCCGGGCATCATGCCTACGTATACGTGGGCATGTGAAGCAGCACATATATAGCAGAACTTACAGGGAGAACTGACAAGGAATAATTATGGCGAGGGAGTTGGTTCCATTTCAACTACGGAATTTAATATTTACTGTGAATTCTAACTCTATAGAAAGTGAAAGATCAAGTAAGATTACTAAAAAAAAATGGCATTAATACAAGGTATATCAATCTCCCTAACATGCTCACCACCCCAACGGCTACAAGAGCAAGAAAATCTCCACGAAATCCTTCAAGTAATAGTTAAGTGTAGAATAATAACTCATAATCACTTGAATGAAAGAATTAAGCACAATGCACCAACGAAGACCACATTTCGGTTAGTCCTATGTGACCTCTTCATGTCGCACAAAATTACACATACATCAACCAAATCCCACTCAGTCAATAACACCAGCGACCCAATCACCATATAGAGCCCATCACCTCAAACTAGTCAACAATTTAATGGAGCCCAATCTAACAAGATCATCATCAACATTTCCGGCAGAGACATTATCTCATAGTTGTTGCAAGCTGAGTAGACTTGCCATTTAACCACGACACAACCAATAAAAGGTAGAATCATAAGCACCAGTTCACAGAGGTGGTACATCACCATCTAATAGATTTTCTACCGATAGAACTTTAATTTACATAGCATAAGTCAAATGAAATCAAATAGCCCACATTCCAGTACTACACACTTGCATCTAACATTGCAACATAATTTAACGCATATCTCAATCACCACAGAGATGATGTTATCAAGTAATCATAGACGACTTATGTAATAATCTCTTACCACTGACTATAATCCTAAAGGATATTAAATAATATCAAATCTAAAATCCAATAGTAAGTATGGTGAAGGTTAAATTTTCAAACTCTCCAAAATTTCTTCCGGGATCAAATAGAGTCTATAGAACCTAATAATCTAGGTTTTGATACTAAACTATCACGACTTGAAAATTTGATAGGATTTCCTTTGTAACTTGGATATCCTATAAATAAAATTATAACCATGTTTCTTAGAATAATAAATTAATATAAAAATTTACAAAAAAAAAATTCAGTTTGTAACGTAATCAACATAACTTAATTAAACTAAACCAAATTAGAAAAAATAAAATAAAATTTAACTATCATCCTTCTGTCGGTACCCACTATCTATATAAAAAATTACCTTGCTCATTCTATGTGTCCTTTCATACTTTAAACTTATCCGAAAAAAATATATGTAGAAAATGTGAGTTGCATATCAGTAAATACAAAATTTCAAAGTAAAATAATAGTTTAACATATTAAACTATTTGCCTAATCCACATTATTAATCTTACATAGTAACATACTCACTTGAAAAAATAATAAAAATAATTTTTTTAATTTAAATTCTCTTACCTTAAATACTTGCATATGCAACCATTACATATCTCAAGTCTCCACTATCACTACCAATTTCATCTATCTAACCTACCCATCCATGATATATCAAGTATCTCTGTTTTTCTTACCTTTCTTCTCATACTGATCCCCTTCCCTTTGCTACAATTTCTTGCCAGTGACCGTCTCATTGCTTTATCTTCAACTTGAAAATACCCACCAACAATGATCAATAAAACTCACATCGGAACCACGAGACTTAAAGAAGGCATGTTCAGATTTTCTTCTCAGCTGCCTCTCGTAACACCTACCAGAATCCAACCGGCCACATCACGACACGGTTTAGTTTTCGGGAAAGTGACGGAACCTATCCAGCACATCAAAAGCATGTGGACCTTAATTTTCCTTATGGGACAGAGCACAGTCCGGGGAAAAGACTTTCAAGAGCATTTTAAGCTGACCAATCTCACGATGATGCAATGGGAAATAATAAATTGAACTAATATAATCGATGACAAGTGTAACAACTACTTCGCTGATGGGCACCCACCTACTCATCTGAGGTTAACTGTAATCTTTACTGAGTATATTTTCAAACTCAAGATGAGCAGCTAGGTGGCTATCGAACACCGACGCACATCTGAAGCATGTGACAGGACTCTGCAGAGAGGGAAGGAATCATGGTGAGGGGTTTGGTTCCTCAGTTTGATGTGGCTATGGAGGCGGATCGGGCGGTCTCCTCTCCATGCTCGCCGGAGTCGCGTTCTCCGTCACCGCCGTCTCCTCAGCCGTGTCCGCTTGCGGATTGGTCCCTCCGTTTTATCCATGGCGTACTTTGACCGACACTGCACGCAGCCAGTGGGACCATCTCTACACGACCTGCAATCTAATTTAACTCTTGGTCAATGTTGTGCACGCATCAACCAGCAATAAATTTCTACTCGGACCGCAGCAAACTCTGACACAGTCTTTCTCGGCATCCTATGCTTGGACGGATCATAAGGATAAGATTAAGCTCGTGGTGTCATTATTTTTCTTTTAGTTTTTTTTTTCTGGCCACATAAAACTTCATTGGCAGGAACTTTCGTCTGCCGACAATAAAACTCCATTGGCAGGAACTTTCATCGGCCGACAATCATCATCCTTCACCAGGCCGAGAATCTTCAACCACAGAAACAAAACAACTACCCGGGCATCATACCTATATATACGTGTGCATGTATGTAAAGCAGCACATATATAGCAGAACTTACGGGGAGAACTGAGAAGGAATAATTATGGCGATGGAGTTGGTTCCTCAGTTAGACGGCTACGCAGGCGGATCGGGTGGCCTACTCTTCTTGCTCTGTGCAGTCGTATTCTCCGTGTCTGTTATTTCCATGATCGTGTTCGCTTGTGGCGACAGCGGCGGCAATCAGGGTGGCAGACGCAGCAGACGCGGTAGTGGTGGCGGCTGGGTCGGAGGCGGCGGCGGAGGCGGAGGCGGCGGCTGCGGCGGAGGCGGAGGCGGAGGCGGGTGTTAAATTTGGGACTCTTATGATTTCAGTTTACCACGCACATGGATCTGTCCAGGGAACTGGATCCACTACGTTGTTGTCCTGTAAAGGGCAACAAAAAGCATGTATTAATGGATGATTACACTGCAGTAGCGGTGTCTTGGGCTATTTAAAAAATTCCCATTAGATCGGTCTATTAAATAGTAAAACCCTCTAATTATAATTTTCTCTTAATCCACAACACTCAAATCGAGAACTTGCTAGAAGGAGAACTCATTGAATCATTTCAATCAAATTATACTTGTTGGTAAAGATATTCTAATTCTTTGTAAGTGCTCTCTCCGAATTCCCAATGGACCGTACAGTCTTATCATGTTACATAGAAATCCAAGAAAAATGGAATCAATCTAAGTTTAGTTCAAATCGATCCTACATAAAGTAACATTCTCTTAAGCTCGATCAATTTCCTCTCTGCTTCGGACCTTATTCAACTACTTCAACTAATTTATATTAGTTAGAAAGCCCACATTGCTCAATGCATGAGTTTCTAACCGAGACCTTTGGATCAATCGTGTCGAAAATTGTCAATCCCTGAAAAAACAAATTCCAGAGACTCTAGGCTTGGGCCCAAGCTTGTGACATGGGCTTAGCTAAAACGGGCCACATTAGAGGCCCAAATGTCATCCACCGACTTGCTTGGGCCCGAGGAGTCGGTCCAGAACCGAGAAGCGGATTCGGTTGTGGGCTAGGGAGGCGAGAGTTCGGTTAATCAATTCTGGCCAGATAAGAATTTCTCTGGCTCAGGCATCACGCAGGCGAGCTCCTACAGCGAAGAAACCCTAGGTCTTGTTCATCAGCTAGCAGCGAAGAGGACCGGAGAGATCACGAGAGACATGTCAGGAATCGGACCGATCTCGCAGGACTGGGAGCCAGTGGTCATCCGCAAGAAGGCCCCCAACGCCGCTGCCAAGAAGGACGAGAAGGCCGTCAACGCCGCCCGCCGTGCCGGCGCCGAGATTGAGACCATCAAGAAATGTAACCCTTTTTTTCCCTCTCGTAAAACTCGATACGTCTTCCGTTTACTATGTGTTTTTGGTTAAAAGTTTGCGTTCGATTGGATTGATCGATGACAGATGCTCGCGCTGTGTTGTTATGTTCGATAGCGAGCTGCAAATAGAGAGAAATGGGTGATTCCTGTGGCCTCTATCCAGTTACTGTAGCTGATGATTTTTTGTCCATGACAAAAGCTTCTTTTTCCTCATTCTGTCTCGTTTCTAGTTTTTTTTTCCCCTTGGCGGAAGTCTCGTTTCTCGTTGAATCTGAAAATTGTCTTTTGATTTGTCGGTTGGAAGCTTATCAGCGTATGATTCATGACATTTATGTCCTATTCTTATGCGAGAAGATCGAGTTGCTTCCTGATGATTGATCTCCGTTGCAGATAATGCTGGGTCGAACAAAGCTGCTTCCAGCAGCACTTCTCTGAATACGAAGAAGCTTGATGAAGATAGTGAGAACCTTTCACGTGAGTTTCATTTCTTCTAAAGATGTTATACAATTTACGAGCTTTATGCAAGTAATGATCTACGTTGCTATTGTTAAAGCAAAACAGTTGGTCATCTGCTATACGCTTTAAATTTCCCTACAGTTTGTATTTCTTGATTGAAGTTGCTGTTTGATTACATTTTGATTCTTCTTTTCTTGTGAACCGTGAAAACTAATCGTGTGGTTTGAGTTTCATGCATTTACTTAGCCCAAGTAGTGAGATTAATGTGTTTAAGATCTAGAGTTTGCGATTGCCTTCCAAAATTCTATAATAGATTTCAAGATCATGATAGTGCTTTGTGTGCTGTCTTAAATGGAATGAGATGCAAAAGTCTTGACACTTACTAGTTCACATATGTGGCTGTGGATCAAGTTCTCTTCATTCTGTTATTGAGGTTTTTCTGCCCGCAAGATGGAAGATTTCCACCTTTTTCATTGAGTTTTTTTTGTGGATTGTATTTGTTGACATGAACAAGTAACCTGCTTGGGCCCATCCATTTGCCTTTGCAATTGTGTCTTTCAAGATGAGCAAATGAAAGGAAGCGGTAGTGTTAAAGTTCTGTAAATTTCTCTGGTGTGCTCCAGCAGCACTGATCGGTTGTAAAATTCTCTCATGCGCTTCAACAGTGCTGACCGGTTGTTGTTCCTGCAGATGACCGTGTGCCCACTGAGATGAAGAAAGTTATAATGCAGGCTCGGATGGACAAGAAGCTCACTCAGTCTCAGCTAGCACAGGTCTTTCCTCTCTTTCTCTCTTTCTTTCTATGTGTATATATATACCTATTCTTAGATATGAGCTAGTAATATTAGTATCTGCAACTGGGTAAATGCTGCATAAAGTTTCCACAAGTGCACACTCTACATCAAATTAGTAAAATTTCAATGTGATGGAATAATTTACAAACCGGACCTTGACGATCGTGTTCCAACTGTTTTGCAGCTGATCAATGAAAAGCCACAGATCATCCAAGAATATGAAGCTGGGAAAGCAATACCGAACCAGCAGATAATCATCAAACTGGAGAGGGCCCTTGGGGTGAAGCTGCGCGGGAAGAAGTGAAGCTTATCATGATGGATATATAAGTAATTGGAACTCTTGTCAGTAACTGCTGCGCTCGGTTCTAGTCGTGTTGCACTTGCAAAATGCTTTAGGCTCTTGATTGAGTTGTGTGCAGGAGTTCTTTGTATCTGTGAATGCTAATGATGGGATTGCTCTTTCGTGTTTCTCGAGTAATAAAGATTCTGGTTTCATCTTTTCGTTAAACGTGCGAGAAGTAGCTTTTGAATTGGCGACTGGGTGTGTGCATAGTTGTTTACTGATGCGTCAGTTCTTGGGGAAATGCTCCATGAAGCAAGACTTCAAGCTCGAATGAGTACACCATTTGATGATACTGCGCAGGATGAGTAGCTTCCCATTTCCCCACTTTCACGGTGGGGCTGCAGGTCCTCACGAAGGAAATAACTGTCTTATCGTGTTATGGACGCTGTTAAACTCGGAGTTTGTCGTTTGGAACGAGCAGATCAATAAGTCAATTCTCGGACGATGTTTGTTTTATGTAATGGTGCGGTTCCAACGACTTCCTCTGGGTAGCTGAAAATCTGATGAATCAATTGAATTCAAAGCTGTATCAGGAAAGGCACTAGAGCAGAAGCAATAAGTAGTAGAGGCAAGGGAACAACCTTGGAGGTAATGTTGTAAATGGACCAGAGTTCGAGGATCAAATTGAAATTTGGGATTTCCTTCTAAACGACATCTGCATTGTGCGTAGCGGGAGACTGCGAAGTCCGTTACGTCTCCGATACTCCAGTCTCCAGCTCATCCTCCTCCTCCTCCTCCGATCACCGTCCTGTCTGAGCTGAGCCGCTGGGAGACCCTGATAATCCAGTTGATCTCGCAAATAAATAAGTCATTCGTGAGTAATTGCTGGTTGCGTCACGAATTCGGATTGCTTCTGGGAGCTGTGAATCCGAATCATGGCCGTGGCCGATGTCGCCATATCTTGCCTAGATTCCATCAGTCAAGTAAGCTGAGATTTCTCTGGGCACATTTTTTTCATGTTTCTTGCACGCTTAGCTTATCTTTTGGTTGCTTCGATGATTCTGTTGATGAAATGGTGCCTCATTCACTGATGGTTTGTTTGGCCCGTAGTAAGCTGACTCTTTTGTAATTCGTACTTACGTTGCCGTTGTTTAAGGTTACAATATTCTTCAGTTGTTAGTGAGATTGGTTAACCGTGATGTTTTTCTTCCTCATGCTCTATTACTACCATTCTCATGTTTTCCTTTGGTTCAGCTATCAGAGCACATCAAGGATAGTGTTCTTTACCTTGATGGAGGATGCACTGAAAGTTTCCAGTATCTTGGGGCTTTTCCTTTGTTACTTGACCTCGGGGCATGCACAGTTTGCAGCTTGGAGAACATGTCTCCTCTTGATCTGGTCAGACTAGCAGATTTCTCTTTTTATGTAGTACAAGCATGTGCACGTTTGCTCATTTGCATGCAGTAATGGGACTTAAAAAAAATGTGGATGCCTTCCATAGACTAGATCTCGATTATTTGGAGGAGTCCTGATAATTGGCTGGTGGGGAATCGTGCAGCAATTTTCTTCTTCCAAAACTGAAATTTAAGTTGGCCAAAGAATCTTTTGACATATAGCATATTTCTACATGGTGTGGTAGCTGTGCATTTGGATAACAGTTTTATCATGTCTATGTGAAACCTGATGTTCTCAATGAACTTATTCCTGGGCTTCTTCAATAGGTGGTTGATTGGAGCTCAAAGTTGGGTCCTGGTAGGAACATCGTAATCATGACATCTCGTCTGCTGAGTGATGCACATCGATATATCTTACGATGCCTGAGCTCGCACCATGGTGTTCATCATTGTACAATATTTACATCCATATCAGAGGTGCTTATTCCTTATTCAATTTTTTGGGTGGCTGGCTATGTTATTTTCCTTGAGCTGTGTATGGTTATTCCATCTAACAGAATATTCATTTTGCTCCAGATAGCCCATTCAGCATATCCTGATTCACCCTTGGGACCTGATGCTTTTCATGAATATGAGACACTGCTTGCTCAGGATTTTGAAGAGCTTGTCAAGAGAAAGCGGGCAAAGGCTACTCAGTCGAGAGATGAAAATTTTCCAGAAACAAAGCCAGCAGAGGAAGAAGGATGGTTGCAGTTCACTTCAAATGACAAAGACAGCCCTGATCTAGGAGTTACTTCCAGTGGGAAGAATTTAGTTGAAGACAAATTAACCAGTCCCCTGGATGATGTAGGGAAAACTTTGATAGTATCCGTGCATCACTTCCCTATGATATTGTGTCCTCTTTCTCCAAGAGCCTTTGTCTTACCTTCAGAGGGATCTGTTGCTGAAGCATACTTGTCACTCCAGCATGATGATTCCTTGAGCCAGGGTTTACCTCCTGTGAATTCTGCGATGCCATCTGATGGTGATGATGCTTCTGCAGGTGTGATGCTTACAGCACATTTTCTATACCATTTGGCTGCCAAGGTAAACCATGAGTAAAATATGAAAATCCACTTAGCCCCCAGATGACAATTTAGACTTGTTTTCCTTCTTTAACTTCATTTTATAACTGGGGTAGAGTAGAGTGTAATATCTGCTTTACCCTGATTCATACTTGGGTTGGCTGATGTTTTGAGAACCATGGAGGAGATAGATCCAGTTCTATATAGCATAATAAGTCCCTTGAGAACACTGGTTCATTATAGTGCTAATGATAGTTCATTCTTCAGGAAGCGATGGATTTTCCATGATCCTGGCAAACGTTCATCTGCAAATATATTCTAATTGTCTTTTCTTATTATCTTCCATGAAATACAAGTAGGTTAAAATTGGAGACCTTGTATATGCTGTTTCCTGACTATGGTTCATTCTGTTTTTTGGCCTTCAGATGGACTTGAAGATGGAAATCTTTTCCTTGGGAAATTCATCTAAAATGGTTGGGAAGATTTTGACGGACATGTCAAGTCTATACGATGTTGGTCGTCGAAAAAGATCAGCAGGGCTGTTGCTTGTCGATCGGACCCTTGATCTTCTCACTCCTTGCTGTCATGGGGACTCACTTGTTGATAGGATAGTTTCTTGTTTGCCTCGAAGAGAAAGAACAGCTGCATCTGCTCGCGAAAAAGGTTCACAAATTCAGTTCAAACAGGGGATGGGAAACCTTCAGCGAACTTCTCTCAACTTTCAGATACCACTTGATGAAGTTCTAAGTGGAGAAGAAGACAAAGTGAATAATAATCAGCTTTTCAATGGGATTGATTCTTTTCTGCTCGGTTGGAATTCTGATGGCTATGGTTCAAAAACTGTTGATTCAGTGAAAGTGAATACCAGCTTTCAGAAACGTGAGCACATTTCTCCTCAGATGGAACTACTTAAAGGGTCCATAGTTGCTACAGAAAGTCTTCGTGGAACCCCGTACTTAGAAGCTCTTCTTGACAGAAGAACTAAAGATGGAGCCATTCTAGTGAAGAAATGGCTTCAAGAAGCCCTACGTCGTGACAATATAAACATAAATGTAAAAGTTAGAGCTGGTTTTGCTTCAAGATCGGAGTTGCTCCCTATGCTAAAAGCTCTTGTGAAAAGCCAGTCCTCTTTAATCAAGAATAAGGCACTTATTCAGTTAGCAGCAGCAGCAGTACTTGCTGTAGATGAATCACATAGTGCCAGGTGGGATGCCTTTATAAGTGCTGAGAAAATGTTAACCGCAAGTGCTGGAGACACTAGCCAGAGTCTTGCTGCTCAAATTGGTGACCTTATCAATAAAAGTGCATTTTTGCATTCTCATGGACAGAAAAATGGAAACAAAGAGAAGCCCCAAGGTCTTCTTTCTCTTCATGATGCATTGCTCCTTACTGTGGTTGGATACATATTGGCTGGTGAGAACTTTCCAACGTCAGGCACTAGTGGCCCTTTCACATGGCAAGAGGAGCATTTATTAAAAGAGGCTCTTGTGGATGCAGTTATTGATAACCCTGATGTTGCAGAACTCAAATTCCTTCACGGTCTAAAGGAAGAGCTTGAGGCTAACAGAAAAAGGATTATTGCAGAAGAAAACAGAGACACACCTGCTAAGGAGCCTGATATTGATGATTTTGATGATGATCAGTGGGATAGTTGGGGTGATGAAGATGCCGATCAAAATAAAGATCAATCTTATGGTGATATGCAGCTGAAGTTAGAGCTGCATGATAGAGTTGACACCCTGTTTAAGTTCCTCCACAAGCTATCGAGTTTGAAAAGTAGGAACAAGCCATTTGGGGAAGGCATATTCTCACTGGAAAGTGGCTTTGGTGTTGATCCCAGCTCAAGTAAGGGATTCCTATACAAGCTCATAACAAGGGTCTTGAGCAAATCTGATGTCCCTGGTTTGCAGCATCATTCCTCCACTGTGGGTCGCCTGTTTAAAAGTGGGTTTGGAAGATTTGGCCTCGGGCAGGTCAGTGTCACTCTGAATTTGTAATTCCATGTGCACATATATTATGTTTGAATCCTAAAGAATCCCTGGCATTCAATTTCAAATCTGCGCAGGCAAAGCCAAGCCTAGGTGACCAAAATGTGATTCTGGTATTCGTCGTTGGGGGCATCAACGGTCTTGAGGTTTGTTACTTTTTTACATGTTTACCATTTATCGACGAAGCATGAACTGTTCTTTCACTGTTGATTCGTGCATCCTGTAGGTAAGGGAAGTTCAGGAGGCGGTCTCGGAGAGTGGAAGGCCCGACGTGGAATTGCTTCTTGGAGGGACAACTCTCCTCACCCCAAACGACATGCTTGATTTACTATTGGGACAGTACAGTTACATTTGATTCCTTCTACTTTGATTGTGCAATCCCTCCTTCTCCTGTACATCTTTAGGCTGTCACTTTTCAGATTGACAAGCTGACTTCCGTTTTGCCGATTCACCACAATTAAATGGCAAAGAAGCGGGATGATGCTCTTTAAATGGCACTGCCTCAGATGTCTGAAAAAGTTCCTTCTGCACGTTGGGATATATGTTGGTTGATCGAATTTGTTACTTGAAGATCTCTAGCTGTGATCATGCCCCCACAAGCTCACAGGGAGTAGAAGGGTTTCTCGAGGGATTTTGAAGGTTCTTCTGGTAAAAGATAGAAGAACAGTCGGATGAATCCTGCAATGAGGCATACATACTGTTTCTGTAATTTAAATTATTTCTGGAAATTTAAAAAAACTTATTTGTCAAATTAAAACATATTTCCGCATAAGGTTTAATTGTAAATTACGAATTATATTATTTGATCATACGATATTTACCGTATAATTTGAAAAATTATAGTAAAAGAATTTATAAATATTATTTTATTAATCACTTAATTGTTAATAATCAATTTTTTTTTTATTTTTTCCCGAATAGAACCAATTCTCGCTCCTCCGTGTCGTTGGTCTAAAACCCTGAGAGGCTCAAGTGTGTGAAGTTAAAGCCCATTTCCAGTCTGCTCCGCCACATCGCAGTACCCGAGCTGCCATGGCTGCTCTCAAGCTCCTCCTCTCTCAGGCTCGGCGCCACTCTCTGTCCAGATCCACCTCCCTACTCGTCCGCAATCCTATCTCCTTCCACTTCCCCAAACCCCTTTCCTCCTCGGCGGGATCCGATGCCCCTGAAGATCCCCCGAGGCCGCAGTCCGTGCCAATCCAGCCCGTCTCTTACCCTGCAAAGCCCAAGCAAGAAGAGCCTGCATCATCCGAAGCCTCGCCTCCTCAGGAGGCTCAGCCGCCGGCGCAATCTCGAACGCAGTCGGAGGATGCCCCGGTTCTCCGGAGCCGGTCTGCGTGGTCTCAGGAGGATCTGCGTTACATCAAAGACGCAGGACCGACAATAACTCCGGTGTCATATCCGGCGCGTGTGGCTCCTTTGCCCGAGGACAAGGCTCTCGATGAAGACAAGGGTGAGGAGGTGGAAACGGAGGGGAGGCGTACTGAGGCAGATAGCCGAGTTGCAGGGATGCGGAGGAGGATGGCCGCTAGGATGTTCGTGGAAGAGGAAAGGGATAAGGTGCCGTTTCCGAGTTTGATTATGGTGGAGAAGAATGAGAGGAAGCCTGTCTACGATTTAGCCGAGGCAATTCGGCTCGTCAAGGTCCACGTTTTTTAGTTTTCTGATCCCCTTTCTCGCTAATAAAAGCATCAAAAAGGAGGAAATTGATTGTCCTTTTCCGCGTGTAACAGAAAAGACTGAAACTATAGTGTAATTATCGATGGAAGTGAAGGTGCTTCATCCAAATTCTAGTACATGCTTAGATTACTCTAAAAAATATGTGTAGTATATGCTCGGTATTACCTTCAATTTGTGGGGGATATCCTATAGTGATTATGTTTCTATATGCTGGATATGGAGGAAAACTTGATTATTAATATGGGTCTGGATCTATGTGATATCAGGCTAATGCAAAGGCTAACTTCAACGAAACTGTTGAAGCGCACGTGAGGCTCGGGATAGAACGAAAGCGAAGCGACTTGGTACTGAGCAACTGATTCCACTATGAGTTGTTTTTATATCGATCTCCAGTTTGTTTGTTGGAAATGATCCACGGTTGCATGATGATAAGACTTACAGCTATGATGTTGAGTTGAGCTGAACTGTTTTGTTGGTATGTCTAGTGTAGTCACTGTCAAACTGCCAATTTTACACATCAGTATCTGATAATCTATTGTGGTTGCTATGGAAAATGTAGATAGTTCGTGGTAGCATGGTTTTACCTCATGGTGAAGGGATGAAGGTATTAGCTAATGCCTTGTTGATTCTCTGTGAATTTGACTCTATTGGTTCTATATCAACCATTTGACTTTATCAGCTGTAGTTGAAATTCTTTTGCTTGTTCATGTTATCTTCAGGTTTCCAAGATAGCATTCCTCGGTGAGGGATCGGATGCTGAGGAAGCTAGAGCTGCTGGAGCTGATGTTGTTGGTGGCCTTGAACTTGTTGAGGAAATAACCAACAGTAAGAAGAGTTTAAAGGAATTTTATATATGATAGTTATATCAGCAACTTTTAGGAATGAAAAGTCTTTAGTAGATAGTGGGCATCTTTTTAAAAGCCAGCAATGTTGGTAAGGTGGTGAATTTGCTTCTCTATGTAGGTGGCAATTTCTTAATGTTTTTGACTGTTAAAGGAAGCCAGTTTCTGAGTATTCTTTTATCTTTATAGTATTTTTTGCTAGTTTGTGGATATGATTAGCATTATTATTACTGGTTTTGTTGATCCTTTTTTTATTTCCCTGAATTATGCGTGTTGTTGATGTTAGAAGGAAATTATCATCGCCCTGCAATTTACTGTTTCTATCCTAATGTTATGATCATTTTATTCCTGTGGAAAATGTTTTTTGCTCAACTCCAACTTGTTCAATCTAGGTGGTGGGAAGTTTGATGTACAAAAGTGTTTCACCACTCCGGACTTCATGCGCCATGTCTTGAAGGTTCTGTTTTTCATTTTGTTTTCCTTTGTCTTCCAAAAATTTTGATGAGTTTCTCAATTCCACTATTTACTTAATTTATGTATTGCCTTACGCAGATAGGGAAGATTCTTAAACCTCTTGGTTTGCTCCCAAATGCCAAGGTGAGTTAATTTTGTTCTTTTACTCTGTCTTGTGAGTCATCATGGGTTGAATTACTAAAGTTACTGTTTATTTATATGGCATAGCAAGGTACACTGATCACAAATGTAAGTCAAGCAATTAGGGATGCAAAGAGAAGCAACATCGATTTTAAAATGGATAAAACATCAATCGTCCATGTGGGACTTGGAAAGGTACCTTATCTATGAATACAAAAAAATTTCTGATTCTAGCGTTGTTGTATGGAAGCAATTTTAATGGCCTAATGCCATCCATTTCACAAATATAATGCAGGTGTGTCTACCAGAGGAGTCTTTACGTGAGAACATTGGTGCTTTTGTCAATGCACTTCTACGTGCAAAGCCTGCTGGCCTGAAGAAAGGTGGGACTTCAATGTTTTCCTTGAAAATAGGGGAAAAAAAGGAAACTGGCAGGAAATTCTTTGATCTCCTAGGGCCATCTTTTCAGGATATGGACTTTGTTCATCTGGACCATTCTAGGTTTCTTTGGTCCCACTCCTCTCCCTTAATCGATTATTCTTTTTCTCCCCTCCTATACATTTGTATGTTTTGCGACAAGACCTATTTGAATGTACTAGCTATTTCTAGTGACGCTCTTTGTGGTGGTGGGAGATAGCATTACTGAGCAATGAAGTTCCAGGATACAAAACCCTGATTCATCTTTTCTTGAAGGAATTTTTTGATCTATTCTTGCTTGGATGTTTAAAATGAGCTGCAATTGGAGATATACCATTTAAACACATTCCATCTCTGACATAGAATCTCTCTCTCTCTCTCTCTCTCTCTCTCTTTTTCAGCTTCTAAGTATGCGGGATATGTGAATGCCTTCCACATTTGCAGCACAGTAAGTTTATCTCCAAACCTGTGGCTCTTCTAGTTTTCTGCTTGATTTTGATGGTGGAGGATTACATGTGAAATTTAGGTCCATTTTGTTACCATTTTTTAGATTAAGCAGAGTATGCTGAAACTCTGTTGTTGTTCATGCCACTTGAACAAATTAATTTTGATTATTATCTGGCAATTTCTAATAATTAAACAAATCATTCTCGTGAGAGAATTTAATCAAACTCACTCTTAATTTTTTTGGTTAGTCAATTAACCTAGAATGAGGGGCTCTATTTTTCTATATGTTAATCAGTCAGATTTCTGCTGCCAGCTCTCCCACAAATAATACATGCACTGTGTACATGCAGATGGGTCCTGGATTTTCTGTTTCGATACAGTCATTATCAAAAGCTGCCGATCACTACAGTAGGGTCCAGCTTAGCTGATTTAGCCTTCAACTGCTTGGATCGATCTTGATGAAGGAAAAAGAACTACTTCCCTGTGCCAGAATTTGTGGGCATCTCCTGGTCGCCTATCTGCTTTTGCCAGAGAGGAAACTGGTGTGTAAGGGGTATTTCTTTAATGAACTTAGACAGGATAACTCTACCGTAGGCTGAATTAAAAGCACAACTAAAGAAGTCTGTACAAAATGTTGTATCAGGTTGGGTCCCATTCTCAAGAAATTTTGGATGGATGCATTCGGCATCATAAGATTTAGGTAGCCAGAGGCTTTGATGAAGAAATCGTGAAATAATATTCGCCGCAATTTGCTGCATTTTTCTGGTCATTGATTTACTATGTCTTTCAGTCACGGTAACTGTTAACAGCCAGTAAATTTCTGGATTCTGTTGATTATGGTTTGAGATTTCTTATTGTCGCGCATTTGTTCCTAACTTTAGTGCTGATAGTGGTTGTGCTGTGATAAGCTTATGGTTGGTCTCAAGGCTCTTAGTTTCGGTAGCCGCCATGTCCAAGGGTCTTCACGCCTTTTTTTTTTTTTTAACTTTTGGCGAGCAGTCAATCCATGGAATTTGGATGGAAGAGAGTCTCTCCCTCGAGTCACTTGAGCAGGCATCTCTTTGGATGAATTGGTGATCATCCATAGCTGCATGACTGATCACACTGGAATGTTTCGGAGCGCGATCCTGAAACTCAGATTCCAAAGGGGCTTCTGTTCTCGGTGCACTTCATCCTACATTCAAAGCATTCTCACGGTTTTCTTTTTTTTCATTCATAAGAGTCGAACAAAAATGTATACTGGCAAGTCTAGTTAACTTGTGCATGGAATAATGGCCTTTCTTGGGAGACATTAAGCAAATGGGCGCGACACTTGTCCATTCCATTCTCAACCAAGATTCAATGAACTCCTCCTCCTCTCTGTCCATGTGCTTAATGTGCCATTGCACTTGCTTCTAAAGCATGTAACCACAAAAAAGAAAAGAAATGCAAATGGCTTTTCTATGTCTTTGGATACTCTACCCATTATCTCATCCTCTCACAAAAAAGTCGTATTTCCTTGGACGGGAAATTAAGCATAAATTTTTTAAAAAATGTTATTGAGAAAATTAATTAATTAATCTAAAGAATTTATTAAGGCGGTGAAATTAATCTTTTACCGCGAAAGATTGGACCGTTGGGACTGTTCGCTCTTAATATTCCCACGCGCCACACTACAGGACAAAGCCAAGACCTCTGCTTGCTGACACACTCACTGACCCAGAGAGAGAGAGAGAGAGAGAGAGAGCTTTTCCTTCCACTTCGATTTCCGCGCGAAAAATGAGTCTCTCTCTCTTCTCTCTCTCACATTCCGTCCATTGTTCTGCTCCTCCGGTTGCCGTTTCTCAGCATCTTTTCCGCTCACTAGGCTACTAAGCTAGGGTTCCTCTCACAGTATCTTCGCAGAGGCTGCACTGAATTGTGGTAGCGGTGAACGATGGAGTCGCCGGACGCGGAGTACCGGAGGAAGGAGAGGACGGCGCTGGCGATAATCATCGTCCTCGCATCGCTTGCGGTGGCTTCGATGCTCGTGGCTTTTAGCTACTACTGCTACATCAGGAGCAAGGTCTCCAAGCGCCCGAGCAAGCACAAGAGTGAGTCGCTTTCTTTTTTTTCCTTTTTTGCTAATTACAAGAGCATTTGCTTCTGGTCAACCGCTTTCTCTCTCTAAGAGACACAGTGCGTTTGAACCGTCGATTTCATCCCTCGTATAGCCGTTTTCTAGTCAGCTGGAGATGCTGATGCTTAAAAACTGGCTTCCTGCTAGTGCTTGGGAGGTGGATTTTTCTTGCCATTTCTTGCTTTTACTGTGTCTGTGGTTGTTTTGTCCATACTGTTAGGGCATTTTTGATCTGTTAGATTGTACCGGTGATAGAAAGAAGTTGCTCATCGGAAAGATTTTCCGAGTCTTACCCTTCGATTATCTGGGTATAGTGCTGTGTGCACTATCACTTGCGGAGATTTACATTAACTGCAAGATCATTCAGGGGGCCGGAATATTACCTGTCAGCTCTACCATGTGTCTAGGTTGTCATTTTCCCTAAATCCCCACTCTATTCCTCTGGTCCCTCAAATTCCAAGTCCTAGTCATTGTTGTAGGGGGTTCACTATTTACTTCTATTATTAACTCCGAGATCTGGTAGCTCAGCATAAAAATATGATTTTAAATAAACATACGAGTATTTGCTTATCTATTGCGTAGAACTGTCAAATGCAGATGAGCTACAATCTGCTTTCTTATCCTGCAACCGTATCAATGTGCTACCTTTTCTTCCCTGGTTTCTTCCTGAAGGGATTGAACACGAGGAGAAAGGAGGCTTTTCCAATCTTGAAGGAACCTCTGAGAGAGGTCTCCAGGTTTTCACCTTCAAGCAGCTACATTCGGCGACTGGGGGTTTCAGCAAGTCAAATGTAGTTGGACATGGAAGCTTTGGTTCAGTATATAGAGGTGTGCTTAGCGATGGACGGAAAGTTGCTGTTAAGTTGATGCATCAGGCAGGGAAGCAGGGGGAGGAGGAATTTAAAGTTGAGGTGCTGCGGAAATACACTTCCATCATCCTCTGCTGTATCTTTCTGAAATGAGCTTGTCTTTTTCTTGAGCGGGTCAGTTTTCACGTGTTTTTCTAACCTAGGTGGAGCTGCTAAGTAGGCTGCGCTCTCCATATTTGTTGGCTTTGCTTGGTTATTGTTCTGATAGCAATCACAAATTGCTGGCATATGAGTTCATGGCAAGTGGTGGTCTGCAGGAACATCTTTATCCTATGAGCAGTAAGTAACCATCTCTCTGTATTTTTCGGTGCCTACAGCACATATTTGAATGAATGAAGAGGATACACAGAGGAAATGGAGAAAGTAATACCGTTGCATAATTATGGCATGAAACACCCCTGCAACGTTGTTCATTGTTCCTAAAAATTGAATGTTTTTTTTCCAGTAATAAATCAAATGGTTTTATATAGTTGGGATACTGTTCCATAACCCTGTTATGTTTAAGCATTTAATTCCTGAAAGTTATAGAAGGAAAGTCTGTCAACTTTGAAGTGTTTCTGGTTGTTGCTA
Organism: Sonneratia caseolaris; assembly: GCA_900006705.1. Lineage (NCBI taxonomy): Eukaryota > Viridiplantae > Streptophyta > Magnoliopsida > Myrtales > Lythraceae > Sonneratia > Sonneratia caseolaris. Next base: position 119,903 of record CXYZ01005376.1, on the reverse strand, counting down.
TAATTTCTTCACCTCCATGTGCTTCAATTTAGGTAAGTTTCTTTCTTTAAACATGATGTCAATGCGTACCGGTCCTTTTTGTAATAGTTCCTTTAAATGATGGGATCGCTAGAGTAATTTTCACCTCTAAGTAAGCGACCAGTTTTGTGTCGTTCTTCATATTTTTCCTAAGTAGGAAAACTAGGCAGTTACTCTGCTATGACATTTTTCCCAAGCTCCTTGGAAGTTATAGAAGTTCTAGCTAGACTAGCTTACAGTTTTTGTTAGATGCAATAATCTGACAGTGGCCGTACAGATTTATGTCTTCATCGAAAGATAATTCTACTTCATTAGCTTACAAAAATTCAAGCCATTGTGCTCCAGATTGGTAATTTTCCCATGTTGAATATGGAAATGGCTTGATTTTTATGTAGCTTTGTGCGACTGAATCTGACTTGATCCTTTCCTAGTTACATCTGCTCATCCAGTTCAATTGTGGAGGTTCTGATTGACCAAGTTCAACTTTGCAGGTTCTAATGCTGTCTACTCGAAGTTAGACTGGGAAACCCGCTTGAGAATAGCCCTTGAAGCAGCAAGAGGCCTGGAATACCTTCATGAGCACATTAATCCTCCGGTGATTCATAGAGATTTCAAGAGCAGCAATATCCTCTTGGACAAAAACTTGCATGCCAAGGTTTCTGATTTTGGACTGGCAAAATTGGGATCTGAAAAGGCTGGGGGTCATGTTTCGACACGGGTTTTGGGGACACAGGGATATGTAGCCCCAGAGTACGAATCATCTTGGTGGTTTTAATCCTTCGATGTGTATAAATTTAATGTATAAAGTAGAAAAATTGTTATGAACAAAGAATCTTGAAAATGTTGGGTTGTTTTATTCAATTGCAGATACGCATTGACAGGGCATCTGACCACGAAATCAGATGTCTACAGCTATGGGGTTGTTCTGTTGGAGTTGCTCACTGGCAGGGTTCCAGTTGACATGAAGAGACCTCCCGGGGAAGGGGTTCTTGTCACTTGGGTTGTTCTTCTACACTTAACTCTGTTTCGACAAATTGCCATCTTTCTGAAGCTTTTATCTTCAGCTCTACCATTTACAATGTCGTTTCTTCTCATTTGGCAATTTTCTTCTTGTAAATTAGCTAACCACTTAACAATCTTTTACTGGCAGGCCTTGCCTCAGCTGACGGACCGAGACAAGGTCGTCCAAATTATGGACCCGAGGCTGGAGGGTCAATATTCGCTCAAGGAGGTTGTTCAGGTAGCTGCAATTGCAGCAATGTGTGTGCAGCCCGAGGCTGACTACAGGCCACTGATGGCCGATGTCGTGCAGTCCTTGGTTCCTCTCGTGAAGACCCACCGCCTTTCTTCCAAGACAGGCCTGTCCCCCAACGGCCTCCATTCCATCAAGTCGCCCAAGCAAGAGCTCACCAAGGCAAGCGTATGAAGCCGTTGATGCTTCAGCAAGCCCCGCCTAACAGAGGTTGGCATCCGTACATCCTCATGGGGGGTACTGTCAAATTCGTCCAGTCATTTACACTTTCCTGCTCAGAGTAGTAAGTAGTACGTGATGCTGCCGGTCGTGATAATACATATTAAGATTCTATGGAGGAGGAGAACTTATGATGTGTTCGTTATCTACTCGGCTCCAATCTAACCTGACTCTCTGCATGATTAGCTAATTTGTGGTGCGCTTACATCTTCTTCCACTGTCTTCTTTGCAATTCAAGCAATTCCAGACCTGAGGGCTAATGGGATCCGCTCCCTGTTCCACAGATGCCTGAGCTGTTTCTTGGGAACCGTTCCTTCAAGGTTAGTAGTACTTCATTAAGAAGTTTAATATGTGTCTGAATAACCCGAATTTGAGCTGGACCAATTCGATTCGAATGGGACGCTGAACCAAAATTTCTCTAATTTCCAGCTAAATATTTTAAGTGAATTTCTTGCATTTCAAGCGAAGAGAATGGTACTGCCTTGGCATTAAATGCCCAAGGGAGTTGGTCAACCACTCTCGAGGTGTTACGTCCATCACTTTTTGACCGTCAAAGCTCTAGCTGCCTTTCATAGATCTGATACACAAAACTTATTATAACAATGAAAATGATATTCGAACAAGACAGGTCTGCAGTACCCAGCATCACAAATTCTGGCTGGAATCAACTTATTTAAACTCCAACTTGCTCTGTCTGTCAGTCAATGGGGTAAATTCTCCCGATCTCGGGGGTATTCTGCATTCGGGCCATTCTAATTTGAAACAAGTGTCAAAACATTTAAATTGGTACGTAGCGTAGAGAATGCCTTCATTATTTAAAGCATACGGTTTCTTTTCGACTTGCGTGGACTTACCGACACCAATATATATATATATGTGTATGTATACATATATACATAAGAACATTTCGAATGCGTATGAATGAATACGTACACATTTGTGTACAGAGATCACTACCTTTTGTCAACGACAGTGACGTTAAAGATCGGTTTGACCGTAGCACTGTTTCATTCTGGCCTGCTCGTTGACAATCTCATCGAGTCAAACAAAATGGGACATTGATGTTCCAAAAAAAACAACTAATTCACAAAAAGCCTACCAACATAATTTTTAAAATTAGATCAAATCNCCAAAAAAAACAACTAATTCACAAAAAGCCTACTTAGATCAAATTAGATTAGGAATTTGTATAAATATCAATTTATAGATCATATCGATGGTTTAATAGGTTGATCATATATTTAATAAATAATATTAATAATAAATTTACTTATTTTCATAATTTAAATGTAATTTATAATAAAAACTATTAATATAACTATTATATTAAATAAAAATTTTAACCAAAAATATAAATATAAGTTTACTAAAATAAAATATGTATATTATAATATATTTTTATTTTTTTAATTTTAAGTCGACCAATTTTGTTGAAAGTACAATTAATTTTTTTTAAGGAATTAGACTGAGTAAGTGGCATGTTCTTGGTTGAACCGACTAGGTCGGTCCGATTTTTTAAAACTATGCCTATAAATTCTGGCAATTAAATCTTTTTTTTCCAAATGATGTATAAACTAGAAAGTGTTATTCAGAATTAAATGGATCTTAACCGTTCTGAGCTCCGTCCCGTCGAGATCGACCTCCGGCTTATCGATCGTTCAGAGTCAGAACTCCTCTCGCCGGCGCCATTTTAATTAAATTAATAGACCCGACGCCGTGGGGGAGTTCTTAGTTTCCACAGAGTTGGTAGAAATATCGAGCCTTCCACCTGCTCCTTATTCATCATCCACGTCTCTCTCTAGCTCCTCCGTCCTCGACTGACTAATCATGAATGTCTACCCTGTTTCTTAATTTTCTTTTCCTTAAACCAAATATAAATAATGCCATAGATTTGAGACAGCACATGTGGATGCGTCATATAAGTTGCACGTGGCACAAAACCATACGCCGAGAGACGGATCCACAAAACTTACCAATAGGACAAAACTCACCATAAGTCCAAGGAAGAGTAAAAAAAAAAACAATGAGTCGATTCTAAGTTAGTTAGTCGAGGTGAAGACAAGAGAGTTGAATAAAAAGTCTTTGCCTCTTAATAGAAATATGAGTAAAATCAATAAAGTTTATATAAAAAAATATTCCTCAATTTTCGCAGCCGTTAGTGCGAAATTGGTCGGCGATTTAAAATATTCTTGTCGTACGGTGAACATTATACAATTTTGCAGTGGTTCGGCAAAATGTATAAAAAGTCAAGGGCTCTATTTAATGCACGCAAAATCTTGGAACCTATGTATGTGTGTGTATATGAATATATATAGAGAGTGTGTGTGTGTGTGTGAGCCGACCGCATGCAATTTGGTTGGCACGATTGATTTCAAGAGTTCAAAGGCAACAATGGAAGTTACCATCCCTTCTTTAATGCGCTGTTTATCCGAGTATTTAATGGGTAAAGAGCTCAAATTCAGAATCTTATTTAAGATAAGGGATGTGATGAATCATCTTAACTAACTCTTATTTGTTAGGATATCAAATTTATATTAGTTGAAATTCGTCATATTAAAAGAAAAAAAAACTTCCATGCACGTCAAAGTAAATTAATCATAGGCTACTAGCTAATATAAACGCGTGCGCAGCAAAGTTTGAAAACTAATCGACAATCAAAGATGGAGTGAGACTCTTCCTTCACTTGCCTCTTCCTCTGTCGACCTTCCATGCACGTCGCCCTCTTCGCTATATATGGGGAGTGACCAGCACACGGATCATCACGGACACACTCAAACATAGATAGATAGATCAGCGCCCTGCGAGAGAGAGATTAATCGACTGGTTTTCCATCGATCGGTGTATTCTCGAAAACTTGCAGCAGCTCAGAGGAAGGGATAGCATGGCCTCATCCCAAGTTGCCCGGTCGCTCGTTCTCCTCTCGATCGTGTGTGCCTTAGCGGCGGGTCCGGTGAACGGCCAGCTCTCGCCGAACTTCTACGCCCGAAGTTGCCCTAACCTCCTCCCCATCGTGCGGAACGCGATGAGGCAGGCGGTGAACAGCGAGCGGAGGATGGGCGCCTCCATCCTCCGCCTGTTCTTCCACGACTGCTTCGTCCAGGTTCATATCTAAGCTCTAATATATCCTCACCATTTTCCCGATATACAATATTACGTTGTTGATATGTTGCAGAAAGATTATGCTCTCTCTCTCTCTCTCTCTCTCTCTCTCTCTCTCTCGCTGATTTATCACGTGGGTATTACACGTACGCGTAGGGTTGCGATGCATCAGTTTTGCTGGATGACACTGCCACCTTCACCGGCGAGAAGACAGCCCGACCGAACCAGAATTCCCTCAGGGGCTTCGAGGTCATTGACACGATCAAGACCCGGGTTGAAGCAGCTTGCAAAGCCACTGTTTCCTGCGCAGACATCCTCGCCCTCGCTGCCCGAGAAGGTTCTTTCTTGGTTAGTATAGGTGTTTCGAATCATCTGATCTTGATCTCCTTTAGTTTCGTAGATGGATGTGAGTAACCTGCAGTTCGAGACGGGATACCGAGGCTTGTAATGATCGTATAATTTGTTTGTTTCAGTTGGGCGGGCCGACGTGGAACGTGCTGCTCGGCCGGAGAGACGCCCGAACCGCCAGCCTGAGCTCGGCCAACAGTGACATCCCCTCCCCGTTTGCCAACCTCGCCACCCTCATCTCAGCCTTCTCGGCCAAGGGCCTGAACGCCAGGGACATGACCGCCCTCTCGGGCGCCCACTCCATTGGTTTCGCCCGCTGCACCACCTTCCGGAACCGGATCTACAACGAGACCAACATCGACCCCCGCTTCGCCCGCTCCCGGCGGACCAGCTGTCCTGCCTCGGGCGGCGACAACAACCTCGCCGGGCTCGACCCGACCCCTAACCGGTTCGACAACTTGTACTACCGGAACCTCGTGGCCAGGCGCGGGCTCCTCCACTCCGACCAGGAGCTGTTCAACAGGGGGTCCCAGGACGGACTGGTACGAATCTACAGCAACAACTACCGAGCCTTCGGGAGGGATTTCGCGGCGGCGATGGTGAGGATGGGGAACATCAGCCCGCTCACGGGGACGAACGGGGAAATCAGAAAGAACTGTCGGGTGGTTAATTAATCATCGGGCAAAAATTATCTGCGGAAGATTATGTCGCTTTCTGCTAAAGTGTGTCCGATTGATGAGAGTTTTGTCGTGTGCTCTGTGTTTCCATTATTGAATAAGCTTCCCCAGGTCAAAATCGGGGCGTGTTCGGTCTAAATTGAGAATTAATGAAAGTTATTAAGTGTTCTATAAAGTAACTCTCTTCTATTTATTGATTTTTAATTATCATCCTTTTCAAATTGGATTATAATGTTTTATTAGTAAAATTTCTCGATTTAAACCAAATGATATTTATATATTCATTTAACTATGATTAACTCTATATTCGAGTTATGTCGATTCATTTAAAAGATAAAATTCTCCTACTATAAATTTAATTCATTCATAGTTGGACATATCAAAATAGTCGATTGAGTGGGAAGATTTTTTATAACCATTAAGTTAGGATGACATGGAACAATAATGCCTTTCTTTTTTTTTTATACTAATAATATTCGATAATATAATAACAGACTAATTCACCGAATAGTATATTATTTAATTTAAAATATACCTTTCAAATATTAAATCTATCATATCATATTATCAATCTATCAACTAATTATTACTTAGAAGGTAGCATAAATGCCTATCCAAATGACTTATTTTCCTCCTTGTCCAGAGGTGAGTTTCTTCTTCCCTTTATTAATAATTATTTTTTTCGGTTATTTATGGATGCCAATCGTGATACGTGCGAGAGACGGATTCTACCATTCGAAATTCGCAGCAAATAAATGCGTGCAATTCACTTGCGAATTTTAAAAATATGAAATCTAATTATTGAAAATACGTTAAATAAAAAAATGGAGGTTTCAATCATAGTCTAATTATATGTACTTCCTTTTTATCTGATTATTAACAAAAATAACCATTTAAACAAGAAAATACTATAAATTACTTGATAGATAAGAATTATTATATATATTTTTCAAGCATATATCTCATATATTAATATGAGTGGGTAATTTTTTAAGAAAAATACTAATTTCAAGAATAAATATTAACTTTAAATTTAATTGGCAGTTATTGTTTAATGATTTAGAATCGGCTAAAGACCGTGTAGTCTCACCGATTATGCTATCATTAATTTGAATCACGATCAAACAACCTATTTTTTTCTATCGTTTAATCTTATCCGAACTCCATAAAAAGATAAATAAAATTTTAACATCTTATGTGAAATTGTTAATTTTGGAATTAAAACCGGTCACTATCGTTGAAATAAATCATGCAAAGTGAAGAGCCAATAATCTCCTCTGTCGTATAGTACAGCTTTATTTATGCAAAATTTTATCCTAAAAAAAGTTAATATCAGTGAGAAAAAGGAATTATGGAGTACGCAACTTAAAGAAAATTAAAAAAATTCGGAAAAATATTTATACGATTGAGCGCGTCGTCCCACGTGCTGGAGGCTCGCGTGGGTCTTCGCCTTCTCAATTTTCATCCTCTCCTCTCTTTTTTTTTCCTGAGAAAACTCTAACTTTTCATGATTTTTCCATAATTTCCTCCTCGGCCAATATGTGTAAAGGCCTCAGGCACACAGTGGACAAAAATAAGAGGAAAAAATAAAAAATAAAAGACAGAAGAGAGAGAGAGAGAGTGATTGTATAAAGCAGATCGAGAGAGAGGGGAGAGAGAGAGGTTGAAGGTGTAGTCCACATGGCGTCGATGCCCTCGGGGCCTCACCACCACCAGCAGGCGGTTCCGCCACCGCACCTCGGAGCTCCGCCTGACGCCTCTCTCCGCCCTGATCCGATGCGGACAGACAAGGTTTCTCCCTCATTTCCTCCTCTCTTCCTTTTTGTGGTTTTGGTTTCACTGTTCTTGTGTCTGTTAGTGCTAACTGTTTCAGGTACTAGGACTTAGATCTTCTGTGATCCAGCTCAAGCTGTCTATTTCCTGTCCAATTTGGACAGATCTTCTCTTGTAGCGGTCGCTTGCTCCTTGATTATAAGATCTGAGCTGGCTAGCGGGAACTCGTCTCCGGCTAGGGTTCTGACTGATTGTTACTTTACTAATTTCCTTAGTTGTTATCTATTTTTGGTGGATTTGATTCCGAGCTTGACTCCTGCACCTTGAGAGTTCTAAGTGAGTTTCCTTTTCAGTGATATGGATGGAAACACGATCAGATTGAGCTTCCTTTCCTGCTGCATTCACTCACTCACTTGGCATCTGATATAAGCCAAAAAACCGAGAAAGAAGATATTGAACTCAAATTGCCTGAGTTAGATTGAATCGCACCGAAGAGTATTGATAAGAAAATGTTATTACAGGACGTCGGTGGTTGGCTCCTGTTTTCGCAAGTTCAAAAGTTTTTCTGAGGCCTGGCAATCTCTACAAATAGATTTAGGCTTTAATATCATGGGTATACTGGAATTGCATAATTTGATTTTATTATTTTATTGTTATACAAATAATCTAGAGCAACTTCAGCAAGATTCGGTAGATTCTCATAGCTTGAACTAATCTTACCCTTAGTATCAGTGGATTGGTCTCTGGTCCACAACTGGGATCCTTTGGGATGTTGTCTTACCTCTCTTATTTGCCGCTAACTTTTGCAAGCATCAGTACCTTGCAAGGTTGCTTCTGTGCATAAACTTTCTTTGATTCTTTCTTAGTGTTCTCTTTTTCTCAAATGGGAGCCTTCCAAGAACATAGCGTACTTGCATGTCAGCCATTCTATCAGATGATTTGCCCCTTCTGCACATACGACCTGTTTTGTTATCGTTAGGAATTTCTTCAACCTGACATGCTTGTGTGGCAATGTTGCATGGGTTATATCTGTATTCTTTTAAAAAATTGAACATATATTATTTATGCTTCATTGAAAATTTTGCCTCCATCGCTTCTGAGGCTCCATTCTTTCAATCTTTCTTTGCCTATTGAGTGAAACAAGATAAGTCTGTAATTTGCTTGGACTGAAGAAATAATTAAGCAATTATCAGTTTCCTAATTAATCTTCATTTCACGCATGTTCTACATATCTTATTGTGGTAAATTCTTAATATGCAGTAATAATCCAGTAACTTGCAATGGACTGACAGTACTTCTTGTCATGGTTTTGACTAATTATTACTTTGTGTAACTTCAGGAAATGTCGCCAGCTGTTATTGAGAGTAACAATGCTGTCAATGGTCACATAATCTCAACTACTATAGGAGGGAAAAATGGTGAACCCAAACAGGTAAGGAAATATTGTGGAGCTATCTTCCTTCCTATCTGACTTTTCTTTTAGTTTCTGTGAATTTCTAGAAAAGTTCAAATTTTCACCATATTCATAAAACATGATTTTCGCTTCTGACTGAAAATTATCGAAAATTATTGTAACTTTAATAGTGAGAATCCAAAAAATTGCAACTTTCCGTCTTTGGCTGCAAGATTTATGAATTTCTGTTTCTGTCATTTCCTCAATTTTGTTTCGCAGACGATAAGTTACATGGCAGAGCGTGTTGTTGGCAATGGATCATTTGGGATCGTGTTTCAGGTGTACATCTTTCCTGGATAACTCTCTGCATGATATTATAATTACGTGTCTCTTACACCACTTTTCTCAGGCAAAATGCTTGGAAACTGGAGAGACTGTTGCTATAAAAAAGGTCCTCCAGGATAAACGGTACAAAAACCGTGAGCTGCAATTAATGCGCCTGATGGACCACCCTAATGTGGTTGGCCTGAAGCACTGCTTCTTCTCTACGACAAGCAACGATGAGCTGTTCTTGAACATAGTGATGGAATATGTTCCTGAAACTATGTATGGTGTTCTGAAGCATTATAATACTGTGAACCAGAGGATGCCTCTGATATATGTCAAGTTGTACACATATCAAGTACGTGCTACTATTCTTTTACCAAATGGTATAGCGCATTTTTATCCTTCCTTTCAACTTGTACTGAATGTCATGTCTTTTCTTCACAGATCTTTCGAGGACTCGCCTATCTCCATTCTGTTCCTAGAGTTTGTCATCGGGATTTGAAGCCACAAAACCTTTTGGTATTGATATATGCTTTCTCTCTTCTGTTCTGTAGATTTTTCTGGAAGTGGCAGTCTTTATGAAAAACTTTATCCTTTGACTTTTTTGTTTGTGTGCAGGTTGACCCCCTAACCCACCAGGTCAAGATCTGTGACTTTGGGAGTGCGAAGGTTTTGGTATGTCCATGCATATATTGTTCTCTTGGCTCTTTCTAGTTATGCCAGAAAGAATGGTCCCAATCATGAAGTTGAATCTAGAGTCTGGGATTTCTAAGCATCTATCAAATACTTGAACCCTTTTTCAATTCTCTAATCATAATCATTCCATTTTCATTTCTTTCCTTTCGTGAGTGAGCAATTTTGGTAGATGTCTCATTATAGAAATAAATAGCCAATAGCAACAGCTCATTAAATATTCTTACTTAATGAGATAATTGGCTTGATACATCTATGTTAACGCTAATACTTGTATGATGATATCTACATTTCTTTTGACCATCCTCATTTTATTTGGTGATTAACCATCCTCATTTTTTAAATCGGGTGACTGGAGAGGAGGATCTTCACAGTTAATATATATATACATATATATCTTGTTTATGATGAGCTTTGCTTATGCAATCAGGTCAAGGGTGAGGCCAACATCTCATACATATGTTCCCGGTATTACCGTGCACCAGAGCTCATATTTGGCGCTTCAGAGTATACAACTTCAATTGATATCTGGTCTGCTGGGTGTGTTCTTGCTGAACTTCTTTTGGGTCAGGTCAGGTTTTGATACAAGCATCCACTTTCTCTACGTAGAAAATATTTATCGTGGGCAATATTTCTTCCATCTCATTTTCCAAATGTTTTTTCAGCCGCTGTTTCCTGGAGAAAATGCAGTAGATCAGCTTGTGGAGATTATCAAGGTGCCTTGATGGTGGTATGTGTATTTTGAGGATGCTACTCTTGTTATGAGATGATCATGTCTTGGCTACCTTCCTGCAGGTTCTTGGTACACCAACTCGAGAAGAAATTCGATGCATGAATCCAAACTATACAGATTACAGATTTCCTCAGAGAAAAGCTCACCCATGGCACAAGGTGTGGATCTGTTAGCTATATCATTTTTTGGTGCTTGTTTCTTGCTTTTGTCATATAATTGAGATGGTACGATAGCTTTATGGGTCATTAAGTGTAGTAAATATTCTCAGTGAGGGTGAGGAAATGTCTGTCATATGCAAACATGAATCATGCTTATGACTGTTTCATTGAAAAATATGTAATTTTGAGTTTGCTATCTTTTATTATTTGAAGTGTGGAGGAAGCTCTACTTTATGTAAAGCAGATATTTTACTGGTGTTAAGACATAATTTTATATGTGAAATTTTATGTTGGGCTCTCAGTTTTTGGTTGTGACTAATGGCATCCTTAGCCTCTATGGTTTGAAATGATGTGTATGGGCGGAGTGCTCTGCTTTATATTTGCTTGACAGCTAGGGAGCCTATTTCTTTTTCTTTGTTAGTTGCTTTTATTACTTATTATATTGACTACTTGTTTGTCCAGATATTCCATAAACGGATGCCTCCTGAAGCAATTGACCTTGCATCAAGGCTGCTTCAATATTCTCCAAGTCTTCGATGCACCGCTGTGAGTTGAGACCTGCTTTATTTTGATGAAATATCATAAATATGATCTAATTAGCTAATTTTCCTACTGACATTGCATCTTCAGTCTGCCACCATAAACTTTTTTCTGCTCCTGATTATAGAAATGTGTAACAGTTATCCTTATTTCAGAGGTCTAGTATATTTCCATTCCTTTGTAGTTTTTTTTGGTTTCAATGTAATAGACCGAATTCCATGGCTTCAGCTAAACTGCCCCTTATCACTGTTGCAGCTAGAAGCAATTGCACATCCTTTCTTTGATGAGCTTCGTGAACCAAATGTGCGCCTTCCAAATGGTCGGCCATTGCCCCCACTATTCAACTTTAAACAAGAGGTGAGTCTCTTTATTTACTAGAGTGCTCCACTGTGTTTTTCCCCCTTTTGGTTCAAATTTTCCTTTTCATGTTTCTAATGTCCAAATATCGTGGGGTTCACTGGCAGGCTGTAGTTATCCAAACATCATAGAAAATCTGGCCCATCTCTTGTTTAATTTAAAATCTGAACAGTGGATAATAACTATCTGGAAATATCGTTATTTTTATTGTACTGGTAGCTTGTTGCTTTTCATGTAGTTGCTGCAACTCTCTCACCTAGATGATGGGCTGGTGTTCACTGCCATGCTGAAATCTCAGCCCTTTGAGCTACTGTGGCTGTTGATACATGGTCCATCTTTAAGTTGGGTGATGGATGTGGTCAATAAATGCATTAGACATTCCTGCGGCAATCAAATCTAACTCTGATTCTTTGCTGCATGCAGTTAACTGGGGCCTCCTCTGAATTGATCCATAGACTGATACCGGAGCACGTGCGGCGTCTGAATGGCTTCCTGCAACCAGGTAGTACTTGAAAGTGTCAGGTCGTGACGTGTGCTGAATCTTTTGCTGTGAGCTGTACTGAAGTAACTGAGGACCCACTCTGCGAACCCATGGGAAGAGTATAATTGGCCTGATCAGCAAGTGTTCTTTTCTACCCCTGGAAGTCATATACATGTTCTTTGGCTTTGCATCCCTTTCTCTTTAAATCTATATAAATGCTTGCCTTTAAAGTTTATGCAGTCTTAGATACTCATCCTCCTTTATTGTACATTTTCAGTGACTTCCAAAAGAAGAGTCTAGAGAGAGAGAGAGAGAGAGAGAGAGAGAGAGAGAGAGAGAGAGCGAGCTAGGGAGCATATTAATGTGATTCAACTCTATGTCTAGCTTTGTAGGGCTCTATTACAGACCCAGCAAGAGCTCTTTGTGCTCTTTCAAATTTAGCTTGGCTTGCTTTTTCCATTTTTATGTGAGTCCGTTATCTTCCCATGCAACCGTCTTTGCCTGTTGATTGCTCTTTATTTCAAGCCTGCCATTGTCACTGTCATTTTTGGGATCAGTACCCTGGAAATCCGACTTCATTGGAGGTAGCGATAGTAGATCTCTGGCCTTGCCTGGGCATGTCGAGTGCAAGTGATCTGCTCTGTTCTGGTCCTGTCCTACACTTGGAACATGGTTTGGCTATGACTTTTCCAGTCCCAGAGACCTGGACAGGACAGCCTGTATTCCGAGTGAAAGATGGGCAAAGAACTGTTTGGCTATGTTCGTATTTGGAAGGCTCTGGTGATTTAGCTTCGGGTAGTTGCAGATCGAGATCTTATCTGGTCACATCTAAAGTCGGACTTTTCTAGGCGGCTTGATCTCAAGCTGCCTTACCCGATGGTGATGTCACTGAAAGCTTTCCATGTATGGTTGTGGAAACCCGATCCAGCAATCTTCCCTCTCACCCTCGCCCAACCTAGTAGTCTCCCCTGGTTCAGGAGAAGGCCTGAGACGATGATCTAACTTCCATTGCAGATTGAGTTCCAAGATACTGGGGCAAGGATAGGATGGCTCCTACTGGCCCTCTCTCCCCCCTCAACAACGAACCGTGTTACTTTCCCTGCTTAACGGCTGAAGAGGCGAAGGCCCTATCCTGCGCTGTTTTAGGCTTTAGCGCTTCGCTGTAGCCAAGCTTACTACTCCTACCTATTGGCTAACCAGGCTTGGACTAGTGCGAACATCTCTCCACTGAGGCTGTCACCTCAGCCTTGACCATAGACCAGGTTGCCAGAGCGGAGATTGAGCCATCTCATCCCCTAGACCAAAGATCTTCACTGATACGGGCAACTATGAGGCTCAAATGATGGGATGAGCAATAAATAATATACGCCTAGTGGCAGTCTTGGGCCACCGCATGAGAAATATCCGAAATTTTGCCTCAGTAGGAGCACTACGATGTAGCCCAGCACTTCAATCAAAGCCTTAGTTTACATGCCTTAGTTTATATGCCTTCAAGATGGAGCATAACACTTCAAACGGAGCCTTAGTTTACATGCCTTCCAGGAGCCAATCTGTCTGTAAGCGGTAAATCGGATACAAGAAGTTCAAAACTCTCGGGATCAACATTAGAGATCAATGGCGGGCCATTTGTCAAATAGTACACCGATTGGCATATTAGTAAATTATTACGAAGTTGAACACCATCGATACGAGGAAAAACAAAAAAACTGAGTTTATATGATACTAGATATATATCATGCTACAAGAGAAGCTTTTATTTTTATTTTTGCCCCCCCATCGGTAAATGCTCCGGCAAGCATCCGCTGCCTCCTCACGTCTCCAAACGTAACACAACATAGTATCTCCTGTCCCGTCACTGGTCCAAGAATAGTTTAGCAGAGGGCAAAAATTATGCTGGGCTTGAATCAATAGGCGCCCCATTATTCACTCCATTCCCCTCTATTATCTAGGCTTTTACATGCAAGCCCTGAAAAAGTGGGGCAAACGCCGGAAGTAACCTCATGCAAGCGAAGGGTGTGTGTCCCAATGCCGTGCCACAATTTCATGGCCTCTCTTGTTGACACATGGCCAGCAAACATATGAAATAAACGGGCTCCTAAGCAGATTTCGTGACCTCATGGATCGCATCTGCTAAATAGCCAACATTTCCGGTTGTGACACCTGCCATACTGTGTTAAGGATTTTGAGCATTAGTTAGGGAGTGGAGTCAAAAAAGTGTTGAGACTGATGGTGCAAATGGTCAAAAGTAAAAGGAATTGGTAAGGGGGAATAATACCTGATACGACCATTACGAGTCATGTAGATGTGGTATTCATTCGTCAGGCGATCGACTTGCTCAGGGGTCAAACCGCTGTAGCAGAACATGCCAATCTGATTGCAGGGACCAAGATTATAATGGGATGAGAAATAAACATCAGAGTAAACCAGAGTTTGCAGTAATATGGTGAGAAATAGATGGGGAGAGGACAATAGTCTACCTGATCAGTAATGTGCCGCCACGATAAATTTGAAGTTGAGCCCAGCTTTTCAAGGTTCTCTCTCAAGGCAGTTCGCATCCCGATGATCCGATCGGCCATCACCTAAAGAAAAAATTCTTATTGAATACTTAGGCTCGAAAGAAAGCTTTTACTTGGGTGATACTAAAAAACTTGGACTAGGTTAATGGTGGTGCAGAGTAAACTGTTTCCTACTATCAAAACACAGAAACATGGTTAAGCTCTCAGATTTCTGAGCCAGTTACCATATCAGTGGGATTGAGAGTCGAGATTACATAAATAATCTAATGCACAAGTAGCATTCTCAGGGAAAAAAAAATTTGACACGATCACCATGAATATTAACTGTCTTTGAACACAGCCTCACATAGACAAAGTGATGGTCTGTGAATGCATCTACTTAAGTGTACGACTTACTCATGTTATAGGATTAACTTAGTTGAATTGATCACCTTAACTTCCTTGAGCCACAGTTTCTTCAGGTCTGGATCCCCAAGAATAGTGGAGACAATTAGTGCACCGTGGACAGGGGGGTTACTGTACATCGGTCTTGCTAGCTGCTGCAGTTGGCTTTTAACTGCAATAGCTTGTTTCTCATCTTCACAGAGCACACTGCATGACAAGCATGATCCGATATATTCCGACATTTCATATTTGCTTCAACAATGACTGATTACAATAATGCCACCTTTATCGCAGGAAAGGAATTCTTCCCTTTTGAATTTACTAACTGACGCATTTATATATGACAGTGAAATACCAGATACAGTAAAGTGATAAAATCTAACTGAGATTCATCTTCATTAGTAGCAACATGAGATCACTCAGTTGAATGCGAGGCAACCAATATTTAAGAAGTGACAATCTATAAGCCCCACTTCAACTGTTGCTGTATGATTGTGTAATAGACAATTACCTGAGACATCCCACTCTCTGTCCATAGAGACCCATATTTTTGGCATAGGATTGAGCAATTCCAATCAAATGTCCATCCTCAAGGAAAATCCTGATTGACTTTGCATCCCTCTCTGGATCACCACTAGCAAAACCTTGATAAGCCATATCAAAGAAGGCAAAATGACCTTTTACCTGAAAATGTTACTCTCAATTAATGTGAAAGATGTAGAAGAATTCACCATTATGATGGAAGGAGTTGAGGAAATGAATATGTACCTTAAATTGATATGAAATTTCTCTCCACTGCTCCTCTGTAGGATCCACACCGGTAGGATTATGAGCACAAGCATGCAGAAGAATGAATGAGCCATTGGGCGCATTCTGCAGAAAAGTCATTTGCATCTCAAAGTGATATCAATGGTTCATAGGAAATCATGTTATAAACAGATAGCACCAACAAGGAGGAGACGGAGCAAGCAAGTGTCCGTAAATACTTCATATAAGATAGCCAGGAGACTACCTTCACATCATCCATCAGTGCTGCAAAATCTAAACCCCTTGTCTCTGGGAGATAGTAATGATATGTCCTCTGGGGAACCTGAGCATCTCTCCATATATTGTGGTGGCTGTTGCAGTTTGGTTTATAGGATTCAGTCATCAAATCATACCTTGATGAATAGGATTCTAAAGATAGAAGTAAGCTCACTTTGCCCAGGTAGGCACCGGTATATATATTTGGGAATCAGGACGAAAACGCTTTTGAAAATCTGCAAAAAGTCGACATGCGCCAGTCCCTGAGAGAGACTGCACTGCTGCTATTCTTTTGTCCTTGATGAACTCAGAATTCTCCCCATAAGCTAACTTCAACGTTTCTTGCACCATATTCAAGCTACCACCCATTGGGAGATACTCCCTGTCAGCAGAGAACATTGTAGCAATAATGTCCCGTAAGTCAAGATTTCCACAAGGATTACATTTTCTGCAAAAGCATATCGTTTCTTCCTTCTTTTGGCATGAGAGCAAAAGACTACCACCGCTATATGGACAGAATTTAAGCAGAAGGTGTCATATGCCAATGAAAGAGCTTTGAACTACTTTTAGAGGGTAAAATTTGAAATTCCCATGTAGAGATCAAGCTTATTATATATAAGAAGGAGCTTTTGGTTTAATATTCTTCAGTATAATACAAAGCTAGATTCAATATACCCTCTTTATGAAATCCAACTGGATCAGTTTCCATCATACGATAGTGGGAATGAGCATCTCAAAAGTGATTTCACTTGCAAAAAGTGAACGGAAAAGAATGTGACGGAAGTATGGAATCCTAATCGATTTCAACTAGGAGGAGGACAAAAAGGGAAATTCCAAGGGACCACTACTGGCTGTTGCAACAAGCAGGGGAAGCCCATGTTGCACACAGCAATTAATAAAACCAGACATTTTAATCCGTTAAAACAGAACAAAAAATCATTTCCGAATCCAGAACATCTTGTGATGATTATTTACGATCTTACATGTTCAGGTTTCCAGCGATTCTTCTTTCAGCTTCCCTAACACATTCGAGGACCACCGGCTTACCATTATCATCGCGGTACGCTCCCTACAGTGAACAGAAAAGGATCAAGTTCAAAACCATTAAAAGTAACGGAACATTGAACATGCACAACAGATCGACATGCCACGGAGGTTTTATGCAAAACCTCTGCTCAACTGACTAGAACAGCTCCATTTCTGCAAGAAACAGAGCACTTAAAAAAAAAAACAAAGAAAGGAAAAGAAACGCTGTTGGAGATCGATAAACGGTGGCTCCTTTACTTCTCCGCAAACTTCAAAAGAAACTGAACTGGTACCGACGAAACTAGAGAAAAAAAAACATCCGGATCACTTAAATTAAGCTGATTTTAACAGAAATCAAAAGTGAAACCCACATCAAGTTAGCCGTAGAGAACATTATCTGCTCGTGTTAACAGCTGAAAATTCCCCGTAACCCGAAAAAAAAAA
>CXYZ01005376.1:88951-100014 GCA_900006705.1 Sonneratia caseolaris | reverse complement strand
TCGGATGTGAAGAATAAAGAGGACTTGCTTTCGATAAGTTTTGGCTATGTGGGCTAGATATAGTGCAACAAATGATTAAAAATCTCTCTCTCTCATGACGTCTATGCGTATGGGAAGTGGACTAGGGCAGCTGATTCTTAATATATGATACGCTTCCTTGATGGAAATAGCAGCTCCAATTGAGCTTTTCAATGGTGATGACGAAGTCTGTTGTTCAATTATGGGATACAAGTAAATTACTTTTTCTGCTATCTATTATGCTAGCTGTTGTTGAAAATAAGAGGACCGACAGCTATCAAACGTCTGCCCTGTTTTGTTAAATTTATAAAACCCATGATTCCTTGAATCGCAGCAAGGTACACTGTTCGTTCTTTTGGGATCAGGCGTAATGAAAAGATTGCCTGCTATGTCACTGTTAGAGGTGAGAAGGCAATGCAGCTTCTGGAGAGCGGGCTGAAGGTGAAGGAATATGAGTTGCTCAGGAGGAACTTCAGTGACACAGGCTGCTTTGGTTTTGGTATTCAGGAGCACATTGACCTTGGAATCAAGTATGTTGACAATGCTAACAATGTTCAATACATTTTGCAAATCTCTTATTGACCCTTTCTGTTATGTTTTTCTTCAGAATGGTCACACTTTTTTCCTTGCATGGTACTTTCACGCATCCTTCCAATAATAGTAATAATCATGTGCTTTGCTGTGCCAGGTACGACCCTTCAACTGGTATTTACGGTATGGACTTCTACATCGTCCTGGAACGACCTGGTTACCGAGTCGGCCGTCGCAGAAGGTGCAAGTCCCGTGTCGGTATCCAGCACAGGGTCACCAAGGAGGATGCAATGAAGTGGTTCCAGGTCAAGTACGAGGGTGTGATCCTTAACAAGTCACAAAACATCACTGCTTGATTGTCGGCTCTCACAATTGTACTTCATTGTCTTATGTTTTGACCAGTTTTTGTGTGGGAGAGTTTTGGTTCAGCGTTTTCTGAGAACAGGATGTAGATCCATGTTGATTTTGCATTTACAGATGATCGCTTCTGGCTGTGATTTGCATGAGCGTCATTTTTGCCTATGGCGGGTCGGGTTCTCTCCATCCAGTTACAATGCTCTTCAGTTAGACCAGATGGCTGGTCGGATTATCTTTAATAAGCCTTTGAGGAAACAGCTAAATTTCCCGGTCTCGGCGCATGGTCTTGCAGCATCATTTTCGGCAGAAACCAAGTGAATATAACAAAACAGACATAAAGGCGTTTTTATATCTAATATCAAATATAAGCTCAGTAGCGCGCCGCAAGTGTCCTTCGAGGTTTGAAGAACCCAGAAGCTGGAGAAGAAGAGAGGCGTGAGCCCTCTGTACAGCCATGACCCTCCCCACTTGTTATACTCCATGGAAAATTAATCAGGGAGATGAGTGGTGAGCTTGAAGCAAATAGCGGTGGTGTCGAGGCACTCTTCCTTCATTTGATTTTTTAGCGTGTTGACGGACTCGACGTGGTCAGAAGGCTGCACTGCCTGCTCCTTGCTGTGTAGATGATCTCAAACCGCTGAGTCCTAGTTCGGTCTGCTGCTGACCCTCTCTTCTCACAACAATTAATTGCTGCAAGAGTGGAGACCAAAGGATGGCTCCTTCATCATATGTTGCTGTACTATTTTCCTCCAAATTTCCTGTTTTTATCATTTATTCTGGCAAATTTCTTTCCTTTTCCTCCTTCCCAGCTCAAAATGTTTGATTTGTTCCCCGTAAATGACGTTTCTTTTTTTTTTTGGCTGAATTCCCCTAAATGAAGTTGGAATTCAGGGCTTTCATATCTTACATGGAACAAGCTTCAATGAACTAATTACACGAATGTGAAATATTTTGGACCCAATAAGTTGCATAAGCGTAAAATTTTGAAGGAACTTCTCTCCCTAATTCTTCATTCAGATTTTACTGAATTTGCATGGAAGTCAAATTCATCCCCAGTACAATGAAAAGCCAAAGGTTTTCAAACGCTAGATACTTATTAACAAAACTCAAGAACCGAAGGAAAGGTAAAACCACAAATTTAGCAGCTATATGACTGTAGAAGCAACGGCATGAGCCCAGAACTTGAGCTGATCCTTTACTGCCGTTTCATTGCCCAGATCAGGAACTTTCCAATTCATCAGAGGATCAAATCTCTTTCTCTCGTGTAGGATCTCCCACGCCTCAGACAAGTATGGCCTCGGAACAGAGATTTCACTGACAACCTTATTGTCTTTCCGTCCTTCTGCATCCCCGTTCTGGTTCTTTCCTAGCCTCTGCAACCCGGGAATTATGGAAACCAGATCAGGAAGGTCACTGTCCTGCTCCGAGAACACGAACCCAAGATCCATGAACCCTTTCAGCTCCTCGAACTCAAGCTCCGACAAGCTCTTGCTGTTCCCCTCCTTCTTCTTCATACTCCTCCTCCTTCTCTCTATCAGCCTGTTTGCCTTCTTGGGCACCTCTTTTGTCTCCTCGACTGTCTCTCCGCCTGAAAACTCCTTCACTTCCTTGCCAGAGAGGATCGTCTGCAGCCTCGGGATGGTGATGACCGACCTCGGAGACGCGGCCGAGTCGGAATCAGTCAGGCCCAGCTCAACCTCCAAGGACGGGTCGCTCACGGACCTCATGTGGAGCGTGTTCACCCTCGAAAGCTCGGATTTTTGGATCAACTCTTTGTGGGACTCGTCCAAACTCTCTCTCTCCGGGTAAGCGCGGATGGGTTCCTCCGGCGTCCGTCTCTGACCAACAAAGACCGTGTGCTGGAACCAGTAGCAGTCGAACAGCTCGAGCAGGTAGTCTTCTCGTGCCTCGGCCGAGGTAGACGCCATCTCTGAGAAGACACTCAGATGGTGAAGGAGAGAGCGAGGAGGCTCCGTTTTCAAACAAGAAGGGTAAAGTTTTTGGCTTTAGTATGCGGAGCTGTCCGCGTGACGGAATTGCCTTCCCAAACCCGATGAGACCATGTTTACACCGTGGGGCTGATAATTAATCGCCTCAACCCATTTTGGTAGTTGTCAGTTGATTTAATTGAGGTTGTCAGCGTTTGGAAACTTCCATGTCAGAGCCTTTGATTTTAGTTGACTGAGCTTCGAACAAGCGGCTCCATTTGACCAGCCGCGCGACAAACGTCCTCAACGGTCACGTGCAAAAGTGAGAATGCATTTGATAATAATATACCTACCGATGGTTTTAGATCACGAGATCAATGATATATTTGTGCAGACAGGTTCGTGAGATTGAATGCATATAAATGCTTATTTAAATATTATATAGTTACATGTGAAGCACGTGCACGTATGATGGGACAGGGACCTGCCAACAGAGAGGAAGGTGAAGACAATGAATACAGGGGTCGTGACTGCCCTTAGTTCTATCAATGACACTGAAATCAAACGTGATAACTGTGCTTTTATGCTTCCCATATTATTAGATCCTCTGTGGGATTATGAGAATAAGGTCTTCAACACCGATTTAGAGCCTAACTTTCTCGATTTCCTCTATGGTGTGAACAAGACCGTTCAGTAAGGACAGGAAATTGATCAAGAAGGGAGTGATTCTCGGATAGCTTAACGGTATAAGACTAGTTTCCTCTGTGTAATTCACACCTTCGATAGCATTTGAGTGAGCCCTGTGATAAATTGGAGGAAAGCTTGTTCATAGCTTAGCCAAGTGCACTCCTTCCACAACATAGAGATTGCG
Source organism: Sonneratia caseolaris (assembly GCA_900006705.1). Taxonomy (NCBI): domain Eukaryota; kingdom Viridiplantae; phylum Streptophyta; class Magnoliopsida; order Myrtales; family Lythraceae; genus Sonneratia; species Sonneratia caseolaris. Next base: position 96,309 of record CXYZ01005376.1, on the reverse strand, counting down.
ATCCGAGAAAAGGCAGAAGGAGGTATGTCGCTAAAACAAACAACGACCGCTGCAAATGATGTCAAAGACTTGGGTCCAATTCGGACTAACTGCCGTGCAGTTCGTGCATGCAATATTGTCTCATCTAGTCACCCTAACTAGCTTCTGATCATAGAGATGTACAAAGAGCGGTGACCTTACAGAGCAAAACAACGGCCCTATCATATATTCGCAAAGACTTTCAACTCGAGCAGCACCCAATCTTCTTAAAGACAGAACCGTCTTCCTTAACATTGATGGTCTGTCCCCTTGGGGGGACTGCAAAGGAACTCCCTGCCTCAACCGCTTTCCTGCTCACAATCCGGTAAATCTGGGAGAGGACCTCTGCAAATGCTGCTTCCACATTAGTGGCCTCGAGAGCAGAGGTTTCCATGAAGCAGAGGGACTCAGCCTCAGCCAGTGACTTTCCGTCATCCAGCGGGACTGCCACAAGGTGGCGGAGATCAGATTTGTTTCCAATGAGCATGACCACCATGTTGGGGTCAGTGTGATCCCTCAGCTCCTTCAGCCACCTCACGACATTCTCGAACGTTGAGCGTCGGGTAACATCATAAACAAGCAGGGCTCCTACGGCACCTCGGTAGTAAGCACTGGTAATGGCTCGGTACCTGTTATAACAAGGAAAAGATAATGAGATCACCGTTGAGCGTAAAGAGTGCGAAAATCTGCAAACTATATCAGCACTCATAGGAGCCTATTATTCTCCAGCATTTTGTCTGCTCCATTAGGAGGCAACAAGAAGACATGCTTGGCTGCAAGCTGGCTCCGGTGAGGTCAATGACTATTGCATTCCATATGAGAGGCAAGATACTCTTCAATCAGGAAGAAGAAAATTGTTCATGGGTGAACCTATTACATCAGCTTCAAGGATGCTAGATACATAGGATAATTTTTGTTTCAAGAATTTATTAAAGCTTGATGACCTACCATGCAGTACAGCAGGATGAATAGGGTAATACAACAAACTGGTTGGGTTTGGGTCTAAGAGGACAGTTGAGTAGAAGAAGTAATTAAAATACGAAAAATTTACTGCATCTCGCGTAAAAGCTTCTCTAGAATTCTCCAGATCATGAGACATGCATTGGAACTGCCTGCTTTGAGATCGTACCTTTATCATCTCTCCCAAATAATATTGCAATACCAGGTTGAAATACGAAATTGTAGACATGTGGACCAAAATCAGATTGTTTGACCCAAAAAAAAAACCCGCAACCCTTCATCCTTGTGTGTCCCTAGTTAAGTAAAAAGCAAGCTACTTTGAAAACACATCTATTCTCAAATGTGCAAAAAAAAAAAAAAGATCAAACAGGAAAATCCACAATGATGGATGAACAACAAACAAGCTATCATTTCAGTGGAAGAAGAAACTGTTTGAGCTTCCTCCAAGATATCTCAAGCTTGAAGGTAGTATATTTGAGGATTCAAAAATTGATAGGCCTGTTACAGTAAATAAGATACAAATGAATGCACTAGCAGGACTTTTGCAGACCAAGCTTTGATTTCATATCTTCAAGACAACGAACCAGCCCCCAACCCCAAGCACAATTATGCATCTAAACCAGTAGACCCCAGATCACTTGAACATAACTGCATCTACCGAGCAATTATATAATCCGGAAACAAAATCCTGGATCATTACAGGCACAAGCAACAGGTCAAACTGTGACTGTGGAACCAGCCGCTCCAGCTTCAAAGGCACCGTAATTTACACATCAAAGCGCCATACTTCACGCATCAAGATCCAAAAATATCCAATCAAAAGATAAAAACCATCAGGAGCAAGCGAATCAAAACACCCAACTTTCAATTCAGCTGAAAGAAGACCCCCAACAAAGATTTTTACCTTTCTTGTCCAGCAGTATCCCAAATCTGAGCCTTGATGACCTTGCCATCGATGTTTAAGCTCTTGGTGGCAAACTCGACTCCGATAGTGGACTTGGACTCGAGGTTGAACTCGTTCCTGGCGAACCTCGACAGCAGGTTCGATTTCCCGACACCCGAGTCCCCAATCAGGACCAGCTTGAAGAGGTAATCGTACTCGTCTTCAGCTTTGTACCGGGCCATGTGATCTGCCCCTCTGGGAGAAGAATCGAGAGACAAAAGCTACGGAGAGATCAAGGGCCCTGGGAGCTCAACAGGGGACCCAGATTTGCAAGAAGACTTCGGATTAGTTGGGGACTTTAATAGGGAGGAAGGTGATGAAAAGGAATGAACAAGAGAGACGCTGGTGAAGGGACAGAAAGAATCAGGCACCTTTCCGTTCTGGGGTTGGACCGATTTGAAATGAAATGGGGAAATCAGAGTAATGGATTTTAAAGGCTGTTGTCGGGTTGGCAGAAATTCAGGAAAGAGGCTAATGGTGCGTGGTGGCTGCTGCTTGTCGCTGTTTCAGTGGTAAGTTGGTAACTTCCTCCTCTGTGTGCCTCCTCTGTGTGTCTCCCTGGTCTCTCCCTCCCGGACGAGTTGTCATGTTCTTCGTGAGGTGTTCTACGATTAAACTGTCGGATAAATTCCAGTATGAATTCCAATATTAGAGAGTGAAATCTCGGCCAACATTATTGGATAAATAGTCCCATGATCCCACCCCCCACTGTGATGATGTTTGAATATCGATTTTGTCTATCGTAACAATAGATTATTATTGCTGTTCTTTCCATTTTCGCTTATATGGCAGCCGCATATCAGTGAAACAAATCTAAAATCTAGAAAATAGAAAGAAAAAAAAATCAAATGGCAGTGTAGTTGTCGGTCTTCTGGTGGGACTACTTAGTTCAAGACAGAATGATGCGCAGTCCCATCTTGCGTGTCCTGAAGTTACCCCTTTTCTTCTGAAACTTCCAAGTCTCACAGATTTGTAAAATGCTAAGCTCGAGTGTATCATGGACTTTGATGAAAGGATAGATCTCCGGATTGTTTGGGGATGTTTACAGAGGTCTGTGCGATGAAATCTCCTGCAAGGCAGCCTTCTTTGGAACGTCAAGTAACGACCATTCTGTTTGCCTTTCCAGTTCTGAGGTGGTCTCTCTGATGGACGATCAAATGAAATGGAAAGGATATGGAGCCATTGATTACATCAGAGCTCACGCCTTTCACAAAATAAGAAAGGCAAATTGGCTGTTGTTAATACTGCTATCTGGCTGAGGCTTTTTGATTCTTCTGATTGTTTCGCTTGCTTTCTGTATTAAAATACAGGCATGCCAGCGAACCAGAGGAGGGTGATCAACTCGTAGTACCTGTGATATCAAGTGTGCTATCTTAGAAGGACCTGAAGGCCATGACAAGCAATTTTGAGAAAAGCCTGGTGAGGGTGGATGTGGCTTTGTCTACAGAGAAATTCTGGTAAATGGCACTGAAGTTGCAATGAAGCCTTTCAAAGGTTTAGGCCCGATCAACCAGTGGTTCCTAGCAGACTTTGCTGATCAATCAGATTTATTTTTTCTCCCCACTTGTTTCTTCTCAATATGTAGACTTTGCTCTCGTGTTACACAAAAACTGTTGATAGACTCGAGCATTCTCTTCTTTCCTCCATATTTTCAAGCCCTTTCGGCTGTTTTCACTAACATTCTGTGCATAGAGAGGAAGCTTCTTCAGGTAATTGGCCCTCAGCGTCAATTGCAATTCATTTCAGTGAGGAAGGATAACGAGAGAGGACATTGCCCACTGCTGCTTCTTTCTGGTATTATTTCAGTCTAGATACCTCTCCCTCAGCATTCCTGGATTTTGAAACTCCATGTTTCATCCTCATTTCACAGTATTATCGAAATTACAGATTCCTTCTGTAAGAGAATGTAGTCGATCCAAATGAAACCTGACACGCAATCAAGAACAGGAGTAGAATTGTCAATGCTTCTGCTAATAACAGGGGCCCAAATTACATGTCAAAACCGTTTACGTTTCATCTAAGCTCTGTGTCCGGGCATACTGTGAGGCACACCCTGAAATACAACCTCTGCTTTCCGAGTCTGCATCCGAAGCAGCCAACATATCCATGTCCTTTTACGCAGTTTCAATGACTCAAATCGATTGCCCCCTTTTTTCTTGCAAATTTGCAGGAGGAGGCCAAAGCTCGCTTAATGAGCTTGGAATCAAGGGGCCGCAGGTGGCTGGCTCATGATCTCTGAGCATTCTTACTACAGCGCAGCTCTGTTTGCTTGCTTTTGGTTCCATCACATAACCTAATGAGACATTTACTCCTTCCATATCCAACATATCGGAAAAAATTATCCGTGAAATAAAATAATTTAATAAATGAATAAGTAAATAATCGAGTTATATATAAATAAATAAAATATATCTTAAATATTAATTTAATAATATATAATATATCAAATATTAAATTTAAAATTATAAATTAATATTTAAAAATTAATAATAAATTAGTCATGAGGTGATAATATTCACAGGAAGGGGTATTCTCAATCGTTGGATCTAAAAGACGAGATCCCATGGTGGGATTTCCCCAGAAATCCTCTGAGCTCTGCTATCTCTCTCTTCATCGGTCAAATCTCGGTCGCCGCCTCGCCCTTTCCCTCTCTTCCAACTCCCATCTCAGGCGCCAGTCTCCGCCTGATCACTCTCCCTATCATTCAACTCCATTCTCACGCCTAAGACGTCCACGGGTCTCGCCCCTGCTTGTTTGCCTCGACCTTGCAGCCCTCGGGTTGGCTCTGCTCTGCTCTTCTTGGCTTTTTTCCTCGTTGGGCAAGTCTTTTTGCGGACATAACCCCATTGTTAATTCATCGAGCTGCTTCTGTTGGTTGCCGATTGATGAAATATTGTCTGCTTTGATGAATCAATCTGACGTGTTGTTGCACTTGGTTGTCTTTCTTTATATTAGATTATCTTTACTTTCCGCGTGTAGCTCGTCTTTTTCCTGCCACGAAGCACTTTTTTTAGTAGGTTTTACTGTTACATATTTGATGATGGTGAGGTTGTGTTCTTCAGATTGAAGCTAAGAACGCTATTCCCTTTTTTCTTTCTTCCCTTTTTTTTTTAATGAAAGCACGCTGAGTTCTACTCCAAGTTNTTTCTAATGAAAGCACGCTGAGTTCTACTCCAAGTTCGCTCTTTTGGTGAAATTCTTCCTTGTGTCAGTAATTGGTTTGTGCATTTTATTTTGCCTGCTCGGGATTTGTTGCCTGTTTCATGTGCTACGTACGGAACTTATTCTCTCTTGCAGACAATCAACTCAATCTTCAATGGCCAGCCATGGAAAACTTCTCGTGGTTTCTTACTTTCTTAAAAGATGGCTTATCGAGCTTCATCTGAATGAGATTCATTTTTGGTCAGTGTTATAGGGTAAGACGAGGAGAGCCTTAAGCAGTAAACAAGGAGAGATGGAGTTTGAAGATGGGTTCACGTCAAAGAACCTGTTCAGACAGGGGTACTCTTACACTTATGATGATGTCATCTTCCTCCCTGGGTACATCGGCTTCCCTGTTGACAAAGTGGATCTCTCCACGAAGCTCACTCGCAACATTTCCCTCTCCATTCCCTGTGTGTCTTCCCCGATGGACACTGTCACTGAATCCTCAATGGCTCGAGCCATGGCTGTCCTCGGTGGCATAGGCATCATCCACTCCAACTGCCCTCCTTCTGAGCAGGCAGCCCACATTAGAGCAGCCAAAGCCCATCGCTTCCCTATCCTCTCCAATCCCATCTTCCGGTCACCCTCTGATCGTATTTGCTCTCTTGATGATTTTGCCAGCAGCCCCTGCATCCTTGTTACCCAGTCTGGGGATTCCAAGAGTGAGCTAATGGGTTATGTGTCTCAATTACAGTGGACGGAACTTCCTGATCGTGACAAAGATGCTCCTTTGATTGATTACATGGTCAAATATGCAGAGGCCATTGCTTGGGATTCTGACTTGTCTCGGATTGTTGAATACTTCGATGGGGAGGGCCCAAAAATTGACTTTGCACCAGTTGCTGGGAAGAACGGAGAGATAGTGGATGTTGTGGCGAGGGATGACATAGAGAGGCTGAGAGGGTACCCAAGAATAGTGGGTGGAGGGTCAGTTGGAGCAGATGGGGAGTGGATGGTAGGGGCAGCTATAGGGACAAGGGAGTCAGATAAGGAGAGGTTGGAGCACCTGGTGAAGGCCGGTGCCAATGTGGTGGTCCTGGATAGCTCTCAGGGTAACTCCATCTATCAGATCGAGATGATCAAGTACATCAAGAAAATGTTCCCAGAGCTGGAACTTGTAGGCGGGAATGTGGTTACCATGTCCCAAGCTGACAACTTGATCAAGGCTGGAGTTGATGGGCTCAGGGTTGGAATGGGCTCTGGATCCATTTGTACGACGCAGGAAGTATGTGCTGTTGGGCGAGGCCAGGTACTGCATGCATTCTCTGCAATATCTTGGCTGTTTTTATTCATCCCTTAGTCCTTTAAATCTAATTGCTTTCCTGCTTGTATATGTAATTATTAACCAGGCTACTGCAGTTTACAAAGTCTCCTCGATTGCTTCCCAGAGTAAGGTGCCAGTCATTGCTGATGGCGGCATTTCAAACTCTGGGCATATTGTTAAAGCTTTGACCCTTGGGGCATCGAGTGTGATGATGGGAAGTTTCTTAGCAGGAAGCTCAGAGGCACCTGGAGCGTATATGGTTCAGGTATGAATTCTTAGCCAGTCCTCATGTCAGTTTTTAATTTTGTCCCACTGAACATGTTAACTGTATGAATTTTCCTTGTTAAATCCACCATTCCTTGGTGGCCTGAACTCTCAACCTGCCAAATAAGAGGGGCATTGATATTGAAGATTGTTATATGCTCTGGGCATATGTTTTACTTTGAGCACGCAATTATTGATTGTTATTATCTTATGTCTTCAGTTGCTGATATGACTCTTAATAATACANTCGAGCATGCAATTATTGATTGTTATTATCTTATGCCTTCAGTTGCTGATATGACTCTTAATAATACAGAATGGTCAGCGGGTAAAGCGATATCGGGGCATGGGCTCATTGGAGGCCATGACCAAGGGGAGCGATGCTAGATATTTGGGGGACACAACTAAACTGAAGATTGCCCAGGGCGTCGTTGGTGCAGTTGTGGATAAAGGATCAGTTCTAAAGTTTGTGCCTTACACGATTCAAGCTGTTAAGCAGGGTTTTCAGGATCTTGGGGCTTGTTCTGTGCAAGATGCCCACAAATTGTTGACATCCACCCTAAGGCTGGAGGTATGTAGTTAGTATGAGCAGTCGTACTGGTCATACCAGAATTAAGAGATGAGTAATTCTCATTTGGCCTTTTACTGGTGATTAGATTTTCCTTTTAATTGTGCTGGTTCTTCATCTAGGTCCGAACTGGAGCT
>CXYZ01005376.1:6447-88842 GCA_900006705.1 Sonneratia caseolaris | reverse complement strand
GCAATTATTGATTGTTATTATCTTATGTCTTCAGTTGCTGATATGACTCTTAATAATACAGAATGGTCAGCGGGTAAAGCGATATCGGGGCATGGGCTCATTGGAGGCCATGACCAAGGGGAGCGATGCTAGATATTTGGGGGACACAACTAAACTGAAGATTGCCCAGGGCGTCGTTGGTGCAGTTGTGGATAAAGGATCAGTTCTAAAGTTTGTGCCTTACACGATTCAAGCTGTTAAGCAGGGTTTTCAGGATCTTGGGGCTTGTTCTGTGCAAGATGCCCACAAATTGTTGACATCCACCCTAAGGCTGGAGGTATGTAGTTAGTATGAGCAGTCGTACTGGTCATACCAGAATTAAGAGATGAGTAATTCTCATTTGGCCTTTTACTGGTGATTAGATTTTCCTTTTAATTGTGCTGGTTCTTCATCTAGGTCCGAACTGGAGCTGCACAGGTTGAAGGTGGAGTTCATGGGCTGATTTCTTATGAAAAGAAGCCTTTTTGAAGTGCTTTACTTTCATTCGTTATTGTTGTCTTGGAAATTTCCTAAGCCATCTGTAACAATGAAAAGGATATGTGCTTGGTGTCCATGAAGATTGTTGAGAATTGCACGAGTGTGCTAAAAGACCACTTTTTTCAAAATGGGTGGTGAATCCACATTGTTTCTTTCTGGCATAACTAAGGGTCTATTTGTTTTGAAAAATTCACTTTCTAGCGATCACCCGTATATGAATCTGATGGAAATGGCACATTATTGATTTGATTTAATAAATGAGGTCGATGGGTGAATTCTCCGTCCAATAGGATGATGTATGTATCTGTGGTCTGCTTGAGATTGAACAGTAGAGCATACTTCTTATGGTAAAGAGAGGTGGGCCATTTGATGATCTTATCTCAGTTCTCCCCTGCCTTAAATTTTGTGGTTAAAATTTTCTGTTACTCCATGCGTGATTAAGGCAGCCCCAGTGGAGATGTTCTGCTCTGTGTCATGTAGATGAGAGAGAAGAGAAACACATCCTCTGGAGTCCTTGATATGCCTATTAAACTGTTGTGCGTGTGGTGCTGATATATTTTTCTAACGGACTTCTGCAGCAGTGTTAGGGTCTCCATTGATCATCAATGCAATGGAGAAAGGCCTTGGCATGATAAAATAGGAGAAAGAGTGGATGAGGAGTCTTGTGGAGTTTCCACCCATTGGAATTCGATGTGAAATCTGTTTCTCATATTGGGAATTAATCGCATATGGCATGCACTTACCAGGTGTTCTCTGAAGGAAAGCGGAAGACGAGCGAGTTCTCAATATAGACAGCTAGACGAGTGAGGACCTTCAGCATCATGGATCTAAGGCGGTTAAAATGATGAGGATCACTAGGAGTTGTCTGCAGGGTGACTTGGCCAAAAGACCATCCCTGTCAGCTGTGGTAAAAGGTCTTAAAATTCAGCAAGGGGGCTAAAGCAACTGCAGAAGTCCGTCTAAGAGCAAGAGTTTTGTTCACACACACAACAAGCCTTTGTAGTTCTTATGCAGTTCAGGTAAATCCACAGGGAGAACATAAATGTAAACAGAAAGTACAGACATAGAGGTGCAATGCTGCATCAGCCTTCACAAGCAATCGAGGGAGGAGAATCTTATTGATGTTTTGAGATTCACCGAGGGCCAGACAAAATAGAAGGTAATAATAGTGCAGTGCTGCCAATTGCAATCTCCTTGCTGCGGTGACCTCTAACAGGACTTGTCCATGAGTCGTAGTCAATGTCGTCTTCCACTTCCATAGCTCTTTCTTAAACACCTTGAGGACTGTAGACATGGGCGGTCTCCTTGTGTAGTCTGCTTGCAGGCATCAGGCACCACTGAGCTTCATCATATTCACGGCTTCCACTCGATACAGCTACAAGTCATTCCAACACTTACCGACCATGTCTAAGGAACCCATGATCTTCTGCCTCTCTCTTCAAAAGGCACAGTAGATTCCTGTCTTCCTCATCCTGGGAGTTGTCGAAAACTTTCCGACTGCACAAAATCTCAAGATTTNTAACAGGACTTGTCCATGAGTCGTAGTCAATGTCGTCTTCCACTTCCATAGCTCTTTCTTAAACACCTTGAGGACTGTAGACATGGGCGGTCTCCTTGTGTAGTCTGCTTGCAGGCATCAGGCACCACTGAGCTTCATCATATTCACGGCTTCCACTCGATACAGCTGCAAGTCATTCCAACACTTACCGACCATGTCTAAGGAACCCATGATCTTCTGCCTCTCTCTTCAAAAGGCACAGTAGATTCCTGTCTTCCTCATCCTGGGAGTTGTCGAAAACTTTCCGACTGCACAAAATCTCAAGATTTGCCACTCAGAAGCTGTACACATCCACCTTCTCGAAGTTGCTTGATGTACGGACAAGCATACGAACCAGAGGAGAATAGCGCGATCTTTTCTTGCCTTGCCTTCCAGGAGACCGTCACCGTGAGACCCATAGAATTGGGCCTTAAGGCCCCATTAGCCCATCAAACAAAATTTAGGCCTATTATTGTTCATTTACTTGCAACATGAAGCAGAGGACAAGGTTGACTTAATGGTCCGCCACAGCTTATTTCTTGTCAACATGAAGATGCAGCCAAAGGTCGGGTGCTCAAACACAACTCAACGACGACATGAGAAGCTTGGACATTCAGCAAATTGGTTACTTGGAATTATGGGGCATACCACTAACAATTGATGCCTCAATCTTAGCAAGACCACCTTGGACACTCGGCCAAGTTGTTAGAAAGGAGGGGCAAAGGACGAGAAACTTAGAGACTTCAATCTACATGAATTCCAACAGTTTATTATGTATTGTAGATATGGAGAATGCCGGACAGAAAATGCAGATCTAGTTGAACCTGTCAGACAGTATGCAAAAACAACGAGGATTGTGAAGACGAGAGGTGAAACGGAACTTCACATCACAGCTGAAGAGAATGTCTTCCAAACGGTTCATGCAGACGACAAATGTGCATCCCATTATGGTGCTTGGACCAGATAGGAGTAGGACGGAAGGTAATAATGGAGCAGCAGCACTACTTGCGGTCTCCAAATGACTGATTCCTGCAGTTTGATTCCAGAAATTATAGTCGAGGTCTTCTTCTGCAACTAGAGCTCCATCTAACACCCTGATGAACATCGACATCAATGGCCTCTTCTCATAGTTGTTGCCTTGCATACACCACGCCGCAAGCTTCATCATATCCAGAGCTTCTACTCTGTGCTGTGGCATATCATGATAGCACTTATCGACAACGGCCAGCAAACGCCCCTCATTTGCGTTCCTCTTGAAAAGGCTCGGTAAGAACCTATTAAAGCAACTGGTGGCAAATTAAAGTTGATTTTTTACTTCTCTTGTCAATTTCACTGGGCAAAATTGAGAGGTTCTTAAAGTTCAGTGGGTTTGTGTATAATCTTGGAAGAGTTTCGAAGAAGACATGACATCCCATTTTTCCAGCTCAGTTGTTTCTTTCGTGGGATGACTTGATCGATACATGATAGCTTCATACGAGCCATGTACGCAGAAGCAAGCTATTCCTCCTTATCACGAGACAAGCTCATGGACAGTAGAGCACAGTGGGAGGATGAATAAACTGGAACAAAAATCTCACAAGTGACAGCTGAATTTGGAACTGGGTGTTAGCGGCAATAATTTCTCAATCCCACAGTAAACTCAGATGACAATGGATAAAATACTTACGACACAAAATCGTAAATGCAGTGACGAAAATTAATAGAAATGGAAAACCAATCGAAGTCGAGGCCTGTGGCAGTCACAGTTTCCTTAAGATAAATTCAACCCCTCCTGGATGTGCTGAGGTGGCTTGGTCGATTGTCTCCCAGGATACAACGATGATATGAGTCGAGGATAGCACCATACCTTGAGCTCAAAGGCGAACCAATAGATGACAAAACACCAAGACAGAAAACTATGCTCGAGAATCTGAGAAGGAGAGCTTATTCTGTCTGTTGAGTAATTTACTCAATATATAGGAAGAAGATAGGGGTAATGGCTCAGCATACCAATAAGTACGATAACCTTTAATTATCGAATTAAGTGTATGTTACCATTAATCTATCAATTAATGGTTGATTCATCATTAATCCGAACATTAATAATGAATTCAACGAATCATTCATAAATAACCCTTAATTGTTCTATTATTATGATCGGATTCGAAGAATCATTCATAAATAGCCTTTAATTGTCTTATTAAGAGTATGTTACCATTAATCTATTCATTAAGAGCACATTCATCGTTAATCCGAATATTAAGAACGAATTTGAAGAATCATTCATAATAGCTTTTAATTGTTAGATTAAATGTGCCTTACCATTAATCGACTATTAATAGCTGATTCATAATTAAGAATGATTCAAGGATTTTGAGTATTGTAAATGATTCAAGGAATTCGAGTATTAAAATGATTCAATGAATTCAAGCATTAAAAATATTTCAATGAATCCGCAAAATCATTATATGAGAATAATTTTTCATTTATAATTAAATAAATGGTTAGTTAACACTGGGATGTCANACAATTTTTCATTCATAATTAAATAAATGCTTAACCAACACTGGCCTGTCCTATGTACAGCTATCCCTACCAATAATGGTACGCTTCAAAGATCGCATCTCCATGATACAATTCTCGCATCGTATCCATGCATGCCGGCGGACATTTTTTTCCGTACCGCTACTACTCCCATGGACATTAGTGCTCTCTCTCTCTCTCACACACACACTCAAAACATATATATATATATATATATGTTTTTGTGGATGCACTTCATATTCTGTATCTCAGGTTAGGTGATAAAATCATCTACTACCATGAGCTATTATCTGAAAATTGAAAGCAAGGTAACTGCATCAATTCACTTATGGTTATGGAAGGCAATTGAGGCAATATTGGAAATATATGGAAAGCAACAGGACTGCATCAAGTCAACTATGGAAGGCAATTAACATATATGTTGCCCAAGAAACATTTTGCTCTTTCCATTCTCGGAAATGCATTAATTAGCTGGGATATCTACTCCACAGTCCGAGCCATTAAATCCCCAATTTCTCCACTGAATCTCTCCATAATAACAATTAGTCATGCGCATTCTGAGTCCTACAGCCCGCTCCTGACCCTCTCCTCTCCTCTCCTCTCCTCTCGGTGTCTCTCATTTTCCTTACAATCACTCGATGGCAACTCCTTGGCGTTCAGCAAACTTTGCTGCAATTCTGTGGGTTGCGTTCCTACTTATGGTCCGCAAGGTTGACGGACGTGACATTGAGGAGAACACGTGCGATCTCTACCAAGGAACCTGGGTCCAGGACGAATCGTATCCGTACTACACTTCGTGCCCTTTCCTAGAGCAGGAGTTTGATTGCCAAAGCAACGGTCGACCTGACAAAGAGTACATGAAATACCGATGGCAACCCCTCGGTTGCAACTTAACAAAGTATACCACTCACACCTTTGTTTCGTTGCATTGGCTCCAAGTTTGCTGTATCTCATCTTCTGCTTCTGATATATCTTATCCTTGAGTTGATCTTGAAACTGTATTGTCCAAGGTTCGATGGCCGAGACTTCTTGATGAGGTTCAAGGGGAAGAAGCTCTTGTTCGTGGGGGACTCACTGAGCCTAAACCAGTGGCAGTCCCTCACTTGCATGCTCTACAACGCTGTGCCATCGGCCAAGTACACTTTGGTCCGGTCCGGAGGGCTATCCACATTCACATTCAAGGTAATGCGTCACAACTATAATCACACGAGAAACGGAGACGGACGTTCTGCCGCAAACAAAGATCTTGTTCTGGAAACTACTGACTGCAGCATCATCTTATTGCAGGACTACAATCTACAGCTGAGGTTCTTCCGCAATGCTTTTATTGTCGATATCGTAAGAACGGACGCTGGGCAGGCACTAGTACTCGACTCCGTCAATGGGAGTAGACAGCTTTGGGAGGATAATGATGTCTTGATCTTCGACTCCTGGCACTGGTGGCTTCACACCGGAAGAAAGCAACCGTATGAAATCATTGTCCCAAATCTTCAATACACTTACTGATTACTCTGCTTCGCTACTATCACTTCCCGTGATATTTCAATCCATGAATGTCCTTTGGATTCGAGAAATGCAGATGGGACTTCATTCAACTGGGCGGGAAGAAGATCAAGGATATGAATCGGTTGGATGCATATGAGATTGCCTTGAAAACGTGGGCCGAGTGGGCGGATTCCAGCATCGATCCGGCAAAGACCAAGATCTTCTTCCAGGGCGTTTCTCCCGACCATTACAAGTAATCCATCACGAACTCGAAACTCCTATATAAATTTAGGATGTTCACGCATGCACAAGCTACAATAGAGCCCATCTTAATCCTGATACTATGCATGGAATCATCAACAGCTCGACCGAGTGGGGCCAGCCCGGAGCAGCCAACTGCTCAGGCCAGACCCAGCCCTTGCCGGGGCCTAATTACCCAGGAGGCCCTCACCCGGCAGAAGAGGTGCTGGAGAAGGTCATCGGGTCCATGAGGGAGAGGCTGGTTCATCTCCTGAACATAACCAAGCTGTCACAGCTGAGGAAGGATGGTCACCCGGCGGTGTACGGTCTCGGAGGGCGCAGGGGCATGGACTGCACCCACTGGTGCCTCGCCGGGGTGCCCGATACATGGAACGTGCTCCTATATGCCGCTCTGATTCAATGATTATTTTGGATTTGATTTTCCCATAGAGGAAATATTCCGAATTCCCAGCTGAGTAGAACGATTTATCGGTCGTTGCCATTTTTCCGTCTGTAATCTCGATGGTAAGATGATATCTATTCGCGGTTTCCTCCTTATTGCCCACTAATTTACAATTCATGACGTCATATTGCATTTTTAACCGAAAAAAATAATCATGATATATGGCCGTGGGCCCTAAAGAAAGTCAGGGGCATTTTTGGAAATCTACGTCACTCGTGTGGACACCGCTGTGTTGGCGGGTCCGGTGGGACTGGGAGGGAGTAGAGTGGCATGATCGTTAGATTCCCTCCCTCGATCAACTCCACCTCATCGTCTTTTTCCCAACCGGCGCTTCTCCCTCCGGCAGCCTAAGGGTTCCTTGGTAAGCTCCCGATTTTTTCATCTGACCCCGATTGTAAACTCGCATCCATGCTCCGATCGAATCTACTCGATCTTCTGCTCAATCACTGATTCCTTTTTCCGTGGGATAGGATTTGAGATATTGGGTTATAATATGTTTTGGATTCCGAATCTGATCCGTCAATGTGGATTTCTATAGATATATGGTCTTTTTATCCATCACTTTCCTCAAAATTTAGAACTAGCCACTGCCTAATTCGCTGAGAAGTGGAGATCAATGCAAGTTATATTGATCGCTTGACTTCTGGGGAAGACGTGATTTTTCTCTGTTCTACGTTGGATGATGGCAAATCCTGGAGGGAAGACAGCTGGGGAGAAAACTGAGTTGTTAGCCTTAGCTATGCAGTCGAAGGGGAAAGCCCCTTCTTGGTCGACTTGTTTATAACAAAAGCTATCGATAATGTGAGATATCTCGGAGATGTTGGTGAGACCGACTTAGATCACCTGGGGCAGATTTTGCCTCGCTGTACAGTCGGTCAATTGATGCACATAGAGAAAAGTACTAAAGTAAGTGATCACTCATTAATGTTGCATAACTCGTTTTTCCATCTGATGGGTTTGGTTTTCCTTATTGAGACTGCTGAAGTCGTGTCCTTTTTTTCTGTTTTCTTGTAGGGAAGAGACCTGAGTCCAGTTACTGATAAGCTATGGAAGAAATGCTACGAGAAACAGTTTGGTCCTGAGAGCGCGAATCTTGTTCTAAAGAGGATGAGGGAGAAGAATGTATCATTTAAGTGGATAAAATTGTATGAGGTGACCTTTTCAACTTCTCTTTAGATGAGATTGGCTTACTATCATATTTGTTTTGTCTTAAGGCTCAGAGCTGATAGCAAGTTAGCAACATCTAATGAGATTGAGAAATTGTTCTTTTTATGTATCGGTTGAGAGATATTTTAAATTATAGATTACAGCGTGAATGTGCGATAAGCTGCATACTTTTTTGACATGGGATGATCTATCTACTGGCCAAACTGAAGAATGTGGAGGAGGCTCCAAACAAGGCACTTGATCAAATCAGGAAACTATACAACAAAGAAGATGCCTGTATGTTCAATCATCATACTTTCTTTCTTGCAGTGAATTTTTTGTTCCTGTTCTCATGGCTCTTCTATCTCTTGTTTCTTCCACACTCTTATGAGTTGTAAAAGTTGTCCAATTTATCTATATCTTCAGGAAAACAAAGTTGGAAAGTTCAGCTTTGTAGTGAGGTGCCTCGTTCAAGAAATAAGAGAAGCTATTGGGATAGTTACCCTTATATGGTGGAAAATTTAACTTAGTGATACACCCACGATTTCTGCCTCACTGTTATAGGTTTTGTGGTTTTAGGCAGTGGACCTGGCTACAATGTTTCCAATTTGAAAGGCAATTTGATGAAGAAGGCTAAGATAGAGTTCCTTGAGAGCTATTTCTTTCTCTCGCAAGTCTGAGATTTTTGCTTCTTGAATTTTCTTCATCAGTTCCCTTCTGGGGGACAATTTCCGTGTATCTAACTTTCGGGCAGTATATTTGCCTTTAGCATCTGCTGTTAACATGCATACAGCTAATGTGTTCATCATTGGTCATTTAATAAAATTGAAAATTTCTCCCTTAACCTTTTGCTCTCGTCATATATTCAGGCTAGAGGATTGGGTAACTATTGATATAGCAATTGATTCTTCTTCTAGTCAATATAACTATGCTTTCTAGTTTGTCAGAATCATGTCTATTACTTTAATTCCCTGTAGAAACCCTGCTGTAACAGATTCCAGCGAAGATTATGTGGAATCTTAGATCAGCAAGAAGATGGTGGAACATGTTTGGAGTTGAATTTCTCCAGGAACCTTCCTTGTATCGGCTAAGTTCACGAGTTGGAGATAAGTGGACCCGGACCGCTGACATCCGCCACAGGGTAAACCACTGCCCCTTTGGCCCCCCGGCTGATTTGAGTATTAGTGGTCGAGTTTGATGGCTTTGGAAGCATCCTTGATGGCATTGACATAGTCCTCCAGCTTCGTGCGTGTGAAAGCTTGGTTTGCCCAGTAAATGGCATTCCCACCGTTCAGTTCAATAGCTTCAGCGTAGAGTTCACTAGCCAGATTGTACTTGTGGCTTGAGAATGAATCAACTGGTTCAGGAAAAAGCATCCGAAAACTGAAGTACGATGATGTACAGAGAACTAGCAGTGTGCTGGTGGTCGAAACTAATGTATCATTGTATTAATTCGCGGTCGAATTCTTCTTCGACAGTTGATAGATGACAAGATCATGAATGAGATTGAAAGTGAACCGGAAAAGACTATATTATGAGGACCCACACTGGAAGCTCTTATTTGCCAGAACTTTGAGATCTTCGTCTCTTGCAAGGTTAGACTTGGAATGGTTGGACTCCATGGCAATTCTGCTGTTTCGGCGGCGTCTTCTCTGCGTTCCTTCCTTCCTCTATCTACTGGTTGATTCGATAGGAAGATGACAGAACAAAAATACAATCATCTCTGACACTCCTTTCGTGAGAGAAGAAGCGCATAGGGTAGGGTAGTGTGGCGGGTGTGGATGTGGGTAGGAATGAAGATTGGGATGAGAAGAAATGCTGAGAAACTTACAGATGTCGCACTGCCTTGCGGTTCAATAAACTCAAAATCCCCCCTCTTCATGTCAATTTTTTTTTCCCCATGAGATGATATCTGTAAGGCCAACCAAGATCTGGTAGTTTACTGGGTCAGATGAATGTTCCCAGATCATCTCCGGCTCTTCAACTTTCAAAATGAAGATGGACAATGCTGATATTGTTATTTTCATCTCTTTTCATGTATGGAATCATAGATTATAGAAATTTGTCGGGAAGCACTCTGTTTTCTTATCATATCACCAGAAATGATTCCTGTCACCGGATTAAGATTTACATATTTCTGTCTTATGTACTTCCCGCTTGCTGGTGATCCAACTCTCTCTTCCTTATGGCTGGAGATTCGTTTCAGTGAAGCCTTGGGTTTATGTAATACTAGACTTGTCAGATGCCACCGTATTCAATTCTATCAGAGTGAATCTGTTGTTGTGTGGAACAACTTTGACAGGGTCAAGAAAAAGTGACATCCTGATGATCATCTACAAGAACTGTAAGAAGAGAATGGTTTTGCCGGGTACTAGTGGAACATCTCATTTGAGAAATCATTTAACGGGGCTCAAGAGGTGAGGAAATCATGACATAGGTCGATTTATTTCAAGGGGGAAGAAGGGATTGCAGCCCCTTGGCCTTGGGAAATAGTAGTTTTAACCAAGATCATCAGAGGGACAACAATGTATTGGCTGCAGTTGTTAAAGTAGATGAACAAATGAAGGATGACACTTTGACGGTCACTGCTGTAATAGTGACTTTGATCAAAGGAGAAGCCAGTTCGATCCATCCTGCATGATAATTTTTCATGACTATCCATTAGATATGATCAAGCATGCGTCTTCAGAAGATTCATCAAGAATGTTCAGCTGCTTCGTTTGAGCTCCAGACTTTGAGTAAAGTTGAGGCTGATCATTTGGAATCTGCGAGAAAGAAAAGCAGAACTTGGCTGAGGTGCTGGATAAATGTTTCCCGGGAAAATCAGCCTGGGTCTTGATGTCTGGTCTAGTTCTGATGATTCTCAGTGTTTCAGCTCGAGCTCACAGTTCATAACCGATTCTTGGCAGCAGGGGAAGAAGCTGCTGAGTTTTCTGAAGATAGATTTTTCTCATACTGAAACCGTGCAGGTAGTCGCATTTCTGATCGTATAGAATCACCTTACAACGATCACTCAATTGGGTCTCGCTAGCTGCTGTCTGTCAGATGGTCTTGCATGGCAAGTTGGTGTAAGTTTAGGCTGCATATCAAGTCCTGGAACTAATGCAAACAATGGGCTTATCAGATTCGAAAAATTCCTCCATGAAACTTCTCAATCTGATGGCGCAGAAACTGATCCTGCAAAGTAATCAATAGAGACTCTTCCCTTGAAATGTTGACTTTAGCGTACAGAACTGGCGGAAAGTTCAGACTCCTTGGTACCCGTATTGTCTGTGATGGCTTGAAATGTGCCGGGGATTCAGATGTCTGAAGTTCTGTTTGAGTTGGCGTGCGATGTGGTGGGCAAAAGCGCTAAAAATACTAGATAATGATTGTAGTACGCTTAGCGCCGCTACTCTGCGAGCACTGATTTTGCTCAAGTGACTAGCTCAGGAATGAGCTGGAGAGTTGATGTTCGGTTTACTGCATCGCTTATATCTGTTTTCATTGTGGAATATCTGCAACGGTGAGCTTAAGTGTCTTCTTCAGTCATCGCAAATATTCTATCAGTGTCTTACTAGTTCAGTGAGTTTCAGTCTCGGAATTTAGTTTTATATCGTCGGTGATGTTTACGGGTGGAATTTCTCGCCTGTGACACGATTTCTATTGCCTTTTCAACAGCAAGAATTTCTTCTTTACAGATGATGCGCAGCAACAAGCTCAGCCGAGCCCGAAAGCGACATTTCACTCGAATAAACTCATCCACACCAAGGAAGTATTAATGTCCTGTTTACCCACACAAGCAAGGAAGACATATCATTCAACCAACTCAGAGTTGCCTTAATAGTTTATTAAATTTTAAAATGATTGATCTAATGATCAAATTCTAAATTAGAGGATCAACATAATTTTTTTTAAGAATTTCGATTTAATCAGAGATCAATTTCAATTGACTTAATAATACTGTTTAGTATAAATAAAATAAAATTAAAAAAAGTTTGGCACAGCGATGGCGTCTTCAGGTTGCACCGCCTATGAGGTTTTTGATTTTTGTGCAGAAGAGCTCTTTGCTTTCAAACCCTCTCTGCACAGGTTCAGAAAGTGACAGGAGGTAAGGCATTCAATGAATTAGGTTCTACAATTCAATTGAGGGAGACCCTCCTAGCTCCATCACTCCTCTGTCCAAACTTCAGCGTCATTCATGGGTTTGGCTGTGGTCCCCAGTCGCTTTCTCACTGACAAGCATGTATTTTTTTCATCATGAATGATTTAAATGGCAAATTAGTTCTTGTGGCTTTATGCATCCCTACTTTATTGAGTGTTACCGATCGATGTTGGATGAGTATGACTCGCAATATTTGGTACCCACAAGGAGGAGAGAATATTGGGTCCCCGTAATTGTTTGCTACCCCATTTGCTCATTGCCTGTCCTTTGAGGTTTGGTTTTTTCTTCCTCCTGTTTCCTCAGAAAGCAAGTCTGCTCTCTTATTCGGCAATGCAACTTTAATCATGCTGAATCAATCCTTTGCTTCTGTCTGTATCTTGGCATTTGCAACAGTAATCGGAGGAGCGCGTTTTCGTCAAGTGCACTGTGCAGCCACCTGGTCGGATCAACCCCACAACCTGTGCAGGCTTTACCTGAATCAATGGGCTTATGGGACACGTCCTGTGGCAAGGATTCCAATTTGTTGAACCCCTTTTCAAAACAGAGAGAAAATGCCATCTCGGTTGAGTTTCGAGAAGTAGCAATCCATTTAGCATCTCAGGTTCTGAAGCAACTGTCTGTAATCTCATCGTATTCTGCATATGACTCATTCACACATGCGTGGAAACTCGATCCATCTGACATCGGATTGCAACGTGGTTTCTATGCATGGCAGCTGTCTTTATTTCCGTATACCGCATAAAGAAGCCTTGTCTGAAATAACGAGCAGAAGAAGTAACCATCCTCAGCCTCCTCGACGGCACATGCCCCATGGCTCCCCACGCGAAGCAATTGCACTGGACCTTAACTAATAGTTAGCCAAGGGGACACCCCTCATCCGGTCTACAGATCCCTAATCATAAGATCAAGGGGGAATGGATGCATACTGATCTTTGGATCGAATGAGTCGCTTCAAATTACAGAGCCCATACGTGACGTCCAAGACCGTCCCATTTAATTGTGGGTATTGGGAAAGAAAAAACTTTCAGGGAGACTCATAGCTCTCTGATTGGGTTTTACAGCTTTTGACGTCGGCCGTACGTTAACACGGGGCAAGAGCTGTCATGTTGGCATTATGGGACTTTGTACTTTGTTGGCCCCTTTGAAATTATTTCCAGCGACAGTCATTCCTTTGTCACACATCAACTTTCATTCAGATCTACAATTGATTTAATCTCCCAATTATAAATTTCCCAATCGATATTACTCAAAATTCGGACTCTCTCTCCAAAAGTAGACCCCCCCACCAAAACTAGAGCCAATCTTGAGGATTCTGTCATTATGATTAGATTTATGATTTGGTGTCCATCGGGCACTAAAAAGACACTGACTTACTTAGTTAAAAAAAATGGTCTTAATAAAAGCTTTCTTTTTAAATAAAATTTTAAATTCAAAATTTATATATAAAAATAGTGAATAATTTAATTTAATCAGGATTTATCAAATTACCAAATATTACATGTAGTCACCAATATAGAAATGGGTCTCCTATGTCCATCCGGTCACAAAAGAAAAAAAGAAAAGAAAAGAGCTCACTAGTTGTAGATCCAATGAGGAAGCAGGAGAACCAGATAACTAAAAGGGCATAACAAGTCATGTTAATACGAATTGAATTTAAGATATTTGGATTATGAGTCGGGATCGATCAAGGGGAGACAAAAAAATCAATGTTTTGATAGAGAGGGAGTGAGCCTGAGTGAGAGTGATGAATCATGGAGTCGCGCTCATGGATATAAGAATATATATACATATGTATACACACGCATTCATAGTGTATATAACCAAAATCGAAAAACATTGCACAGAGACCATTAATAGTCGCAACTGCAGAAGGCCTCTTTAGTTNCAAATATTAGCATGTAGTCACCAATATAGAAATGGGTCTCCTATGTCCATCCGGTCACAAAAGAAAAAAAGAAAAGAAAAGAGCTCACTAGTTGTAGATCCAATGAGGAAGCAGGAGAACCAGATAACTAAAAGGGCATAACAAGTCATGTTAATACGAATTGAATTTAAGATATTTGGATTATGAGTCGGGATCGATCAAGGGGAGACAAAAAAATCAATGTTTTGATAGAGAGGGAGTGAGCCTGAGTGAGAGTGATGAATCATGGAGTCGCGCTCATGGATATAAGAATATATATACATATGTATACACACGCATTCATAGTGTATATAACCAAAATCGAAAAACATTGCACAGAGACCATTAATAGTCGCAACTGCAGAAGGCCTCTTTAGTTATATCACCCGTCCCTTTCTCCATACATGAAGAGTACCCTTTTTTTTTTTTATCCCGTGGTTGGAAGATCAGANTTTATATATCACCCGTCCCTTTCTCCATACAAGAAGAGTACCCTTTTTTTTTTATCCCGTGGTTGGAAGATCAGAGACGCATGACATTCGATGCATGGTTAATGGGACCTCAACTATTTACCTCGGCTTGCGGATACCGATCGGTTGTCGGCTGTAATGGATGCATCCTGTGCGTAAGATTCGTTGGTCGTACTTCGCTGTTTGGTATTGGTAACAAGTGTTGTGCCGTGTCCGCTTCCCTTAGGTGGAATAGGATCATCTAAAGCTCTCATTCACTTATGGTGAGCATACACCGTATGTACATGTTGTCTAGGCTCTTGTGGGATCGAATCCAAGTATCACATTTGTGAACATACAGTGCCGAGCTCCAAAGTCAAAGAAATTAAAGGTAGATTAATCCGAACAAGGGATGAAATTTACAGCATAAAGCAAGTGATCAAACGGGTTGTCCGGTTGATGGGTCAATTTTTTCAGACTTCAACCATCTGGTTTCCATTTGCTGCAACCCCTTCACCCTCACCACTGCCACTACCACTCCCCTCCCTCTATTATAGCTCAAAATTGTACCGTAAAACCTAACCACGGAAGGGAAAGCACACTCTCTCCTTGGCTTCTCTATCCCTTCGCAGCCAGCAGCTGTTATCCTTTCAGGTAATCCTTACACAAATATTTTCAAACCACGTTGGATGCGCGTCGACCTGGTATTGCATCCCATGCCTTGCTCCATCGGGTTCATCTGGTTTCCCCATCGAGAGGGCGAAGGCTGTTTTTCTTTCGATAAAGGAAAGTGGGATCATCGGTTTTCTGGTTTCTCGATCCTTTCAGCTTTACAGCCACGGAGTTCCCGAGCCAATCCACGGACTTTGCCTCTTCCCAGAGGAAATCAGGAAGGGGCAAAACCGAGATAAAGCGGATCGAGAACACCACAAACAGGCAGGTCACGTTCTGCAAGCGCCGCAATGGGTTGCTCAAGAAAGCATATGAACTGTCCGTGCTCTGCGACGCTGAAGTAGCCCTCATCGTCTTCTCCAGCCGTGGCCGTCTCTATGAATATGCCAATAACAGGTCTAGTAATAATTTCCTTCTCTATCTCTTCTAATTGAAGATGTACATGTACAAATATGCACTAATCATCTCTTAAGACCATGTGATATTCTTTGAGTCCCTCTACTTTTCCCGGATCACTTAGGGCTCCATTGATTGGCCACCCAGAGACAGAAATGCTCGTAGCAATCGCCTGGTCTTGCTGTTTTGCTAATTTAGATGGATCTTTAGTACGTCTGAACATCCTATGTAGCACTTTAAATCACATTAACCTGCCTGTTGTTCTTAATTTTGTTTAATTTCTTGGAAACTAAGGATCGGCAAAGAAGAAATAATTGAATGACAATGGCTTTTTTCTTTCTGGGGTTAATTAATTAAATGGACCAGTTTTTGGTCGAGATTTTATAGACAATGAAAATCAGAGTAAGGGTTGTGCTAACTACCAAATAGTTAAATAGCCATCATAATATTTATGAGAAAATTAAACGGAATTAGGGTTATCAAATTGATCACCAAGAAAATGTGTCGTCAAGATGCACGTCTCTGATCTCAGCTCCCTCTCCATCTCTCCTAAGCTCTCATAATTCTAATGGTTGTATGTTGACACTTTCCTTAATAAACGTCAAATTGGGGCATTGGGGCATCAGATTAACTCAGATAGGCAACTCTTGGAATCCATCTGAAAATCTGACCAGTATACATACAGTCTTTCGCAAATTCTTCAATCTAACAAAGAAAAGGGGCTGAGTTTCGTTCGGCTGAGTGGGCAGTATCCTCGGGGATCTTGCCCTTCACTAGGGTTTAGTACTCATTTATGTCATAGAACATAATATATATATACATGTGCATACATATATGACATCTATATGTATATGAAGCAGCAGCTTTGAGCAAATGATCTCTGATACTTTCATGCTTACAAAAGTCTACGGCTCTTTGGTCACGTCAGACGTGATCTTTCACATTTCTCTTCTGCTCAAATGAGACAAAGACAACTGTCTGTCATCATGTAATTTGTAATCATACCATGTCCCTTTTACTGATAAATCTGCACTCCTCAACCGCAACAAATTGAAGAATTTTTTTTGTGGGGCGACTTCCAACTGATATTCACTTGAAAATTAATTTCGTTAGATATTTTTGTGAGAAATCCGTGGAAATTATAGATGAAGATATTTCAGGGAAATTTTCTTATGTATACCTTCATTATAAGAACTTTATGAAACTGAAGGTTCTCTCTCTTTCCCACTAATTTTACTGATCAGTCAGATCGGAGGATCTCTTAATTTGTTTCTTAATCATGTTTATGGAGAATTGTGTGCATCTGTAGTACTAGCTGCTCACTGTAACATTCTTTGCTTCAGAATGATCTTTGCATAGAAACTAATTCCACTGTCTGACTAAAGGTTTTGATCAATCTGGGACTCCTCGATTCGGTTCTTGAACGAGGCCTTGCCCGCATTACCGATTATAAACTACATCAAAAGGTTTAATAAGAAGTATGCAGTTTTCCAGAACGAGATTGGAATTTTCAAGAGTCCTTCTGCATGAGTTGACAAGACGCTGCTTCCTTCTTTTTTTTTCCTTTTGTGTCTGATGAGTCCGAGACCCTGCCACTCTTCACAGTCGTGTCCTGTAATTAGCGAAGAGCGCTCTAAAATGCCGCTGCTCCCTTCCCGGAATAAATGTAAGACTACATTCATGATCACCCACGAACCCCAACAATACCGAATTGGAATCAATTTAGTTAGGGTAATAAATCATTTAAATCGATTTGGGGGTTGGGAAATTGGTAATAATTGTACACCAGTCTCCTCTGAGAACACAACGGTCACTGGCTATACTGTTGTCATGGTCAAAGGGTCATCAGCCAGCTGAACCTATACGTGTCGCGCATCGGATGGGGGCAGCGTCTGATCAGCCAATCATGTCGCAGCATCGTTTCTTTCCTGGACCCTCGACGAGATTAAGGTTTCATTACATCGCCACTGTAACACCGTTGGTGGGTCTGCAACATTATTAGCTGTGTTCTGTCAGATGGGGGCGAGAGACAGAGAGATAGACACACACACACACACACACACACACACACATATATATTTATATGTATCAAAGATATATTAATATATTTTGTATAATTATACCGTCTCTCAAGGAACGACTGGTTCCTGCTAGGCCAAGCAGATTTAGAAGTTTTCCAATATTACCAGTTAGGCTATGGAAATATGGGGGGTTTTCTCTTTTACTTTTTTTTCCTGGTATAACGAGGTTCATTGCAGTTGGAGATGTCGAAAATATGGCTTTGTAGTTGTCAGTATGATGAGACCTATGTTTGGATGAGCTAATTAACTAATTGCGATTGCTATTTTTCCTTGAGGTT
Organism: Sonneratia caseolaris; assembly: GCA_900006705.1. Lineage (NCBI taxonomy): Eukaryota > Viridiplantae > Streptophyta > Magnoliopsida > Myrtales > Lythraceae > Sonneratia > Sonneratia caseolaris. Next base: position 71,009 of record CXYZ01005376.1, on the reverse strand, counting down.
TCCAGCATTGATCAACAAGAATGACAGTAATTAATCTACATGTTGCAGTGTTAAAGGAACAATCGAGAGGTACAAGAAAGCCTGTAGTGATCCCGCGACCACAACATCTGTTTCTGAAATCAGTACTCAGGTAAAAATTAATTGTTTCATCGGTGTTTTAGAATCATGGTGTGAGAGATAGTCTCGGTTAGACTCAATTCCCCGACTAATTGTGTAATGAATTCTGAACAAGCACAGTTTTACCAGCAAGAAGCAATCAAGCTGCGCAGACAAATACGGGATATTCAGAATGTTAACCGGTATAGCAATTGGCCCTTGAAATCTCAAACTATCTCGATGTTGATGATGTGATGAGCGGTCGTGTTTTCCCATTCTCTCTTGCATAGTTTCCGTATGTAATTGGAAAAAGGTAAACCGCACACCATATGTATTAATTAGGCACATCCTCGGTGAGGCTATTGGCTCTTTGAGCTTCAAGGAGCTCAAGAACCTTGAGGGAAGATTGGAGAAGGCAGTAGGCAGAGTCAGATCGAAGAAGGTACGTACATTCTCTGACTCTCGTGATCTTTCAGCAGCATACTTGGGCATGTGCATCGACTAACTCTTCTGCTTCCATGCATGCATCAGTTTGAGATGCTATTTGCTGAGATTGAGTACATGCAGAAGAGGGTAAGCATTTTTTGTTTTTGACCTAATGCACTACATATACTCTTTGATAGTCGGTTGCTTGCTGCCATGGATCCTACTGGATCCTGGAAATAGAACGACAAATCTCCTCGATTAATGTGTGATTCTTGAGCTAAAATGGAGTAATCTTAATTCTATTTCATTGTCTGAAGTAAATGAAATGCTGTTTTCTGCAGGAAATTGAGCTGGAAAATGAGAACATATATCTAAGAGCCAAGGTATCTCTCTTCATATGTACATATAAAGAAAGCTTTAGGGAACATCACCCGCTGTGCGTGAGCAGCACCCATCAATCAATCACATGTCCATATATATAATATTTATGGCTTAAAAGCATCCCGGCAAACTCCGTGATTTCAAAGCATCGAATAATCCATGCGTACGTTTAAGCTTGCGTGACATGAATATATACGCCGTTGTCATGCATGTATCGATCCTTGCAGGTAACAGAAGCTGAGAGAGCAGCTGCAGCCCAGCAGCCGCAACCAGCAAACCTGATGCTCATGAATGATGGGCTAACGTACGACTCCATCCCGGCTCAGTCATATGATCACAACTTCCTCCAGATGAATCATTTGGAGCCGGAGAGTCACCATCAGTACTCTCAAATGGACCAGACCTCTCTCCTCCGACTCGTCTAATTAGAATACGTGAGCATTTATCATATCTTTTCATTTTCTTGGGAGCTTCCATATCGATTAACTGTACACACTCAGACACAGATGCACATGATATACCTGTTTTTCTGTTTTTCTGTCTTTCAGTTGTTGGAGATGAACATGCAGAGGCAGCGGAGGCCACTGGCATCGTTTCACTCATAATTATGCCTTTTTCTTTCGCCAGGCATGCATATTACATGTCCGTAATTTATGTACCAATTTGGTTTGTGAGGGAGAGACAACGAATGGTTTGCAAGAGCTGTTGCTTACTCTGTTAACTTGCACATTCAAAACGTGCTTCATTTTCCTGCCTTGCGATGAAGATCTGTGCCTTAATGGTCACTTTACTGGGGACTCACACGGCAGCATGCGCATTTGAAATTTCCATGTTGGATGGACCAACAAATTTGTGAACTATCGCGTCTCTATGTTGTACGGGGATGTACGTATAAGTGCACAACTTTGGGCACTCATCGAAAAGGGTCAGTATCTCTCTCACTTGTTTTTCCCACGGCCGAATTTCATTAGCTCAACGACTAGTGATGAGTCGACGATTGAAAAATCGGAATTGAGATGATCGCTGACATAGAAAATGTACGTGGAATTTGACCGACTAAGATATGTCTGAGTCCTTATTTAATGGAAAAACGTAGTGGAATTTATTGGAATTGTCCGGCGGGTTATTTGCAGTAGATTGGTAGACTGACAGGCCCACCTAGGCCGGTCCATAGAGCGTATGGCCAGTTAATCACTCTATAGTATAGTTTTTAAAATCGGACCGGATCAGAAATCGATCAAGATATGGGTTCATAGGTTCCTGGATTGAACCGGAGTTCAATGAATTAAACCGTATGTTTAATAAATAATANTAGATTGGACCGGAGTTTAATGAATTAAATCGTATGTTTAATAAATAATAATAATAATAATATAATATTTCAATAAATTGATATAATATTATAATTTAATTATGATTTATAATCAAAATCATTAATATAGTTATAGCCTCAAATTTAACATAAAATATAAATATAAATCTAGTAAAATAAAATAAGTATATTATAATATATTTTTATTTTTATTTTCATTTTTAAATTAGCAGTTTACTTATCGGTTCAATTAAATTTATTAATTTAAATAATAACCAGTCAATTCATTTAAATAATAATTAGATTTTTCTTTCGTTTTAAAAACTATCCTCTATTGGAGCCTGCTTCGGAATAACCACCANAGAACCAGCCAATTCATTTAAATAATAATTAGATTTTTGTTTCGTTTTAAAAACTATGCTCTATTGGAGCCTGCTTCGGAATAACCACCACTCGCGGTGGAAGCGCGTGAAGCACAATCGTCCGTCAATCCTTCCCGCCGCTGCTCTGCAACCGAGACAGCTCCGCCTTTGCCCACGGCCCCTGGGACGAGAGGCTGATCTAACGTCTGCGAGTCCCTCAGAATCAGCAGTCAGACTTCTTTGAGCTCAATCTGGCCCATTTATCCCGGGAATTCGTCCTTCTGTGTCTTCAGGTACGTTCTTAATTATGATTCTCTTTCTTGTTTGAGCTAGTGTAGGGATCCAATGCTCGAATTCATAAATTTCCCAGTGAATCAATGATTGCCATGTATTCTGCTCACAAAATCTTCTTTTTTTTTTATGAAGATTTCTTCATGTGAATCTGGTTCAATTTGCGACAGGTTTTGATAAGGAACGATGATTTGTTGTTCTTGTGAAATTCACGGAATTTGAGCCACTTTACGTAGAATTATGAGCTTCATCGGTTCAATTACGCAAAGGTCTGAATTATAATAAACCAACTACTGCAATTTCGGGATGTGATTTACATTTTCCGTGTTGCTCTTACAGTGTGTATTGATACGAGTGTAGTTTATTCGGCGATTCCGTGTGACCGTGTGTTGCATTTTTGTGGATGCAGCTATAACGAAGCGTGGAAGTAGAACAAAGCCTTGGCATTGAGTTCATGGCTATGGGACTCAAGCGCTCATCACTTCTATGATTCTCTTATTCCTTGTCCTGTTTATTTGTCTACGAGACACTGACAAGAAACCCAGATCACCACTGCAATTTTCAAAGCTGAAGTGAAATAGTTTTGACTCTTTGGTAACGTTTAATCCTACGGTGGAGTCTAGAAATGGAACAAATCTGATCTGGCAGATTCCAAAGTCTCCCAAGGCAGTGCTATTTCTAGCACATGGATGCAGCCGTCGAGCTACTTAGTTTTGGGACAGATCTCCTGCCTGCCCTCACTGTGTTGGCTTACTCGAGGAAAGACTGCTAGTTCTCAATGCTCTTGCTCGGAGATATGCTGTTCTTACCGTAGCAAGTGCAGGAAGATGCTGGAGTCTGGCAGTGGAAAGGATCCTTGTTAGATATATAATTAGGTGGTGGACCCTGAGAAACAAGCTCGAAAATCTTCCTCTCGTGGCTTTGGGTGCCTCCTCGGGTGGATACTTTGTTTCTGCACTTGCTCATGATTTAAGGTTTAGCAGTATTGCTCTGATGATTGCTGCAGGGGTGTTCGACCAAATGGACATAGCAGCAAATTACCCACCAAACCTTTTCGTCCACATGCCAAAAGATACTTATAGGCAGCATAAGATTAGTCAATTTATGCAAGTACTGAGGAGTAAGGGTATTGATGCTACAGAGGTCGAATGCACAGAATTCCCTTTATCACCAAATATTTTCGCTGACAGATTCTCTGATCTTGATGAAAGTGTATCATCTAAGTTGTTTGAGCTGTCCAGTAAAGAAGGCTTTTTCGATGAGTATGGCGATATGGAGACAGATGGCCGCCGAACTTGCTGGAGGGAGGCTGTCTCGAAGGAAAAGACAATTTTTTTGCCCAAGCAGCTATTTCAGCATGTCCAAGAGGAACTTGATCTTGCGTTTGCTTATCATGAAATGACCAGCTTACCTTCACAAGAGATCTTCAAATGGTTTGAGTCCCATATGAGGTGATCTCTTCCTGTATATAAAGCACTGGAAGGTTTTGAATTCGTGTACGGATTATCTTACATGGGCATCCCTTAGAAAGAATCCACCCTATTTTGGCTAGTCCTTCACGAACTGGAAATAGGTTTATCAAGCTTCATCATTCATTATTCCATGAATTTTACAAAGTCGGATGTGTCTATGTGGAGAAAATGGTATTGCAAACCTGATTTGATGTGAATCAAGCTGCAACAACTGTTCAGTTGCTGAAAGGTAGATGTCCACAGTATATGTGATCATGTAAATGTTTCGTGTCAAGTTTTTTCGTACGAACTTCTTATCGAGAAGTTCTCTCATATGTAATCTTGACGTTGGGATCAATATGCCAAATTGAACTGTAAGAGCTTTCTCTTTGCCTCTGACACTATCTTTATGATTTTTTATTTTGGGTGTTGGATAAGGATGATGCAGTTGTCAGACTATATCCTAAGCTTACGTTTTACTAAGTTGAAGTTGGACCATTTAATCAAGTATTATCTAACGATGCTGTCAAATTTATTGCTCTTGACACTGCATCAACAAGAAATCTGCCCCATAGCACCGCCTCCACCACCATCACCAGCCTAGGAAATACGAAAATCAAATGTAAGATAATGGAGATATCGTCTAAGACTTGAACGAAAGGAAGAAAGATTAAGCATTCACTACTTAGAAGTTCAAATCTTCACCAAAATTATCCATCTGAATGCACTCTAAATACCAGAGAAAGCAGGCCATGACAGAGAATGAAAGACAGACACGTATGAAACCACACACAGCTGATAATAAAACATAAATCCCTTTTGCTTCTAAGAAACAGCCAGTCCCTCATGCCCTTGGCTTGAAGTGGCCCTCGTTGGCAGCCCTGAACGCCTTGGCCTGAGCCTGTGCGGCCTTGTTCGAGCCCAGAGCAGAGATGAAATCATTCCTGACTTGAAGCGTGGTGAAGGGGAACCTGGTGTAGGCCATGGAGTTGAGCAAGGAAGCGGTTCCTTCACGGAAGAGGGCCCCGTAGCCATCATTTCGAGTGTTTGAGAGTGCTTGGAGAAGGTTGATATTCGAAGGGAAGCCAGGAACGCTTGGGACCCCGCCAAAGCTACTGCCCACTGTCGCATACCAGCCCACCAGGCCCCAGATCAGTGTTGGGTTGGACCTCCAGTAGCTGCATATTTAATGCCCATATCAAACTAGATACTACTTTATTATATACACATAGGTCATACTTATTATGAAAAAGAAAAGTTTCAGCTGGCTAACGAATATGCCATGGTATATTATGCAATATTTATCTAGCTTTTAGTCTAACGGATAGACCACATAACTCAGTCACGGGAAGAAGGTACGTGAATATTGATCTCATAGAATATGATTTCTATGTTTACATACTGTGATTATAATAAGAATGCATCTCTCCGAAGGTTTCAATGATATTTTATAGATGGTGAGAATTATAGAAGATGTGAGATGACTTACTTGCATGTGCCGGGGAAAGGATTGTTCGGATCGTAAACGAATGGAGGTGAGGTCGGGGTTGTGGGAGTGGTGGGAGTTCCAGGAACAAAGATAGGACTCGGGGGAGTTCCGGGAACAAAGATTGGAGTCGGGGGAGTTCCACCAGAATATGGTGGGGTGTATGAGCCTCCACCGCCACCGGAAGGAGGTGAAGACGGCGTCGATGGAGTAGGTACATAGTAAGGCGGTGGCTCGCAGTTTGCAGGGGGTGTTGGAGTTGGGTGGTGGTACGGTGGCGAAGTCCTGTGGGGAGGGCTTCCATGATAAACTGCAGCAGAGAGAAACTATGTTAGTCATGCTTCGCATCTTGACAGAGTCGGGAGGACGGAAAATATTCGCAGGATTCACAGAAGAAACAAGACTAGTTAAAGGTCGATATTGAAGCATCGAAGTAGGAGAAAGTTTTTCTGCTCTCGGAGAAGCGAAGCACATGATTTAGTGGGAAAGGACCTGCATCTATTGCTGGATAGCATCGTTTAAGGTCACAGCTATCGTGACCACAAATTAATGACAGCATCTCAAACTAAAACTATCATGTCTACCAACTTATCTTAACTTGTATCATGCATGCATAGGATGCAGCAGGTAGTATCCGTCTGCAGCATTAATGACAGCAACTATTTCTTAATCTAATAATCTTAACCGAAGACAGGACACACATGAATCAATGCAAGATCCTCGCTTACCTGCTAAAGCATGAATCTATATTCAACAGCCAACATTATTAGTCTTCTTTTTCTAAAGACATCCTGGGTTCATCTTCAGAAGATTGCGAAACCATTGCATTTCATGCAGTTAACAATTCCCGGATTACATTAAGTGGTGTCTGTACTTTGTAAAGCCCAGAAATTAGACTGGTCGGGAGAGAGAGCAAGAGGGACCTGGGACTGATGGTGGAGTTCCAGCGTTCGGGTCAGGAGGGTAGTAGTTCTTGTTGTCGCCGAAGCGAGTGGACATCACGGGAACCGCCGAGCTCAGAACGAACAGGCACCAGGCAGCCGCAAATAGCTTCATCCCTTCAACTCTGCAGTAAACCTCAACTCGGTCTTAGACAACACAGTGAGGAGAGCTCTCAAGTGCAGCAGTAGCGGGGAGCTAACCGTTAGAATTTTATAATGGGAGCAAGGGAGAGTAAANAGAACAGTGAGGAGAGCTCTCAAGTGCAGCATTAGCGGGGAGCTAACCGTCAGAATTTTATAATGGGAGCAAGGGAGAGTAAATGGAGTTAGCAGGGAGGGGATGCGCTTCGCCCTGCAGCGCGCATTTATGTCCATGTTTTTATTATTTACTTGCTCTCTCACCATTACTGTGGCTCTGCTGCAGCACCCTATTGCGGTCTATAATGGGGAGCAGGAGAAGCACTAGTGGTGGTAGCTGTATGTGTCTTATGAATCTTTGCAGGCTCTCACCTGCTCCACGACACCACATGACAATTAAAATGCACTGTTGTTTGAATCTGCAGCAGCTCCCCTACATTTCAGTCCTCTCTTCCTCTCTCTGTTTATATGTCTTGTTTGACATGTATGTCCGTACATCTATGTATGGATCCCTTTGATTTATTGACATTAGGCCGCTAGTGACAATTTATTTTCTCTTGCATGTTTGTCTAGGCATTGTGGAATGGGCTGTTTGTGGGTGTAAAAACAATGGTATCTGCTGCATTTTCTTGCAAGTCTCTCCTGAGATCTCCCTTCCAGATTTAGTTTGCGTTAACATGAAAGACATTACCGTTTCATTCTGATATCAACCGTTGGTGATCTTCGTGCCTTTGAGCAGAGAATGCCGATAGGAATACTCTATGGATGCAGGAAAAATCAGCATCAACCGGGCTTCTGTGCAGACAAAATCCATTACACTCCAGGTTTTTGTCCCCTCTACAAATGAAAATGCTACTACTGCCATTCCATCCCGAACCAAACCTTATATCATGGTTGTCTTGTCTTTGAACGATAAGATTATCAATGTTCTCGGTGACTCAATGCCACACTAAGCCAGAAATTGGGTTAACCAGGCCTTAGACTGCCGATGGAAGTCTCTGTCTAAGGATTTAACAGACACAATAAACACATTCCGTGCTGTATGAACTGGAGAGCGCTGCTCTGCTCAGAGCAGAAGAGAAAGAAAGTAGTTCGCCATTTAACCAGGACTCAAGACTATTCAATAATCAAAGAAAATATTTTTCTCTCCATCTTCTTCTGCAAAACAAAACTCAACCATGAAAGAAATTACTCTTTAAGCAACTCTTAATTTTCTTTCTCTCTATCCGAGTTATTCCTTTTCCAGGGTTTGTGCTAACTAATTCTTGTTTGAATGTATGAGCCAGAACACATCGGCCGAGGACAGTGTTAAGATACATCGCTTCCATTAATCCTAAACGACCCTTCTGGTCTCCGAGATTACAGGACTTAGAACATTGGCAAGAACTTTTCTGGCTGCGCATCAGCTTGCCATCCCTTTCTCGCTCTCTCTGTAGATTGGAATTCATCAATGCCCACAAAAATCTCATTGTTCGAAACAAAAGAGACGGCAAAATTGGTTCGAGAGATGCCCCTAAAGAAGCAAAAGAAAAGGGCTTGACACGTTGAAGCATGCAGAGGGAAGGGCCCCTGGAGTAGAAACTAGAGGTGGGAGTGGTGTCCATGGACTTGAATGAATTTGACAGAGGAGTTGGTGAAGCTGAGTAAAGGAGCCGGTGATGAGGATGCAATTAATCATTCAATCTTTGAATTTCAAATTCTTTTTAAGTATACAATACCCAATATCTCAAAATTCAAATAGATTTCATATGCGGCATATTCTATTCACAATAATAACTCATAAAGAAATATCGATATTCTTCATTTATATTACTAAAAATTAAAATATTATTTAAGGGTGTAAAGATCGGAACCATCTCGGACTACTCCGTATTATTCGAATTTCGTTTCAATTTTCATCTCATGGGCAAAGCCAACTATTCGCCTTCATCTTCCTCTTCCTTTTTTTATGAAGCTCATATTCAGTTGACACTGACGATAGTACGTACGTTGAGGCGTCACATTGAGGGAGGGAGAGTCTCCCTACCGATACGATCACACCACCGGCAAGTTTCGTTCTTTCACGGTATCGAGATTTCTCTTCCTTTGGAAGAAATATCTACCGATGTTACCACTCATCTTAATCAACTATATACATTCTTACAACGAAATTTGACTGGTTTTGGATGCTCGAATACGTTGCTTACTTGCCCCCAGTACGTACCTTCATGAAGGACATTGGCAAGAGTCCCAGTGGGGTGCATTTAACATTGCTTTCCCGAAAGAGGAAATTTCGGTTCCGACCAGACCCAATCCTTGAGCTAGATGTTAAATTCTGCCCAGAGAAAGCGCGTGGGTCCAGCAGTTTTATGAGCACAAGTTGAATTCATATTGACCTGCCTGACCGCACCTTCTTCATTTGGGGCGTGAGGAAGCCTGTGAATATGGATGACCAGACCCAGAGGCTGGAAAACGGAAGAAGATAAACAAACTACCACAGGAGCCAACCCGTGATGACTTGTGGCTGCAAGATGAGATCAAAACCTTGGCACCTCTAGAATCTGGCATCAGGGACCACTGAGGGGACCCGCGGTTCGCCATCGGTCACTTGGAGTCCGACAAGCCAGTGCAGCAGCATTATCATTAAAAAGAACATGTTACTAATTCCAAACGTTTTCTTGAATAGACATGTCTCAATCAACATAAATGAATGTGGGCCAAGGCAATAGAGGACGTTGGAGGTTTCAGTGGTCTGTGTAGTAGGGTTCCTTACGGTAAGTAAGGAGAGGAGAAGAGAGGAGAGGAGATGTTGCACTAGGTAATGTAAAGAGTGAAATAAAAAGAGTTTAGAGAGGAGAACTGGGCAATTTTGTAAGTTAGTGTATGTTGTAGGAGAAATGATCAAAATATTCTCTCTAATCGCACCAAACTCTCAAGTATGCTTTCTTTTTCCAAAAAATCTCATATGGATTGGAAAGTGGATTATTTATAGTAATTCAAGATATTATATAGTTAATAAAAAGATAACATTTATCAAATATTTTTTGGATAAAACAAATGATGAGTCGTGCTATACTCTAAACTTACAAAAAAAGGTTATGAGAGCTTATTAAAATAGACTCGTCCAACGAAACCCCATTCTAAACCCACCAAGCCAAAATTCTCTAAAACATCCTATTAATAGGCTTAACTTAGAATCATACTGCTAATGCTATAGTTAAGCCAACATGCTCTTATATCATTTTGTATAAATATGTAAGGTATTGAACTTTGGTAATATTAGAGTCACAAGTACAAATTGCATATCCTAATAGTTTTTGAACGGTAAGTAATGATTTTTCATATCGAGTTCTTATAATTTTCAAGTCATGAATTCTGTCTATATACTTTATAGTCATTAAGTCACACGTGATTCACAAATTATTGAAAAATAGTCATAACGATCTTAGGGTTGTGATGACCCCTTAATTTTACATGGCTCTTTAATCTTTGAGTCACGAGTTATGTTTTCACGGTTTTTAAGGCGTGAGAATCTATTAATTATAGGGGTAGCCTTATGACAATATTTATATGCATCTACCGTTTGTAAAAGAGAGAGATATCCTGATGATACCTCTTATCGTTATTGTAGTATGCAATAGGTCACCTGCTCTTTCAAACATGAAAGATGATAGTGAGACTCAGCAGAACTCGCCTTGCATGAGGAGCTGAGTCTTCTCTGTAATGGGTTCGGAGTCAGGCCATTTACGCATGGCTCTCTCCGCCGTCCCGTTGTCCGCACCTGAAGCTATGGACGATGCAGGGGGAATCGTGGTTTCAAGGAGTTGGGCTCACCCACGCAGAAACCCTATGGCACCTCAGATGGCACGTTCCGTGACCGATAAGAGAGAGCCCAAGATTTCCGTATGCTCTGAGCCCAGTGGACCCAAGGCCCATTGCTTGATGGTCAGACAGTACTCTGTAATCAGTGACGACATCTCCAATGTTCTCGAACACATCATCTGGTCGTGATGTAAAAATGTCTGCGTAGCATCGGCAGCCATATGCAATAAAGCAACACCATTGAAGCTGAAGCGTATTGCTGGAACTGTGAAGTACCTACAGCCAATATATGCAAGCAGTGACTGGCTTGTCAAGGGCCGAGGATGCCTCTATTTGTTCGGTCGCACTTTTCTTATGTAGGGGTCTCTCCTGTTCTCTTGCTAATCCTTTGAATGTTCGTACGAGTAAATACCATGTTCACGGGTTGCAGGACTGTTCTCGAACTGTATAGAAGCCGAAGCAGATCCTGCTAATGAAACTGAAGAAAGCCTTTGATCTTTCTCCCATTCCATGGATGGGAACTGTTTGCATCGGCCCTGTATGGATTGTAGAGATGTGACATTATCTTCCCTTTGCCTTCACAAAACAAGCTGGAAATTCTGACTGCAGGATCCTCAGTTGATCTTCCGTTGGTGTCATAGATATTCCCGACTTCTCCACTCACATCGTGATGGGATCTATCGTTGTGCAAGACTGGCCTCACGATGCAGGGGGGATGCATTCTAGAATTGATGCAGGATCAATCCGGGGTGGAAAGGTGCTAACCACTCGTTAACTTACGAGTTATCCTCATCAACATGATCGTAATCTGGAAAATAAGCGCTTAGCCTCACGTTATATGTCCAAATGCCAGCTTATAGTTAACCTAAAGGAAAAGAAAGCACAGGTTGAATGTGAATCCATTCAAAAGCTGATTGCATGACAGATGGGCAGCAAATATCAAATGGTTAGGAAGTTCACCGAACAGCTAACGGGAAAGCCATGGTTTGGGTATTTCACTTAACAAGGAAAACCAAATTTAAAATGAAAGGGGATAAGAATTTCAAGATTTGTCTTTTATCTTATGACTGTATAATTCTTTGGATGCTTTTGCAGTGAAATCATGATGGGGGTATTTCGAGAAAGAAGGGGTTAGTGAAGTCGGCATTCAAGAGATGGATTGCAATTTGAAATTCATTGGAGTGACTACGTGCGTCCTGTTGACACTGCCAAGACAGAGCAGTTATGGATATCAACATCTTCACTTGACCACTTCCGGTGCAGACCACGAAGAGATTGAATAGGTCCCTGTCCCTTCATTGTCGTACTTCAAGATCACCACCACCACCATCATCCTTGACGTCGGGAACAGCACCGATGAGTGAAAGTCAATGGCAAGATTTACCGAGGAACCACGTAAAAAACAAAAGAAGAAGAAGTCAGCAAGATACTGAAGTAGGTGATAACTCCATGCTGATAGACATCCGCTTCTGCTGAGTCGGCTCTGTCATACTCCCACTGAGCTGCTTCAGTGTTCGGATTACAATTGGTCAATCTCTGCCTTCCCCTGGCACGAGCAATTTACCCCTCACAATGTTCTCCTTTTTTTGCCCTTCAACTTTACCGGTCCAGAGGAAGAAACTTGATTTCAATCAAAGTCATCATGTAGCCGTGGGCTTGAAACAAGTCATCGATCAAAATTTGTGCATTAACTCGAGCCAACCAATCCTGTTATATATGCGCATGTTCCGACAGGGAGAAGTTTCTAAACAAGATGATAAATGTAGAGGGCGGTCATCAACTTTACAACCTACTGAATTTTTCGTAGGAGGAAGGTAAGATGGAAACTGTACCGGCAGATCAAGGTTATTGACACACCTATGAAGCAAGGCATCAAATAAATTCCTTTTTTTTCTTCTTCCTGAGGAAAATAACAGCACAAGTTGAAATTAAATGTTGGGCATCGGGTGCTCCATTATGAGCCCTATAAATACCCTTCTGCACCTCTTGCACTTCTCCACGAAGCATCCATCTGTCCTTACCACCACCACCACCACCTCCTCCTCCTGCTCCTCCTCCTTCTTGGATCTATAGGATTAGCAACAAAATCAGGAAAAGGGCCATAGTCTTCTTAATGGTGCTGCTGAAGCTTATGGACTGGCTCTGGTGCCGCATCCTAGCAAGCGCATGCCACAGGGCTGCAAGGATGAGAGGCTGCACTAGGATTCTCCGGAAGGAGCAGACTTTCTGGTCTTTCCAGGCTCAAAATCCTTCCTTTCCTAGCATCACCAAGTGTTCCCTAGTGGGCAGGGAGTCTCAGACCTTGGTCTGTGACATCTTAGGAGCCTTGCTTAGAACGGAATCCTTCTTTCCCTACTTCATGCTCGTTGCCTTCGAGGGGGGCAGCTTTTTCAGGGCATTTCTGCTGTTGCTCTCTTGTCCTGTCCTGTTAGTCTTGGACTTTGAGCTCCAACTAAGAGCCATGATCTTTATCTCCTTCTGTGGATTGAGCACCAGGGATATGGATAGCGTGAGCAGCGCTGTCTTGCCCAAGTTCTTCCTTGAGAACCTCAACCCGGAGGTCTACAAAGTCTTATCAAGGACTGGGTCCAAGGTAGTTTTCACTAGTGTCCCTAGAGTGATTGTGGAGGGGTTCCTAAAGGAGTATTTGAGCGTTGACACTGTTGTTGGAACCGAGCTGAACACTTTCGGCAATCGCTTCACGGGATTGGTATGTCAGTCGGGTTTACTGGCAAAGCAAAGAGCAGTGAAGGAGTATTTTGGTGACAAGAAACCAGATATTGGGCTTGGAAGTTCAGGTCTCCATGACCATCTCTTCCTTTCCACATGCAAGGTGATATATTTATGTGGGTTCTCTTTTTTTAATAGAACGAAATACGATAAACAAACAAGACGCATCATTCTATAAGAAACAGAACTCTCCTGTCTCACATCCCACATATTTATCAGAGAGAACATTCTTATGCATCAGCTCGTGATAACTTGCACATTGGATTATATCAACAGGAAGAAGTAACTTAATCAGGCTGTGGCTTTATTGTATTGCATGTAGAATTCCTGGACACATTAATCCATAAGATTTTCTCTGTATGTTACAGGAAGCTTATCTGATAAACAAGGAAGAAGGCAAGCGATCGAATGTAATCCCGGTTCTTCCAAGAGACAGGTACCCAAAGCCTCTGGTTTTTCATGATGGAAGGCTCGCTTTCCTGCCCACCCCATTGGCAACCCTCCAAATGTTCATGTGGCTTCCTCTGGGGATTGTGCTGGCCATCTTCAGGCTGCTAGTCGGTATTTTCTTGCCCTACAAGGTGGCTATCTTCCTGGGCACGATGAGCGGCATCAATCTGAGAGTAAAATTGCGAACACCAACGAAACCCAAACAGGACTGTAGGAAAGGAGTCCTGTATGTGTGCTCCCACAGGACCCTCCTGGATCCCCTTTTTTTAAGTACATCGCTTGGCCAGCCTCTGACAGCTGTGACTTACTCCCTGAGTAAAGTGTCTGAGTTCATCTCTCCCATCAGGACGGTAAGACTCACAAGGGAAAGGAAAAGAGATGGTGAGATGATGCAGAAGCTGTTGAGTGAAGGTGACCTTGTAGTCTGTCCAGAAGGAACAACCTGTAGGGAGCCGTACTTGCTGAGGTTCAGCTCGTTGTTCGCAGAGTTAGCTGATGAGATTGTGCCAGTTGCAATGGACACACATGTTACAATGTTCTATGGGACTACAGCTAGTGGGCTCAAGTGCTTGGACCCCCTTTACTTCCTGATGAACCCAAGACCGAGCTACTGTGTCCATGTTCTTGAGAAGCTGCCCAGAGAGCTCACTTGTGCTGGTGGAAGGTTCAGCCATGAAGTGGCGAACTACATACAGAAGCAGATTGCCGCCGTTCTTGGGTTCGAGTGCACTAATTTGACGAGAAGGGATAAATATTTAATGCTCGCGGGGAACGAAGGTATCCTTCAGGACAAACATTAGCAACGTCTCCACAAGCTAGCTCTCTAGTATCAGATTCTTTTTATTTTCCATCAGTTCAAGTACTCCTGACAATTACTTAGCCACGGTATAGATTCATATCTAGGTTTATTAGGATATCTCGTGAGCTTCTCTTAGCTATATAATTGGATTCCACTTGTTAATGTTGTTATTAATTGCGATGACCATGCCTATCACTCTGCCTATTTTTGTTTGGTAGCAAAAATGGATAGAGATACATCCATATACTGTACTGTACGAAGCACTCAAACTATGGCCCGAATGCTGAACTGCAGATTTTGCAGCATTTGTTTCCACCCTGCAGTACAGCAAATCTTTGGCTTTTCCTTATCTGTACATCTGAAACGTAAGACGAGTAAGTCGGTTTGCTGAAATTTTGTGATCTTACACATGTGGCATGCAAAAGCATGGACCTGACGAGTACTGTGGTGTAAGATCTCGCAAATCAGCCGGGTTAAACGTTGTACTTGTCTCACTGAAGCTTCGTAGTTTCTTCCAGAAACTACTGCATGCAATTCAAGCTTGAATGTCTTGTAAAACATATATATCCAATAGTAGTCGGGTGGAATCTCTGATCGACAATGATGCTGTTACAGCAAGCGATAATTCCTGTGTGTCTGATGTTCTACCTGTGAAGGCTTTGAATTGTGTTCGTGTAATCTAGTGTCGAGGGATTGCAGGTCGCAGATAAATCTTCTATGCTTGCAGTGAATGGCGCCATTTAATGCAGACTTCTGCCGGGTAGGGAATTTAATTCTGGGAGGTTGAGGTGACTGCAGATGAATCAATTACGATTTCTTCGTTCTCTTTGTCGTCTTTGGTTTATTATCCATTTTTAGTCAACTACATAGTAAAATATTCAAGATAAAAACAAATGGAAATTCTGAAAGGGAAACCAGTAAGTAGTTAACCCAAGCAAAGCAATTCATTAATATGTATTTAGGGTGTCTTAGGTTCGATTATTATCAGTTGGATTTGTTGGGATCAGATATCCACTTGAAGATACCTTTGGGTTCATTTGCGAATCCTCTTTTCTCCACGCAAGTACAATATTATTCCGATAACTCATGGTGGTCGTAGGCTTATCTATGGATGTATGAACTCAGAAGTCAAGCCCCAGTATGGAAAATTAAGGGAGCACGACAACTTTGATGCAGAGAAACCCAGTAAAGTGTATGTACATAGATCAGAAGAACTAAGAGGAGAGGCCACTGTGATGTGTTGATCCACTTCTACAGGCATTTCCATGGCCATCTGTTTCTACCAATTCATGACATTTACAGGCATATCTGTTGCCATCCCAAGTTATAACGTTTGACTGATTTCTTGAATAAGATTTCGGTTGGTAGGCGGGCAGGCTTGGACTCCTTTTAAGAAATGGTGTGGTATGGATCATTATCAGCATCTCCATATTCTAAGACTTGTTCTGTAGCTGACAACCTTCATTGGCATATATAGGTCCCTCTTCAGAGTCCCCTAGTTAGAAGAATCAGCAAAAAATGTATCTGGNTAATTGGCATATATATAGGTCCCTCTTCAGAGTCCTTTAGTTAGAAGAATCAGCAAAAAATGTATCTGGGTATGTCATTTAGAAGAGCCAATAGGAAAGAACATTAGGGAGGAAACTGAGCCATAACCAATTATCCATGGAGATCTCCAACAATTATGAGAAGAAGAGCTTCGACAGCCTGATTAGTGCCCTGAGGCCCAAAGTCTACATCACGAACAGCGCAAGCTTCAAGCAGCTCGTTCAGGGGCTGACCAGCAGAGGAAACCCGAATGGACTGCAGGAGGAACTTCGGGTGCCGCACGCAGGAGAGTGCGAGGGAAGGCTATAGGAGGGGATTCACGGATTCATCTGATGGGTGCAACACCAGACAATTCAATCACGAGTGCTACACGATTTACATTGCATGATAGAGCCCCAGAGTGCCCAGTGTCGAGCCAGTGGGTGGACTACGCATACAGGTATCCGGAGTTATGGCTTTTGGACACGGCCCACAACCAATTCTATTATGGTTCGATCAGTCCAGGGTGAGCGTGTACGACCATAAGCTGTCGGGACTGCATTTGAGAGATGAAAAATGCTAGTAGTGTGGGGAAAATCCTCATGTTGATTTTTCACAAACAGTTGTTTTTTATTTTCTCCTCGCATAGAAGCTCGTGTAGTTATACAGTACACTAAGATTACACCTCAATGTTTATGTTGCTTACGGATATATGTTAATCGACAGAATCATTTCCAAGTCATATCAGTTAAAGATTCATCAACAAGATATTAGTAAAGTTACTAGACTTGTACAGGAAGGAATGAATAGGGTTTTCATTTCATGAAATCTTATTTAAAGATTTCTATACTCGCTAAACGTGACTCCGTGGCCCAATGGATAAGGCGCTGGTCTACGGAACCAGAGATTCTGGGTTCGATCCCCAGCGGAGTCGCTTGTAGATATTCATTCTCTTTTATGACAGGTGTCATCTTCTTTCTCATTGGAGAAAGTCTACCTGACCGCAAGTTTAACTTAAACGGGGTACAAATTACGCTGCAACGAAGATATTCTTTCGCAATCCAGAAATGATCGTACACTTTTTTTTTTTTTATAGAGTTTCAAAGCATTAATTTCCATGTAGCACCAGAAGAGGCACACAAGAAGAGGCTCATGATCATGACTTGCAAACCAGCAAAGCACTTGCCCCATCCCAAGAGCCCGGTAAGGGCGCGGGCGCCCTTCACTTGGGTGCTGTGGTTGCACCCGAGGTGGGAAGGCTGTACAGGGACTTGAGCTGCCTGGTGATGAGCTTGCTGTTGCTCAGAGCTAGCTGAAGCTCCAAGTCGTCAGACCACCACTGCTCCAGCCCATGAGCCTCGAGAAACCTCTGCTTCCCCTTTGACATCACAAACATCTTCGCAGCAGCAACCTGCCCATTTGCAGGCGCTGCATTCTCCTTATCTGCCCCGTTCGGTTGAGCTCCCGCGGGATTAGTGTAGTAGCAGCAGATGTAGTCGCTGTTGTTCACATAAAGGTGCGGGACCCACTTCGGGAGTTCCAGGTTCGACATCTTATTCCTGTACAGATTAGGCACCCAGTTCTTTAGTCCTAGAACTGAGCCCACCTTCTTGTCAGCAGCTTCAGGATCACCACCACTCTTATCTTGANCCGAGCCCACCTTCTTGTCAGCTTCAGGATCACCACCACTCTTATCTTGAGCGACAGATGGAAACATTGACTTGACTCGCTTCCAAACAATCCCGGCCTTTTCCCCAATACTCCTGAAACTCATTGCAAGGGAAACCGAGGGAGGATTAAATAAATGTGCATCCACATACATTCCTTCTTTGGCCAGTGCCTTGCCCACCTGAAGAGCAAACCCTGCTCCCAAGGAATGTCCCGCAATGCAAACGTTGCTGCTCCCGTAGATTTCAGCAACCGATTTTAATGCCTCGAGCGCAAGATTGAACCTGACAGAGCCCTTGAGGCTCTCCCAGGTTAAGAATCGGAGGTCATCCTCGATGTCCCGACGGATTGTGGGGCTCTTCAGCAAGGTCCCTCTCAGGGCTAGGACGGCTCTTGGAGCCCCGGATGGTCTCATTAGTATGAAATCTGCCATTGCAGCAGATCGGTCCCACTCAAGGATTGCACCAAATGTTGATCCATCCCGTTCATCTACTAGGGTCTGAGAAAGCTTGTACTTGAAGGGCAGCCACCATTTTGGGGCAAGGGCATTCTCCTCAGAGCGGTTCTCCTGCCTGTCAAGCTCAAGGAGGTATACGCCCTGTATGAAGCAGGCGATTACTGTCCTCTTGTACTTCTCATCTTTCCTGTGTATGTAGTTACAATACACGACAACAGATCAATGCGAATTCTTCACAACTAGTGTATCCTGCAGTATGCTACAGATTTATGTAAATCTTGAGAACTGTCAAATTCCGACTGTTTGACCCCAATCGGGAAAGGAGTGCTGCATTTGCTTTAAATTCATAAACTTGATTAAGAGGAAATCAAGAGCTTCTCAGATCTCTCTTCTCTTAACGGGAAGTAGTTGATAGCTCTAGTCATTGCTACGAAATGAAGCTACTGAATCTGAATATCAACTAGCCAAGTTCCCGATCATAGCACAGAACGGCAAGTTTCCAAAAATTCAAGGCAAGGATCTAAGGAAATAGATTAAAAGAGAAGATGCCCAACAGGATTACACACAATAACATCCGCAGGAGGACAGAACCAAGATTCAAAATTTTTAGTGTTCAGTATCTATCAACATTCAGTGAGCATCTACAGTAGAAACCAAAGAATCTGCAGATACCCACCGTTCCCTTTAAACCCCCAAAGTGGTCTAATTCAAATGGGAAGCTCTGCAGCTCCTGAGTCAGTCAATTTGCCGAAAAGGACGCAACTTTTTTCTACCAGAAAGACCAAGAACTTAGAATAGGGGAGCTCACCAGCTAGAGTTGATGAGGTCTCGCCAGTTAGGGGAACACACATTGCGAGGTCCGGACACGTGAAAGGCATAAGGGTGAGCCTCTTCTTCAACGGCGGCCTCCTTGCTGCTGATCTTGTCTGCACTTTCCTTCGCCATTGTCAACCTTCACTCAGGACTCTGCCCTTCGTCTTTGCTTCTCCTTCTTGCCGTTCGGGTTCTTTGCATGTTAGAGGAGAATGCAGCGATGGAGAGGAGAGGGGGAACGAGAAGAGTGTTGGGCGACAGCTTGCCTATGGAGGAAGCCGTTTACAAAGGATCTGATTCTGCGCAACTTGGGGATGGCGATTTAATCATTCGCAGTGAGAGGATTAAGTAAAGCTAAACCTCTTCTCTCTCTCTACCCTCCCAACGGTCATATTTCCCTCATGCTGTCGGCCTCAAGTCCGAAATGACCAAATTATCCCTCTCTACTCGCTAGTTCGTTCACATCATGGATCTCCAAGTTAACCCTCCTTATGTTCCCTTGTTCACAATGAAGAAAATGTCAAAATCTCCAACACCATCACTTTTTTTCCTCTTGCTCATCAAGTTCCATCTCGTAGGATGTTAATTTTGTGTTCTTACGTGGCAATTTTTTATCATTTATATAAAAATTTTGGTCTAAAAAAAGGCCGTCAACAAAAATCGTCGGAGGCGTGAGGGCATTTTAGGTCTTTTCATTCTTGGGTTCCTTCGTGGGTGGGTTTGATTGACACCCCACCCTGTCCGTGCGGATAGGGGTTGTGGAANTTTTGGGCTCCTTCGTGGGGTGGGTTTGATTGACACGCCACCCTGTCCGTGCGGATAGGGGTTGTGGAAGTCAAAGTCAAACACGGCGAGAGGAATTCTCGGTTATATCCGCCTAGAATCCAAGTTATTCCTTCCTCTCGCACCCCCATACTTGTTGTTTCTTTTCATTTTGGCCCTTAAGTTGTCCTTTTTCTGACCGACTCTCCCTGTGATTGATTTCCATATTCATCATGAAACTACAACGTCCCAAGCAAGAGGGTCACAGCCACTCGGCACGACTCACCTGAGCATCTACAGAGTACTAAGTTATGTGGTCTAGGAAGCCTGTGCGGTCATTGACAGTATAAGTTGTGTTCTGAAGGACAGTCTTGTGCACTAAACATATCTTTCCGGCCGAACCCCAATTAGATCTGTTTCACCATTCCTGTTACGTAAACTACGGGTCGATGTCAATGACTAGTTTCTCCAGACCTGTAATGCCACCTTTTTTGTATTGTGTCTGGAAGTGCTCTGCTGTGGTTGCTATATTAGTGTTTCTTTGCTGATTAACTTCTGTGCAGAAAGACAAAGTTGATGGTGAGAATTTGCTCATTAACCGAACCAACTTCCTTGAGATCTGATACTGATAATCAATGAAGAAAAGACATTTCCATCTCAATGCAAGATTATTCTAAAACCTCCTCAGTCGTCATCACTACAGAGGTGTAACTCAGAAACAGTATCCTGCTCCGTCCCGGATATATTAGGAGGAACTCAAAGTAGTGGCTTCATAGCTTTGCTCGCTTTATTCATGGGATTGAGGATGGATACGGAGTGCTTTCATATTTCCCCGACCACCTGTTAGACAGTCAGGAGATGAACAATTATTCATCAGCAATATCAAATTCTACCGGTGAATAAGATTTGATTTTAAGAGCTACTGCGACGACGAACCTGCACTCTTCCGTTTCTGGAATTTGGAGCTCAAGATTCTCTGCGAATGGCTTGAAAACGATATCTAACTTCTCATCCTCTACTTTGTCAAGAGTTGATGGCTCCCACTGCAAAAAGGAACAAGGGAATCGAAAAGGGGGAAAGTGGTGAAGAAACTGATATATCTATCAAAAGATTATCCTGAGCCATGAGATGTCGTCTATAAGAGTGGTTACCTTTGGGGCATTATCCTTGTCGATAGTGAGTGCCCGGATACCCTGTCAATTGAACAAGAGCAATCAATGTATCAGATATATGTAAATTTGTAAGATGATTGGCAAATCTGGAGAAAAAAAATCACCTCATAGACATCTTCAGATATTGTTGTTCTAAGAATGTTCATCGTTAGCCTAAATTCCTTCTTCAAGCATTCTGCAAGTGTTTGATTTCGGCCTTCACGGATCTGGAAACAAAACATCTCAAAAGTTGCAATTAGAGCCCCACATGTTCACCATATTTTTGACAAACGTGAATGTAGGCAATTTCAGTTCTGGCAGTCTTAGCACCATCAAGACTCGTACCGATCTTAGCGTGATTTTCAGTCCTGTTGGGGAAGACCTCTTTAACCCTTTCAAAATTGGTCCAATCCATCCATTTCCTTCTTTGCTTGCTTCCACTCCCTGAAATAAGAATAGATATCCACCTTAGAATGGGTATTTCTGTTTGCACAGGAAAAGGACAGTTCTACAGAAAACCGCAAGATGTCTGATATAAGTACTGAACGTACCAATGATTTTATTATTTCTTCCACGGTATCCTTGGAAAAGCACTCATCTATCACTGACTTCCTGAAAGAAGATCAAAGATCATCATTCTCAATAAACTTTTCTGAAAATAACGAATCTACAGAAATATTTGTATTCTATCTTATTTAGGGGGTGCTTACTTGTTCAGGACACTTTCTTCATCAAGCTGAACCTCCACAGAAAATTCCTCTATCACAGACTTTACAACAGCCTCATCACCAGAGTTCAAGCTTACAAGGCGCTTCTCCAGCTCAGTAAGTTTCTGTCATTCATGGAAATTGGCAACCAACTCTTCAACAGGAATAACTATTATTTCAATACAATGCAAGCAAACTACTCAAATAAGACTATTTTACATTCTTGTTGCAGATCTAACACAGTCAAGTATTTGGGATTCGTTTTTATATATGGCAATGAACATGTGAAAGGCATAGTGACAAAATGCAACAGTTGAAAATGGTTCAAGAAAGTAAGCACACATTTTCTACTGTCTCTTTCATTTATAGATGGGAAATTGCTGTAGACATCACTACGTATTAAATAAATGAAGGATAGATTATCATTGCGAGAGAGATGGAGTCAGGATCCTATACATGGTAGTCCAAACTTTACCTCTGAAGGGACAAAATGGGTGGCGAGGCCAGATGCTACTAATTCCTTACCATTTAGTCTAGCACCAGTTAATGCTAAGAACTCCCCTGCAAAAGTTATCCACAAGAAACACCGCTTCAGACTTAGGCAAAATATGCATGTCATCTTGATCTTTGGATCAATTTGGTTATGCTGTTTAACTACGAATATGATGGAATGATAGCTATCACATGTGGAAAATCAAACACTTCTACATATTCTCCAGCCAAAAAGCTTGAAATGTCGCAAACTAACTTCCTTTGTTTCAAGATTCTCACCCAATCGACCAGGGAGACGGGCATGCATGTATGAGAAACCACAATCTGTGTGGAATCCGATACTTGCTTCAGGAGTGGCAAATACCTGTAAGCAGTCATAAATATTATGCCGGGTGAATCCAAAGAAAATCTAAAATTTTGCAATTGAATTTTGCATGGAAACAATGATTTAAATCATCGACCACTCACTGTCTTCTCTGTGACAACTGAGAACTTCATTGGGACCATAAGCGATGCTCCTCCACCCATTGAAATTCCATGGACAAGAGACACCTAAAACAGCAACAAATCATATGGCACTTCCACTTAGCAACCAAAAAGATGATGACTTTTATAAGTTGTTTTTAAAGCAGAATCAGTTTGCTGTATTACATGGGTCCTCTTATAAGTATGAATGTGGTAGCAAAGCCAATACATCCTGTAGACAACCTCAAGGCATGAATCCTCTGTAAGAAAGGAGCACGAGCAAAGGCAGCACTCAGTTAAACGCTAGATTGAGATAGCATCAGAACCTCTCGAAGAGATTCTTACTTGTTGTTCTGCCATCGTAAAACATTTTCAGATCTCCACCAGCAGAAAAAGCTCGACCAGCTCCCTAGTTTGATATGCCAAATGAACAAATGAGAGAAACCCCAGAAGGGTTTCCCTAAAAAATAATAACACCATCATCCAATGAAAAAATTGGATTTGGCAGTGGCCCAAAGTCAGTAAGCTCTCAAGTAATATGATTAACCTTAATCAACACAAGTTTGGCCTTGTCATCTTTCTCCCACTTTTCCAAGAAATCCGCAAGTATAGATACCTAGTTCAAATGAAATTAAACAACAGCCCAGCTAAATAATCGAGATTGTTAATAATCACAAGCATCGAGGAAAGTCTGATGAGTAATAATCTACACACCACTTTCGATGAAATCACATTTAATTGACGAGGTCGGTTCAAGGTGATCAGCCTCACGCAGTCAATCTCTTCCCCAAGAACCACCTAAACAGCAATTAAGAGATGATTCTGATCCCACGAGCATTTGCGCACAGATAGCAAAGTGATAGCTTCCTTTTTCTTCATATCCAAGAAGCAATCACATTTCACTTACCTCTTCATCATGTGAAGTAACCTCCTTCGCCATTGCCTGTTCTTTCTTGGATATGCTAAACAAGGAAAAGGTCAAAAGCAGATAAGAAGGCAAGCCCAATAGCAATCAACGGAGAAAATCGATCAAAGAAACGACAAAGAACAAAATGAGAACTATATGCAGGTAAGGACAACATAGAGAAAAACTCACAAACAAACAGTACAAGACACGAGTTAACTGGGTTGAACTGGGAGAGAAGGTGGATGGAAGATTTATGGGAGAAGATTGATTTGTAACAGCTACCTGATTGCCTAGGTGTGTTGTGGTAGGTGAAACTGTCAGCAAGAGCTTGCGGAAAAAAATACGTTTCTTTTTCCACGGAGAGGGAGGGGCTGTGTCTTGCTTGCACCTACCACCATTAAGGAGAGAGGGTGTTAGGATCAGGTGTGACGGTCACCGAACACTCCTTTAACCTCCAGCTCTTACGACATCCGTTCACGGTTTTCCCCAAAATCTTTAATCTGTGTAGTTGTCGCTCTGACTTGACCGATAAGATGCCATAACTTTTGATTTATTCAGAAAGAAATTGACAGTTGATTGTTGATGGTACTTGGCAAGGTGACCTCGTGGGCTAGCAACCCCTCCCATTCTCTACCGATAGTTTCATGTTTGATTCACACGAGCTACAGGAAAGAATGATAGGTACAGCCACCCTGAAAACATCTGCCAACCCTATGTGCTCGAGCGACAGACAGCGAACTGCACGGGGCTGACAGACCCATCATGCTGATAACTACCATGCACGATCGTCTACAGCGATTGGGTTTGCCGTTGGCATCTTCTCCGATGATGGGCTACCGTTCAAATCATTAACACAGGAAAATGGAATGCGTAAACTGCTAAACTTCAACTATTCCGCACTGTCCTGTTAAGATCTTAGTCAATTTGGTGCTCTATGCTTTACCAACACATGTTATGCAATGCACTGTAATTTTCCAAACATGTTGCAAAGCAATAGACCGAATGAATAGGGACTTTATTTGGGGATCATCGGAGGAAAATCGGAGAATATATCTAGTAAATTGGAACAAAGTGACCTTACCTAAGGAAGAAGGTGGTCTAGGGGTACCACGAACTGAGGCTCGTAACCTTGCTTTGTTGGACTCGTTCGCATGGAGGCTTGGGCAAGAAAATAGACCATGGTCCTCTATCCTACGAGCAAGAGTAGGGGCAAGTGGAAAACTAAGGAAAGGTAATTCCTTGAATAGAAATGCGGTCTTGAATGTGGTTAGAGTTTGCCAATTGGGTGAGAAATGGATAATTGGCAACGGGTCAACAATTAGATTTTGGTTGGATCATTGGACTGACTGCGGGCCTTTGAGGGGCTTAGTCTCGGGGCCATTACAAGAAGAGGAACATAATAGAACAGAGGCGAATGCCCTAAAGGAGGATGGAGAATGGGACTGGGAGAAATTGAGTTTGGAAATACCGAGGGAGGTGGCTAAGTTGATCCTTGGTGTGCCTAGAAATAAGTTACAAAATGGGCTAGACATCAAAGCATGGAGATTTTCTAGCACAGGAAGGCATGATACCAAATCAGCCTATAAAATGATTTGCCAACTTGAGGTTAGGGGAGAAGAAACAAGGGTAAATTGGAAGTGGGTTTGGCAAACACCCGCACACCCAAGAGTGCAACATTTTCTATGGCTTTACATGCATAACGCTGTACCCACGACAAGTTTGTTATTGAACAAAGGGATGTCGGTTGACTCACTATGCAAAGTGTGCGAGAGGGAGGAAGAGGATCTTGAACATGTCTTGATAAATTGCCCTAATGTAGTTGACATTTGGAGAAGCATTCAAGTTCCCCAATCAAAACAAGCCTCCTTTAGAGTTGGAGTACATGAATGGTTGAAAGTGAATGCACAAGCTTATGAGCAACATGTATCTTTGAATCCATGGAGCTCCATTTTCTTGTACACTATATGGGTAATATGGAAACAAAGATGTGCCATATATTTTGATAATACGAATCCTGACTCACAACTAAATAACAGATGTGCCAAGAAGCTTGAGNCAAATCCTGACTCATAACTAAATAACAGATGTGCCAAGAAGCTTGAGAATTTACTGTTTTGTAGGTTCAAGCTAACAAGGGAAGGAAAGGGGAAGTCCTTATTAGCTGGATGCCACCAAAAGATCCATGGATGAAACTCAATTATGATAGAGCAACAGATCAAGCACAGGGCAGGGCAGGCTCAGGGAGTATTATTCGAGATCCTGCTGGAAAGTGGGTTGGAGGAGCCATCCGCTACATAGGACAGGCATCTAACCTCGTGGCCGAGCTATGGGAGCTAAGAGATGGCTTGTTCTTGGCGAAGCATTTGTAAATAAAATTTTTATCTGTGGAACTTGATGCACTAATAGTAGTGAATTGTATAAATGGATCAAATTCTGAAAATTTATTACTGAAGCCTCTAATTAATTATTGCAGGAATTTAGCCAACATCTTCGAAGAATTTCAAATTAATCACATCTTCAAGGAACGAAATAGAGCGACGGATTTCCTAGCAAAAATGGCAAGGTAAGCTAACCTTCATGAAGGAGTTATTTTTTTGGAGAAGCCACCTGCATAATTCCATAACTTGTTAATTGATAATATTTTGAATCTTTCCTTTGTAAGGAGTATAAAGATGAATACAGATACGGTAGGCCAAGCAATTGATGATGCTAATCAGATAACTCTTCATTTTGTATAACTCCTCTTAGGTCTTTTTGGTTATTAGTATAAATCCCCATTCCTACAAAAAAAAAAAATCTATTCCGCACTGTATGTCTCGCATTCAGGATGCAGCCAAAGCATCACAGAGAACAAATTCAACAGTCATCAGAAATTCCAGAATATCCAAAATTGTAAGATCCAAAAACATAAGAAAACAGACTGCTAGGGCAGGGGGTCCCTTCCTTTCTCTCTAAAGTGAGACCAGCTATCGATTGAGCATCTCCCTATCACACAATAAAGAAAAAAGCTACATAAATAAGTTTGGCTTCGATGCCTTGTATGTGGTCTTGAGCTTCCTAGTGGGTGGCCTCACTTTCCTGAATACAAGAGGGAACTTTATCTTGGAGTTATGGAACTGCTTGGTGCTTTCCCTCTTGCACAACTTTGCTGGGACTGTAGCCGTCTTGATAATCTGAATGCAGGGGAACCTAACCCTGTGACGGGAGGCCATCTCATTGTACATCTGCTCTACAGCTCCATTGAGCGTTGTGTCTCTATACTCCTTGTACATGTTGTGATAACCGGTACGGCTCTGGTACCGGAGCCAAATACCATAGTTATCAATCTTGGTTGGGTTCTTCTCAAAAATCTGTAAAATTCAATAGGGAAAGCCAGGCATCTTAAGCAATTTCTTGAAATATGTTTGGAGGAAGCAAAATATAAACTAAAAGGTGCAGGTAAACAGCCAACCATAGCTTACAAAAACTACCATACTAGAAAACAGAGCGACTGATAAGCACTACATACAGAGTCCCTATCACAAAATGTCAGCACATAGTAGGGAGGATATACTGCCATAATATATATCACAAGCCCACAGATATTTGTCAAGCCAATCTGATGCTTGGCAAAGGAGCGACTATGTCAAATAGTTTTTCATCTCTCAGTGGTAGAGGAACGAATCATCCAACAATAAATGAATGCCATGATCTGTCTCAATTGGATTCTGTAAGGATCAGTGAAAGAATCTCTATTAACTACTCTGTTTGCTGAAGCAGTTGTGATGGGAGGAATAATAATAATTATAACCTATCCAATAAACGTCACTTGAACAAGTTACAGTTTTCTGAATTTATGTTTTCATGTACCCAGTTCAGACTTGTTCAGTGAACATGAGCTACAGAAATACGCCAGCACACCACTCAATGGAATAAAAGGCAACAAAACCAGGCAATGAAATGAGGAAAACGTGGAGCATCTAAGATGGGCACCTCATTGATGGCAAGAACCTGGCCATTGCTCTTCTTAACCTTCTTCAGTTTTCTCAAGAAATACCTAAAGATACCATCAATGATCAAACGCATAAAAAAATGCAAAAACTTTTAAGAGCTAGATCAAACTAAGCATCAAAGAAAAGAAAGGAATTAGTCACAAATGAAGATCAGAATATATATCTCATTAGTGCTTCTTCATTCAACTCTAACTGGTACAATCCTTTAATAAGTCTCACAGCAGATCCGAATCCAGAGATGAGAAAAGCATAGCACGAAAAGAAAGGAACAACCTTCAAGCATTGTTCCAGCTGAAGAAGAAACATCTTAGATGCAGAAAAACGGACTCGTACCAAAACTTGGACTTGGCTCGGACCTCGTTGGTGGCCCAGAGCTTCATCCTGTAGATCTTGGGATGTTCATCTCCCTCGGTGGGCAGTGCTCTCCCGACAACCTGGTATTGGTGAAACTGTACCGTTTCCGGCAATAGGAACGAATCAATCAGCTACCCACAAAAAATATTTACGAAACCAAAAACATCATAGACAGCAACTCACCCTGAAAGGCGCCATTTTTGGAATCTAGGAGAGTTTCTTCTGCGCAGCCAGGGTCCTTTCTCCGCTCCCTATCTCCCCGCCACTGTGACTGAAAGAAGAAGACGATGCTTCGTAGTAAAAACCCTAGCCGTCTCGGCAGCGGCCCCGACGGTGCCGTCCGGGCCTTGGGAAAATTGGGCTTATATGGCTTACTAGCTTAGCGATCGAGCCCATTCAGAAGACCCCCCTAGCCCAGCTCAGAAAAGCATTCTATGGCCTTGCGAAGATGTCCACGTGTCCACGTCTTTCCTCCGACGGTGATTCGTCGTTGCCCATGCGGAAAGGACAGCTGAACAGGATGCGGTTCCAAGTCTATTCCTCTTTCCCATATATCATCTACAGGAGGTGTCAATTGTATGATTCCAATGTCCAGTTTGGTTAGCTAGGTTTATATAGCCAGTCAATCTATAAAGCAATATCTCAGAACACAAGGGGAGAGAACCGGATCAGGGGGCACCACCAGTGAACTTTGCTGCCCATTTTTCCCTATTGCATCCCATGCACTAGCTGCTGTGAGAAGACCACAATTGTGTGCAGTCCAAGACAAGGAGACTTCTTCTTTGTGGGATTATATAAGCCTAGTTTCAGTATCATCTTCCCTCTCGTATCACGACAGTGTTTTTTTACTGCAGGTTCGGTATTGAGCATGCTTCAGTCACAGTTGGGTTTCGAAGGATCCTGTAACTCGGCCAGGCCGGCCTTCAATACATGGAGGATTCCTACTTTCCTATTGTGTGCTTTCACATCAGGAGAGGCTAAGCCACGGATCTGAGCTTGACTATCTTGGTCTGCCGATTCTTCTCAGGTCTCAACTTCTCTGAAAGGAAAGATTCCTCTGATTGGATTCTCAAAAACGAGCACTTGCAGCAGTTACAGAGATAACATCATCAGGAGATTAAGAATCTGTCAGGACAAGATTTAATAATAAAATCAAGAATTATATTTGTACCGCGTATTGGTGAGGCCCTTCTTCCCTTGAAAATGTTGGTTGAGATGTTGGAGAATAAAATAGGGCTCCTTGATCAGAAATCAAACCTAACGGTTGACTTATTCTCCGTTGTTTATTCTGCAGACAGTGTGAAGGTCGGACACGGCTAATCAAAGCTGACCATTCCTCCATATGCATAATCCTCGGCTGCAATAACAAAGCTTTTCTTAGCTCCCTTTCTCTCTGGCGTGCATTGCTTTTTAAAGCCAAACAAGTTGTTTGACTTTGATTTCGGTAATTCCATCGCTGAAGAATCAAGTTACTGCTGTGCTTATCATTCAGTTATGCATCGGACCCCTCTCTCTATAAACCAATGAGGATGACAAGTTGGAAAGCATTCAATTGTTGGAGAAAGACACTTCATCTGTAAACTGTGCATACATGTCATTTTTAAACTCCCAACAGGATTATGGAAAATAAATTAGGACCAGACTTTCCCGTGTGTGTCACACATCCTACAGTATGGAATTACAAAAAGAATCTTCTCTGCTCTCCCTAACCCACGAATTGTGTACAGTTCATCCCCTACAAACTTATTTCTATCTCCCTGTCATGCCTCGGCGCATCTCATCGGGACATATCCAAGCCTCAACTTCTCTGTGTCGTACAATATGTGGAAGTTCTGCTGCTGGTAGTTCCCGATGATTGAGAGAGCCGACCTAGGAGTGCCCATAAGGGCCAGACACACAACACTGTCTGATAACGTGATGAAGTAGTTCTCAACAGGGAAATTCCACACTGCCCCGTCTGTGAACTCGATGGCAAACTCGGGCAGCTCCACCTTCTCGACTCCAGACACATTGTAGCACGGGTAGAGAATCTCGATGTCTTTGATGAGAGGATAGTTTTTCACCTTCCTAATAAAAGCTTCCTTGATAGTTGTATTGGCAGGCTCGGCAAAATAGCTGAGAGTGGTGCCAGAGTCTATGATTGTGCCACCTGACCCATCCTGTGACAGCTCCCAAGTCTCTTTAGGGATGTTGAGAACTTCTCCCCCGACTTTGATAGACTTTATCTGGATGTAGTAGAATGTATCAGCAGGATTCTCTTTCCCGGCCGCAAACGATGTGAAATTCAGGTTCGGGTGGCTCAAGAGCTCCTTGTCCTCCCCAAAGATCAGCTTGCTACTGACATTAGTGTCACTGTTCCTGTCAACGAGACAATACGAGAAGGAGTGGCCGTAGAGGGACTGGAGCTGGGACGAGAATGAGAGGGGGCCTCTCCCAAGGCCCAATAGACCAGCAGCGCCATGGAAGAGCCCCCTGTTCCAATGCCCGCACCCAAACATCACATTCTCAACCCTCCTGTACTCAGACTTTCCATTATGTGCAGTGAGATTCACTGTGAAGGTCTCGAGGGCAAAATCACCAGTCGTGTTTGAACTGTCCCCATACCAATAGAAGTAAGGGCAAGGCTGGTTTTTATCCTTGCAGGGATGTGGTGGATCCAGGGAAGAGACCAACTCGCACCGAGGGTCATGGCAGCTTATATTCTGGAAAGAGCTCGAGTCTTTGGGGTCATAGAAAGGCCCATTCTGCTCGAAGCAATCATAGCATGGAACGCACTGGATCCAGTTGAGGTCACTCCCAGTGTCGAGGATCAGCAGGAAATGCTTCGGGGGAGTGCCAATGAACACATCCATGAAGTACTCACCGGAGCCAAGCATCACCCCTGATCCCAAAGTTGCCATCAACTGACTGGAGAGACCATCCCCGTAAAATTCCGGCATGGGGGCTGAGGCGGGCGGGTCAATCCTGTCAAATCTGGACCCCCAACTGGGTTTCTTCTCGCTAGCTATCTTTAGCCTTGAGATTGCATTCTGGTTCTTGCTCTCGGTCATCCTCCTGCAAAGAGTCTGAATCCTGTTCAAATCCCATCCTGTGTATTCGGCTACGGATTCTTTGGGGCCTGCCCTGGAGCTAGTCGACTGGCGCTTGAGGTGGAGCTTAACTGTTTCTCTCTGTGATTTCACCAAAGAAAAAGAAGCGTCCCCCTGAGTTTCTTCTTCATCATGGTCATCATCCTCGAGGTCGACATGAGATTGAGAGTCAGAATCCGTCTGTTTTGAATGCTTTGAGGACGAAAGGCCACAACCAGTGGCGGCAGAAGAAGAGACGGCATTGAAGCTCATGTGATCGGGCAGCTCAATCCCCGTTAGAGAGGTTCCATTAGGGTTCAGAGGACTGTCTTGCTTATGTACGGAAGCTGCTGCTTGGAATGCATAGCAGAGGATCAGAAGAAGAGTGACCCAGAGAGAGACGTTTAACTCCATGACATTGAACTCTTCTTGACGGCTCAGATAGACAGTACTCCAACGGCTTGGAGCTCAATTTGGAAGGTTTTCACAGAGAGGAGGAAAAACTGAAGCGTGCTCAGCCCAATCAAGAACAAGATTTCAAGAAACCCAAGACCCAGAATCAGATCAAGATCGATCAATCAGGGAAAACCCCGGGATTAAAAAACGAACAACCAAACACAGAAAATGAGCCAGAAAGAAATAAGGAAATCAAGGGAGGAAAAAATGACAGGTGAGTTACTGTAATTGAGGTGAAATGTAACAATTTGGGAAGACGATGGATGTATTTAACGGGGGAATAAATCAATCTTGGGTGTAGAGAACGGAAAAGACCCACAAGAAAAGGAGGAGGAGAACAGGGGAGAGAGGTCTGCTATGTTCCTGCAATTGAAATCAAAATCAATATTTGGGACATTGAATTCAATCGGTTCTAATCAAAAGTCACCGTCCATCCATACGCGGTTTCATAGATCATGGATGATACTTATATACTAATCTATTTGTGTCGTATGAATATATTAAATCCTACGGTTAAAATAAACCGTAGGAAAAGAGAAAAGAAGAGATTTTCCTAAACTGGGTTCTTGGTGAGGTCCAATTTCCATGGAATTCTGGTGAAGATTTTTACCTTGTCTTAAGAGTCGGGCTTCCTCCTCCCTCTTTCCCGCCATCACCACCATTCCAGTTCAACAGCCATGGCGGCAGAAAACCCGTCTGCAACTTCACACCTCTCTCTCTGTGATTGAGCAGAGGAAGAGGTTTAATAATGGGCCCAAAGCCTAGCACCTTTTCCTGGTCTTATTGTCCTCTCTGAAGGAGCCGGGGAAGAGGAGAGACTGCGTTAACGCGCTTCTCTTGAAGGAGTAAACGGTGGAAATCAACCACCACCCATCAACATGTTCTCCCCTTCTTCCCAACTTCTTCCGGGTTTCGAGCTCTGACTTTTCAGTCTTTCGACTAATGCACATCATTAAACACGCTCATGTGTATCTACTCAGTGTCGAACCGGGCACCGTCCGGTCCGGACCTATCATTTTAAATTCTACCAGAAGAAAACAGGTCATCTCCTATTCTTGTTGAAAAATATCTCGGTTACGATATATATAAATAAAAAAGAATTTATATAAAACTTCTCCTAATCTAAATTAGTAAAAGTTAATTCAGCTTTTNTATCTATAAAACTTTTCGAATCTAAATTAGTAAAAGTTAATTCAGCTTTTAAAGATTATATGATATGCACATAAAGAATACGAAGCCCCAGAAGGCAAGGTCATGGGATAGGATGGTCGGCCACGGCTGTCCGGGAGAGGCTGGTGATCTCAACTGGGCAGGTGAGGCTCGAGGTCTCGCCGCAGCTATGACTTCTCCCGGGCAGAGAATTTACTTTGCCATTGCAGTCATCCGAAGAATTTCTTCCGTGTCGCAGACGCGCATGCCGTTCAAATTCATGCCACCGGGGCATCGCAATCTCTCCATCAAATCATGGAAGCTCCTAACTGGACTGTATCGTGGGACAAGGACCGATATGACAGTCGACCAAACAGTCCGTTATCATATTCACACACAATGGACTGAATTGTGAAATAAATACATCGAGAGCTTCGATTTTTTGACTACCGAGGAGCTCATCAGATTTTGTAAATTCATTCTTGTCGAACGTTGAAATACGCACTCGAGAGCATGCTGCCTTGGGTTTTCCCACGTCGTGCCGTGTTGTTTGGGGGCCACTGTTCCTTGCTCCCTTCGAGGTTCGTCGCTTACGAGAATGTGGTCGGGACTGCCACATCACACGATCCTATTCGGTCCGAATCAATTTCAAATCACTGAGATCCAAAACCCGAAAACAAAAAAAAATGAAAAAAATTCGGGTTCGGAGCCAGTGTGGGATATGACCCTTCGACCCACTGTAGCATCCCTACGAGTCGGGCGGGGAGTTTCGGTTTGACCCACAAAGTGGAGCACGACACGGTGGAGTTGGACCTTCCGGGGACATTCCCGGCTCGCAATCCCTCCCTTTGGTGGGTAAAACAAGGCAAGGGGACCCTTCTCATACGCCATGGCTCCGGTCTCGAGAGAACTCTCCTTGAGTACGACCCACGCTTGGACCGTCGAAATCTACCGAGGTCTTTTTAAAGCCACGGCGGCGACGTTGACTGCATAGGCTCTCTCGATCTTTATCTTTAGCCCGTGCTCGGACCGTGGAACTTTACCGGATAGGAAGTGCCGTGCAAGTAGTGTCATCGATCAATGTTCCTGCAAGAGCATGGAAATGAGACAAAAGTTCAGTCCAAAATGGGGGCAAAAAAAAATAAAGGGTTGATCGCTTTGTAACTTTTGACTTTATGAGAGGGAGAAGTGCGTGAACAGAGGGAGGCAATGTGGAGGGAGAAGCGCGAGTAGAGGGCGGTCTGAAACGGATCAGAAAAAAAATGATTTAAAAAAAAAAGTAAATTCGACATTTTAGGATAGACAAACTCATTTCTCGTACTGTTTGATATATGGGGGTCTGGCGCTGTCCGAAAAGAGTGTCATGGGCTCGTGAAGGCCGATATCCGGCCCATAAGTTCTTCAGGCAGAACTGACCTTGCGGTGAAGTGGGCCGGGCTCCGGGCCCATTTTCAGCCCACTTCAACTTTACCCGTTGCTTCGCGGGGTATTGGGGGCCGGAGCTTTCGCTGATTCATTGCTGACGGTGCTGACTTCTGCTGAATGAAGAAAGCGAGGGGTTTGCTTTGTACCGTGAGCAGCCGTAGCAGCAGCGGCAGAAGCAGCAGAGGCTTCTCCATCAACCTCCAGAACCCCACTTCTACGGTGTCGCTCCTCGTTTTCCTCCATTGATGTGCTAGCTGTGTTGTATTTTGCTCTATGTGGTGTAATGAGCTTGCGGAATTTCTCTCCACCTGCAGATGGACGCGTCGGAGCGTTACTGCTTCAATCCCGCGCTGAAATGGAACCCTCAGGTGGAAGAGTACTTCATCAAAGCTTATGGCGCGGATCATTTCTCTCTCATCTCCAAAGCTCTCACGTAAGACCAGTACTCTGCCTTTCAGCTGCTCTCTTCTTTCAGCGCCGAATGAGTGTCTTTCAGCTGCCGCTGTTTTTGGCGTTCCCGTTCACTGGTTTATGAATCGTGACAGGATGGCTGTATTATTTGTAAATTTGGAATATGAACAATAAAAGGTGCCATCTTGAAATTTATGATAGAAAAAAAAATGGTTTGCTCTTTTGAGTACTCATAGGTGTGTTTTTCTTCTCTTCATGTCATAGTTTGTGTTTGGCCTCCACGATGATTCTGTTGTTTGTTTGCCATCTGTTGTTTTTCTTCTGTCTTTTTGTTTATCTCTTGTTTGACTTGGCCAGGTGTCCCTCTTGCTATTCGTGCATTCGTGTGAACACGCTTAAGTCAGGTACCGATGCAGTTATTGAGAAGCTGCGCGCTCTTCTGGAGGGTGAGCATCATGAAATTGCTAATGGCAATCCAAATTTAAGAAGTGAAAATGAACGAAACTCGGGAGACCACATTGAGGCAGTTTCTGGTTCTTCACCAGATGTGGTGAATCCTCTGGAAGGAAGCTTAAACAGTGGATTGGTTTCTAAATGTCAAATACCTGGATTAGAGTATGTTGTATTAGTTAGAGGTGCGGGGCCGCACAATATTGATTATGGTCATAATCCTGACAAGCCATTAAAGGAGGTCATCGTCAGTCGTAAATGTGCAGAATCAGTGCTCCGTGGTGCTCAGGTAGCTGTGTTTTTGGAAGAAATCACTTGAATATTGGTTCATGATCTTTCAAAGGGTATCATATCCCATTTGGATTCCTCGAAATACAACTGTAGAAAAATCTTTTCTTCAAGTGATTGAGTTCTATGTTAAACAGTTATTATGGCTCGTTTGGCTTCTTATTTGATTTCTTGGAAATGTCAATATTTTATTCAAGTAATGGATATTCTGCCTGTGGTAGAAGATATTATGCAGTATTAGCTCTCCTAATTCGCTTTTTATCTAGTATCTGGGCAACAGTGAATTAGATATAATTATTTATTTAAAATATTTCATTGATTATCTTAATACATATACTTTGATGCTTACAGATCAAATCTGAAACACTGATATGGTAATGCCAATAACATAGCATTAGTTTCACTATGAAGTTGATAATGTTTTGTTTTTACATTAGGTAAGAGTCTCTGCATCAGTGGTTAGATTTTGCTTAGACCTCTTTTCTTCTCCTCATCATAGTTTTACTTGTAGGTATATGTCCCTGGTGTGATGGCATGTAGTGCTCATGTAGAGAAAGGTGATATAGTAGCTGTCTCTGTTGCGGTGGAGCAACCTGGTCCAGATGGTGGATGGGCAATTAATATGACTCGCGGAACTGTTCTTCAGGGAACAAAAACAGGCATGAATTCATATGTTTAAGCTAGTTTGATGTGCATTTTTCTGTATCTCCATATTTTATAGTTGAAAGTTTAGTTATTACCCAAGTCTGGCTTCTGACTGCTGTCGGTCAAAAACTTATGTAAGCAGATCCTTGCTACTTGGAAAGAAATGGCCTATACGTAGGTCAAGGGACAGCAACAATGTCCAGATCGGGTATTTTCCGTGCATCCGAAGGGGTGGCTGTTGATATGCATAATCGAGTATACAAGCTGCCTTCTTTTAATGGTATTGTCTGGTCCTCTGGCGATTTCTGATTACCTCAAAGCTTTAATTACTGCAGTTTCTGCTACATCACTTTTGAATGCAAAGATCTCCCTAATGGTCATATTCCATGCTTCTCATCCATATTGTATTCATTTGCCTTTTCTTTCACTGATTATGTGCTGTTGCTATTGATTATACTTATGTTTTATGTCGTTGTGTGTACTGTTGGAATGTTCAAAGTGCTGTTATCAAGTTTGACTATACGTTCCTATGGTTTACAGATGTGCTTGAGGGGGAAATATTTCTTCAAAATCTGCCAAGTATTGTTGCAGCTCATGTCTTAGGTATTTTATTTTCTTCTTTGATTCCAGTCAATTATCAATAAAGCCTAAGGCCAGGAGGAGGTGCTCAGCATTACATGAGAAGGCACCAGTTGCCTATTCATTTAAAATGATTTCAGAAAGAGGTGGAAGAACATCAAATATAATTCATTATAGACTTGTTTAGTCTCTTTATCATGAAAATCTGAAATCACCTATGCATTGAACTTGCATAAACAACACCAGTTTGCCTCATTTTCACATGTATTTACTAGTTGGAGCTATCTGCGACCAATTTACCTGTTCCCCCTTGTAACTAGCTTCTTCAGTTATTTACTTAACATATTATCTGCAAACCTGCTTCAGCTTCAAACAGCTCCAAACAATCTTTGCATGGTTATTACACCTCACTGTTGTATTTCCATTTAAGTAAAAGTGGGTTTCAAGTAGTTGTGCTGCACGCCGGCTTTTGTCCTGTTGATCAAAGTCAATGGAAGCTCTCAAACAGGAGGCTTTATAGTTAAATGAAAGGGAGAAAATAAGTTTCATGCGTTTGAAAGCTTTTCACCAGTTTCAATGTGATCCAAGATTTAGTTTGATTGCTTTTCCATTTTTACTGATAGATCCTCAAAGAGGTGAGCGGATTCTGGATATGTGTGCTGCTCCAGGAGGAAAAACAACTGCAATAGCAAGCATCATGAAAGATGAGGGGGAGGTTGTAGCTGTTGATAGATCTCACAATAAGGTATTATTTCTGACTGGTGTTCTCAATTGCTCTAAGCTGCTTTGAGAGGATGGATTTTAGGTGGCCTTCACTATCTTATGTTGTTAAAGTTTCATTCCTTTTGTAATAATTCTGATTTTTATTTCCAAATTTGATTCATTGAGAAATTCTTTAGTTTTACATATGAATGCTATTGTGGGAAAAAGGAAGTTTAAAAATGAAGTGCCAAAAATGTAGACGGTGATGTATACAAGAATGATGCAAATGTCATGTTACCGCCAGCTGTTAAAATTCATATTAATAACTCATTGTGCCATTGCTGTTTTGAAACATACATTTCATTTTGGAGCTATTGCTTGCACTTTGCTGTACTCTGTTTGATGGGGGTTGAATTTTTGTTTCATGGTTTATTTGTAGGTGCTTGAAATTCAGAAATTGGCTACTGAATTGGGATTGAATTGTATAACCACATATAAACTAGATGCACTTAAAGCTGTTTGCAGGAGAGATGACTCCAATATTTCATCCTCGTCAAATTGTGTTGAAGATGCCAATAATTCTACTATTTCAAACTCCAATATGATGGGGTCACAGATAGAGAAAATATCAAATAGTGATGTTCGAGGACTGACTGTTGATCACACTTGTGGTGGTCCTGGTAGGTGGACCTGTTTTTCCTTGAAATCATTCTTTTCAATTTGAAAATTCTTACAGATGATGCAGACTCACTTGTCTCTGTAGAAGTTGTTGGTTTAGGAGTTGTCATATATTGATTGCATCTCCTATCTGCATTAATTCTTGCTCTGCTTAAAGGTCAAAATATTTGACAGATGATCATTTTTGAAGTTGATGCCATTTTTTTTCTATCTCATACCTGGTCTTTCGTTAAATAATTTCAGCTGGAGAGGTGATCTTGGTCGATCTGGAAAATATTACTACTACTACTAAGATTCCTCACATCCAGTATCATAATTCGAAGAGCAATATTAGCTCTATTCCATGTCACTATGGCTTCACCATCTGAGTGATTGTATTTGATGCATTGCCTTATACTTTCAG
Source organism: Sonneratia caseolaris (assembly GCA_900006705.1). Taxonomy (NCBI): domain Eukaryota; kingdom Viridiplantae; phylum Streptophyta; class Magnoliopsida; order Myrtales; family Lythraceae; genus Sonneratia; species Sonneratia caseolaris. Next base: position 32,796 of record CXYZ01005376.1, on the reverse strand, counting down.
ATGCAGTTAGAAAGTACCTTATCTGTGAAGGTGTCTCTAATTAACTGATTGCTACAGTCAGCAACGGACGAGCAGATGATAAAGTCTGTAATAGCAGAGCTGAAATCAAGAAAAGCAAGTGGAGATTGAAGAATGGACCAGGAAGAAATCAAAGCACTGGTGGCAGGGTTGACAAGTCTAAAGGTTTCATACCTCACAGCTTTGATCGTGTCCTTCTTGATGCTCCTTGTTCAGCTCTTGGCTTGAGGCCACGACTTTTCTCTGCCGAGGTTTGATAATCTAACTGATACTGCAGCTGCTATTCCCCTTTTTATAAATCTCTTTAGTTAGTCCTTTCTTTCCTCCTGTGCTTTAGCCTTCTATTCTATTTATTTGTTCTTTCCTTTAGTTTTTAAGTATAGTTGTGAATCATCAGTTATTGCTATTTTGGTAGGAAACGATTGGATCCTTGAGAAATCATGGGAAGTATCAACGGAGAATGTTTGATCAGGCTGTTCAGTTAGTTCGTCCTGGAGGAGTTATTGTATACTCAACGTTGGTACCTAGAACCTGTTCTGTGCATTCTGTTCTGCGATGTGTATGATACACTCCCATGGAGAGTCTCCAAGTCATATATAATGTTTTGTTGTCTGAGAAAGGGGGAAGAAGCTGATTGCCGTTTTTCCATGAATATTTGTACGTGGGAATGTTTTCTAAGGTCTCTGAACTGTGCATTCATCTTTGTTTGCTAGATGTACGATTAATCCTGGTGAGAATGAGGCATTAGTTCGGTATGCATTGGACACCTACAAGTTCCTCTCTTTAGCTCCTCAGGTGAGTCAACAACTAGATGGCTTGATGTGTTCTGATTCTTTTGTTTTGTATTGTATGCCAAAAATGAGCTTTAGTCCAAGTGGCTTCTCCTGTATCATTCTCTTTTCTATAGTTCTTTAGTGGAGATAGTCTGTTAAATTACTGTCTCAGTTGTGAAGCTCACATACGTTTTGACATTTTAAATGTTTCAGCATCCCAGAATTGGAGGACCAGGCCTTGTTGGTCGATATGAATATCCCGACGGATACATCGAGTGAGTGCTTCTGTCCAATTTTACCTTCTTATTGTGCTTCAAAAGTGACAATCCCGAACCCCGAGTATGACAATGAAATGCCACGTTTGCCTTAGAAGCATCTGATATTGAACTTTAAAGTATATTATCCAGTTACTGTTTGTTTGAGCATTATAAATTCTATTGACACGGAAAGGATATTCATCGAGCAAGTTTTTTTTCGAAAAGCCTTGGTTGCCATGAGATTAGTTCTGTGGATTACATGTTCTACCGCCTGCGTACAGGGAATGGCTGAGACCCGGCGAAGAGGAACTGGTTCAGAGGTTCGATCCATCAGCTCCCCTCGACACAATCGGGTTCTTCATTGCCAAATTTCTCGTGAACGCAGCTTAATCTTTTTGGAGAAATATGCAACTCGTGAGAGTTTGATGTCACAGATGAAGATTCAAAGCATTGCTATTCCTCATGTACCGCTTTCATGCTCAAATGGCCAAACTTATGTGAGAACGAGTGGTGGAATGAGAGAAATAAATCTCCTTTTTGTTTCAGATTTCTTGATGTGGCTGTATCAGATGATGTTTAAATCCCAAGACAACCTCGTTCTCGTTCATCGTTAACTTATATTCAAATCTCAGGTGTTCTTTGAACATGCTTGTTTGTCTAATTCATGAGGAGAAAGATAAATAACTAAGCAACTTGCGATCGAGGACCATAATTACCATCATAGGTACGGTACTTATAGCTGTCTAGCTATCGTCCCACAAGCAATTGTAAGCCATTTCCTCAGTGGTAACATCATTGAAATCAAACTCGAGCAAGCCCACCATGTCCTCCGGGTACCACCAGCCTGCGGCCTCGACGCTCGGGACAGCTGGGTCCGCCTCCGCGATCTCGTCAATCCAGCTCAAGTCATGGACAAGAAAGCCCTCCTCCGACGGGCTCTTCTGAGCTTCTATCATTGTCTTGCTTGTGCCATCTGTACTCTTGGGTGACTGCTCCGTATCGTAACCTGCCCGTTTACTGTCTGTCGCCTCCATCTCGAACTCTTCAAGCAGCTGTCTCAGGAGCGCCCCATCGGCCTCTGTCATCTCGAGGTCCTCGACCTCATCGAGGCCGAAGCTCTCCGGAGCAGCCATGAAAGAATGTCGAACAGAGGAAAGGAGGAGGTGGAGGACTGCTGCTGCTCAGTGCACGGTGTTCGGATAACGCATCGAGCTATTTATACAAGGATCGGCGGGGGACGAAGCGGCGGCCCTTTTCAATAAACACTATCGATCAGGTCCCGATGGAGATCGAGAGCTACAGCTACCTAATGTTGCCAAAAGGATCACAGACACACACGTGGGCCGTGAAAAGATGAAGAGCTCAATCATCCTCTTCCAAAAGAACACACGAGAAGAATCGAGGATCCCATCACCACACGACTCTCTCTCTCTCTCTCTCGACGTGGCATGACATATCACCGAAAACGGGGGAAAAAAAATATCCCGTGAGCCCTCTCGAAAACCTAACCCGATAGAGGTTGCCTCCTCCACGAGGCTCGCATCTCGACAGGCGTTCCGAGCCGCGACAGCTACGCCTTGAGCCGGAAATTTCTGGACGGAGTGACGGGGGATAGAAAAGGGGTCCCCATACCTTAGCCGATCGAGGAGGATAAAAGTGCAGAGAGTGCAAGAAGGTGGTTGGACCTTACGTGCCTAATTCACTTCCAAACATTGCCGGATCACATGCGGTGCTTTTAAAGCACTGTCTTATGCAGCCACAATCTTTTAATGCTCAGTCCATTGCATCGAAGGTGAATACTCATATGGATTCTGATCGTAAACTTGAACGGTCGGTCCGNCGGTCCGTCGCATCGAAGGACGGATTCCGAGTACTCATATCGATTCTGATCGTAAACTTGAACGGTCGGTCCGGTGATGCCGATTACAGTCGGATAAGTCCTATACTTTCTTATTAAGAGTCGTATATGGTCCCTTTGAGTCCATACCTGTTATTACCATAGTTTATGGTTGTCTGAATTTGCACATTGATTTCATGGTGGACCATTACTTCTCATCGCTTCCTCCTCCTTCCTCTTCTTTTCCCTTCCAAAACATGAATTATATATATATATATATATATGTGTGTGTGTGTGTGTTTTCATTTTTTTTTTCCTGTTACTTATGAATAATGAACATGCGGCCCATGTTAAGCCCAATGGGCTTCATTGGGCCCAAATGTCTGGATCCGACGCCCAACCCGGAGCACGTATCATCTAGCACGTTGACTCTGACTCGGTCGAAATCAAAGTCCCCACGAAACATTCCTGCAGCTCCGCTCCGAGGGGCGCCCCCACAAAAAAGACAGTCGTGCTTGGAATTTCAGCTCACCTTCTTTTATGTTCTTCTGTCCCCTTTTCCGGGTGAGAATCTTGACCGGGAATGTTTGAATTATCAGACTTTTACCGCCGATCTCATCTCGAGCATTGAATGAACCGAAACACGGCTAGGATTCGACGTCGTTTATTCTCCCAACGAGGTTTGATCCCGCCGAGTTGAGGGGTATTTCCATCGGGTCTACCTTCGTCGTACTCTGAAGACGATAAACCTCGAGTCACCCAACGACGACTTGAATGACCGGGCATAAGGTAAGGATGAAATGCCGATGCTTCAGGGTCGGTCCCTGTGCTGTGTATGTGCGAGCTAAGAGCCGGTCAAATCGCTCGACAATCTTGGATCTATAAGGTCCCAAGTAGGAATATAGATAGCCCAAGAAAAAAAAAATGGGACGAATCCAGGCCGAGTCCGTGCCCTATGGTACTATACTGAACGGAACGATACGGTTTTTTGTCCGTGACCTAACTTTGGAAGAATTTGTGATGGTTTTTTGTGGGAAAGTCAGTCAAAGTATTGCAAGTGATGGTAAAATGCCAAACACCCATTTCGGTTGACTTGAAAATTCACCTAAAGATAGATCCATTTGCTTAGAGTAGTAGGACCTTGGCTCCTTCCAAACAACTACCGACTGCATATATAACAAGAGTAATGTAATACGGCAAAAAAAAAAGGTGAATAAAAAAGCTATAAAAGCTTACCGATAACGACCGAATACAGATTCGTCCGAGTAAGGTGGAGAGTATTGTAGTGTTTCCCTTAGACTAATACTATGATACCCTTCTCGGTAAAAAGGAGAAAGAAACGTACAAAGAGTTCGGGAAGAAGACGAAGACGGAGACGAAGACGATGGATGGTTTTTTTTTTACTCATAAAAAACTTGACGTATGATTGAAACGGAATCTCTTGATCTGAGTTGGGAACGCTGTTGCTATGTCGGACCCGTTTTCCTGAGGTGGACAGGGACAGGGGGCATCTTCATGTGCAGCAATCTTTCCTTCCTGGGTCAGATAATCCCTCAAACGAGGCACTAAATAAATTGATTACTTGGTCCATACCAATCTTGGGAAGTTCCCTTCACTCGACACAATCTCTTGGACTCCGAGGGTCTTGGTGCACGATATACATACATACATAAGTACACGAGGCTAGCTATAAGCCAAATTAATGGGAAAAAAAAAATAAAGGAAAGTGCTTCTAATTGAGCTCATCAGGCTAGCTAGCCAAGTCCAAGTCCGGGAGCGAGGAAAAGGCGCACCGATGGCGATCAGTGAATGACATGTTACTTTCACTTGGTGAAGTCGTTGCATTGATGACCTGCAAGTCATCTAGATACATGCACATTATTGTAGAATTTTATTACGACAGATATAATTATATCCAAATATTGTGATCTCATTGGACGTGGATTCATTCTAGAAAGTTATGAGATTTCCACAGAGAAAATTGCAAAAGAGGTTTTGTTTTCTTCATATACTTTAATTACATTTGGTGGGTCAAGTAAACTCGAGGGAAGCTGGAACAGGACCATCGGGTTGGGTTCACTTCAAGGTCATCTTTTTTCTTTATCGGCATATTTTTATTATTACTGTCAGATGAATTCCAATGCTTCTATCTTATTTCGCAACTCTTTCCGTGCTCCATCCAAGTGGAGCCAAGATGCTTCTCGGCTTCTTGCAGTTCGTTCAGTTGACTTTATGAAGAGGGCCACAGTTGACTGCAACCTGGTCCAGTGTGTAGTAGTAGCCTAAGGGGAAAGAACAATCATGAAGCAGCTCTGATTTTAACTTTTAAAAGGTGAAATTTCCAACACCCTTTGGCTACCTCCTCACTCTTTTCCTTCCAAAGCTCTAAGAAAATCTTATACATACAACCGTCGGATCTAGTGTATTGCACTCTTGTAACTTGCTATGAGGCAGTGAATCACTCAACTGATGTTGGTGTCTACTGAACCAGAATCCATCCAGAGGATCGTGCCATGATTCTGGCCTCTTTTATCACCCCGATCTTATAGGTTATGTGGAGTCTCGTCGGCACGGCCCAATCTAAACTAAGCGATCTACGAACAAGTATTTTTCCCTTTATAATTCGGTCACAAAACAATAGTAATAATCATAAAATTGTTAGACTTGCAAGTAATAGAAGACCGCGATGAGCAAATTTGAACGAGGAGATCATGAAAACCTCTGAATATATGATTAAAAGTCTGTCGTCAACTCAAGACCGAACGGAATACAGATAAAGATTGCTGGAAACACTTCTGCGGTTTCTCATTATACCAGTAGACTCCATCATCTGACTAACTAATACGTTTGAGCCATCAACAGGAATAGAGAGTTTTATTAACGTCGGTACATTTACAGCAAGATTGATGACTTGCGCCAGTGGAGGCGCATGGCACTCGAATCGATGAGTTACCCGAGATCAGGTCGCCCACAAGTGTGTGCTTTTCATGTGTTTGAGAGATCGGTGGTGATCCTAATCAGAACGGGAAGCTGAAGCTCCTGTCGAGCCTCCTCTCCTTGGATATCCTCTTCACCATCTGCTTGAACGAATCCGGGTCGCACCGGATCTTGATTGGCCCCTGGTTGCTGTACCCGAACTCGTCCGCCGACGTCTCCAGCAGGTTGACAACGCAGGGGTGCTCGACGATCTTGGTCGGTATGTCAAGTCTCTCCATCGTCTCGTGGTCCTTCCCCACCATCAGCGGAATGTAGCCCTTCTTTGCCCGGCTCCGGTCGTCCCCGCCGATATCCGAGCCGAGCTTCACGTAGGATTGAGAAGAATGAACTCTGCCGCCCTTTCCCATGGCTCGGAGACCTCTCGCTCTCCTTCATTTAGTCTGCCCTAGGAGGCATGGCATTCGCAGCTTTTATAGGGCCATCGCCATGGTCAAGTTTTTCTATTGGCAGCACAATTAGTTTAAATTAATAATATAATGTAAACTTTTCTTATCGTTGAATGGGAAATTCATCCTTTGACTTTTTATGTTCTACCGTCTAAGATTCTCCGATCCATTACTTTTGCGGCAAAATTTTTAATTATAANTAGGAAATTCACCCTTTGACTTTTTATGTTCCACCGTCTAAGATTCTCCAATGCATTACTTTTGCGGCAAAATTTTTAATTATAAAAAATATTTACAACTAAAAAATATATAAAATAAAAGATTACGAGAATCATAAATATGTATATATATATATAATATCTTTCGTCAAATGGACGGTGTCCAAAGTTTACACCGTGTATGATATATGTATATTTATATATTATGTGAAAGTAATATACTGATATAATTAATTATCTTGGAATAATTTTTAAAAATGAAAATAGTAGTTAAGTCAGAACAATTGACTTCTAGTTAATTAATTCTTAATACGAGCAAATATCAACTGATGGCATCGTCCGTGTCAATCAGATCTTGTTGGGATCTCTACTCCATATCCCATGNGCAATATACTGATATAATTAATTATCTTGGAATAATTTTTAAAAATGAAAATAGTAGTTAAGTCAGAACAATTGACTTCTAGTTAANGTAATATACTGATATAATTAATTATTTTGGAATAATTTTTAAAAATGAAAATCCTAGTTAAGTCAGAACAATTGACTTCTAGTTAATTAATTCTTAATACGAGCAAATATCAACTGATGGCATCGTCCGTGTCAATCAGATCTTGTTGGGATCTCTACTCCATATCCCATATGATGCTCCGGCTGCATTGGCAATTCACCGCCGTACGTGGCNTGGTGCTCGAGGCTGCATTGGCAATTCACCGCCGTACGTGGCATTCCCCATCCATCCGTGCTTAGCTCATCATGTCGCGTCACACTTGCAGCCGATCGTCGAGGTCACCGATCACAGTCCCCCGACTCGGGTTTTCACCGTTTATCTCGAAGGCATGAATAGCTAAGACTTATTCAAAAGTCCCCAAGTCATGTATATATATATATATATTCATATATTTTATATACGTTCACGTGTTCAATCTCTCACATGCTTATATCAGAAACATCTACGTACGTTCCGATTTCGTTCTTGTTGTGGTTACTGAGGAAAAAAATTGCACAGCGATTGCCCCTGCAACTTCCTTAATTAAGACCTCCTCTCGTGGTCCCAGGCCCACGACGCATGCGGACATGAAATGTATGTTGTCCGGTTATATACCGATACATACAGGATTGACTTTCCCGTCTAACAGTGCGCTCGATAATGTTAAAGGGTAACAGATGATGCCGAGCCAAGAGACTTGATTGGCCTGAGATACATTCCTTTCCACGAGCATAAGAAGTGCATTAACGTTGTCAAGGGTCGACGTGCGTTGTCCCTACCGGAAACATCCCGGCAATCCGTCGAGAGACGTGACCCGACAAGATCATTGAAACAATGGGCGTGAGATGTCAACGTCGTGGCGTGCGAACACGGATTCCAGCATTTAATTAATGGATGCCCCTCACGAGCGTCTATTATTGAATGGACGAATGAATGGTCTTATGGTCATATCTTCGGACACCCTATGTTTTGTGTTATAAGCCCACTTGCCTATTTTAATTGTTCGTGATTTCCTCAAGGTCATGTACTCTGGGCTTATATTGCTTTACTTCGTTGACAAAAAAAAAAGAGAGTAGGTGGAGCCCTAGACCCAGCCCCCTCGACCACATACAGCTAGATCGAAAGGTTCGGAATATATATATATATATATATATCTAACTGAATTGGCTTCAAACTCGACATCAATCGGATCAGTCAAGTCGAGGATATGTAATGGAAAGATCAACCTGCAGGGTCCTGTAATCCGCCATAATTACCAATATTCTGAGATTTGAACCGTATGGACACGTGTTCATACACAAGTGACACAGCCACACGGGCACGCGAGACTTGGGGGGTATTATAAGTCTTTGGGCATTTGGGATTTCTTCTTATATACAGCCGAGAATTGAACCATTCAATAAGCGGACGGTACTATAAGTACTACTTATAAACCAGACAGAAGATAGAAGATTGTATGATTAACTGTTATACCAAATCTTATCATTGATAGAAGGATTGTGTTTTTGAGTCATAAGGGTTTAAACAGTGAAGTGAGTCACTAATGACTTGGGGACGGAACCACAATTTCTCTTTCTACTTATCAATTATTATAAGTTTTGACTATAGGGAGAATCTCATATGTCACCCACCGTGTGCATAGTTGAGTGATTCGGCACTTATCATCCCAATGGGAGGACTCGAGTTCGAGTCCCACCTGCGACGGGGAGCTCTTAATCCCTTAAATGGGCCGATCCGGGACGATCCGGATTAGTCAGCTGCACAAAATCCATTTCGATACCGGTGATTTATACAAAAAAAAATCCCACATGTCGATTTTGACCGCCCACGATCAATTCACGTCAGCTGGGCTCCATCGACCAACTACCCATGTATTCACATTGGACCAATCCGATCCGTTTACAATTTTGTTTTTTTTAAAAATTTTATTAAAGACTTGATCTCAACAAAATCACCATTAGCTGAATATATATATATATATATATATATGAAGTTGGGAGTAGAATCTCACAAGGAAAAAATAGAAAAATAATTGTGAAAAATATGAAGGGGCGGATGAACTTGGATTCAACCTAGGTGAAATGTAGTCAAAATTTTACATGTACAAGAAAGTGAACACATGAGTTGAGAAAGTAAGACAAGTTTCTCAATAATAATAATAATAATAATACGGTTGGATTAATGAAGGTCAAGTACAACGGCAATAACTGCATTAACTCCCCCGACATGGAAAACCGTTCTTTAATAGAAACCATGTGCTCTTGTATCCGAAATCTCCGCATACATACATTTTCTTCACTAGGTTCATCTGTCCTATGCGCCATTTCTTCTTCCCATATATATATATATATGTGTGTGTGTGTGTGTCAATAAATTATAATTAATCAATACATGATTGATGTTCACACACTACACAGTGGTATATCGGAGTAAGCACAGGGAAGATCGTCAGGGCTGGGCTGTCGTAGGCCTATGGCCCAATGAGATGGGCCAGTCGGGTTAAGACGATATAGTGGTTAGAAGTTCGGGTCGTGTCGGATGGATCCGATCCCATGGGACACTGCGTGAGTTGAGGAAAACGTCATTAGTACCGAGGCTCGGGCTACCCTCAGCGAGTGCAAGGCCCATGGCGATCAGCTGTTGTTGCTGCTCTCCCTCTCTCTATTTTCTTGCTTGAAATCTGTTACGTAAGAGACTTGGACACACGTATCAGATGAGCTTTTGGATCGGAGAGGTACAGATTTAGTGGGGTTAAGCTTCATCATGAACAGCAATGGCGTCACCACGGTCAGCTGCTGTTGTTCTTCCTCTCTCTGTTCTCTGCTTCCTGCAAGACTTTACCAAATGGTCCCCTTCTCAAGCGATCCCACACAGCACATCTCTTTTTCTATCCCTCCATCTTTTGATTTCTGATGAACTGATAATTGGTAGCCTGCTTTACTTAATTTTTAGGTCCTTAAAACTGCAATATATTCTCATTTCATGACTGGATTGTGATCATCGACCCGGTCGCTCTCTGTTAATCAAATGACACGGTGCAGATCATTGTTTTGTTCATCTTTGAGAGGTGCCTATGATAGAACTTTCGCTGCAGATACAGAGGGATGTTGCTCTGGCATTCCTGCTGTCAGCCAAAATGCTCGTGGCAACGATCATGGGCAGAAAGTTCAATTCACGGTCACGAGCCTCGAAGATTTGAGGACAGATGGGCACTGAATCTTGGAAAAGGACTTCCACCGGACCGGTCTACTCGTTTGTACCACAAATTCATATCCATAGACAACAAAGAAATTTCAAAAGTAGTATGCTGTTTCAAAACTTAGCACCAGTCAGCAAGTCAAGTCAACTTGGTTGTAGTAGCTTTGAGTGCACATGCCAACTGCCTCTGAACAGTCAATCCACGAGTGACGACGAGTAGGCTATAGTTTTCTGAGCGAAGAGAATTTCTAGAGCATCTCTATGCCGCTGCATAGTCTTTATTGGTATCAAAAGATTATGTCATGCTACATCTCAAAAAGGTGAATAAAAAAAGAACCAGTTCTACATGAGACATCTCTAAAGTTTATTCAGTATATGGGAAATCAGATGATGAACTCGTGAAATCTGTGTCTCATGCAGTATCTGCAATCATAACCGTAGGAAGTGGTTCTGGGAATGACCGATCTTAGTCACCCCAATCCATATATGTGAATAAATCTCGGTTTTCATTCATATCCCAAAAGCTAGTGTTAGGCTCTGAGTCCGAGTATTTTCCAGACCAAAAGTATTGCTGTGCATCAGCCATGGGCTTTCTGTAACTCTGTTGGGCCATAAAAGCGTCCCCGATGCACAAACAATGCTCGCCACGGTCAGAGTCTAAGCTGCAAGATTTAGAACTAAAATCCATTGTAGCGCTGAAGATTGTTTGCTTGGTTTTGTCCACCCTTTTGTCTTTCTGCTCTGGGACATACCTTGACAGCGTCGGTGTTCGTTTGAAAACTCTGCAGAGGGTCCAAACTTCCTGCAAAATCAGAATCAAGAAATAGTTTTGCTTCAATCTTTGCATATATGGAACTATAGCGTAGTTTTACATGACTAACAATTCCGAATCGCTTTGTGTAACGAACTCCTGGTACATTTCCGCGAGGATACTAGCCTCAGAAAATAAACTCTGTGCTCTCAGTTGCATTGATGTATACGTGCATGATCTAATAATGATCGAAGTACAAGTTCATGTGTGCAATTAACATCAGTACTTTTATGTTGCCAAAGATCAATTCCATTTTCATGAATATGAAGGCTAACCGGATTCAGTTAACTAAGAAAGGATCTTGAACTGATATTAGTATGTGTCTTACAGCTTCTTCTTCAGCAGTGATTCTCTTGGTCGGCGAATTGCCACTCTTTCCAGCTGGTGGCAGCCGGAACTCGTGCATCATCCAGTCCGTCTTCGTGCCTTTACCGGCGCTTCCACGGTAGTAGACTAGGGACTTCTTCAGCCCAATACATTCACGGGTGTCTGTAGTTGAGTACACAGGCTTGTCGATGCCCGTGGCTTTCCAGAATCCCGATCCGGTCACCCTGTTCGGTCTCACGCTGTTCTTGTACTTCCTCTCTCTCATGCAAAAGAAGTACCATTCTTCGGTGCCCTCAACTTCTGAAAATGGGTAGAATAACAACTGAGAGAGAGGCTACGATGCCAGTTTTCTTATATTCGCTTGACAAACCCACCTTTTGCTCGAGAACTTATCACGGATTCAAAAGATTTGCAGATTCTGGCATGTAAGGCTCAAAACTGGCCCCGCTAAAGAAACGGACAATACTATATAGATATGCAGCTATTCAACTATAGCGAGAAGTGCAACCGGCAATTATCGCTCAGTCTGCTCTCTTCGAAGAAATTATTGACAAAACCAAATTGAAGACAACTACTTGCAACTGCTTCCATGAAATCAAGAAGAGCACTGTGTTATGTTCGGATCAAGGATGCGAGCTTACTTGGAAGATCCCAAGGATCATATTTGTAGATGTCGATATGCTTGATGNTAGGCCTATGGCCCAATGAGATGGGCCAGTCGGGTTAAGACGATATAGTGGTTAGAAGTTCGGGTCGTGTCGGATGGATCCGATCCCATGGGACACTGCGTGAGTTGAGGAAAACGTCATTAGTACCGAGGCTCGGGCTACCCTCAGCGAGTGCAAGGCCCATGGCGATCAGCTGTTGTTGCTGCTCTCCCTCTCTCTATTTTCTTGCTTGAAATCTGTTACGTAAGAGACTTGGACACACGTATCAGATGAGCTTTTGGATCGGAGAGGTACAGATTTAGTGGGGTTAAGCTTCATCATGAACAGCAATGGCGTCACCACGGTCAGCTGCTGTTGTTCTTCCTCTCTCTGTTCTCTGCTTCCTGCAAGACTTTACCAAATGGTCCCCTTCTCAAGCGATCCCACACAGCACATCTCTTTTTCTATCCCTCCATCTTTTGATTTCTGATGAACTGATAATTGGTAGCCTGCTTTACTTAATTTTTAGGTCCTTAAAACTGCAATATATTCTCATTTCATGACTGGATTGTGATCATCGACCCGGTCGCTCTCTGTTAATCAAATGACACGGTGCAGATCATTGTTTTGTTCATCTTTGAGAGGTGCCTATGATAGAACTTTAGCTGCAGATACAGAGGGATGTTGCTCTGGCATTCCTGCTGTCAGCCAAAATGCTCGTGGCAACGATCATGGGCAGAAAGTTCAATTCACGGTCACGAGCCTCGAAGATTTGAGGACAGATGGGCACTGAATCTTGGAAAAGGACTTCCACCGGACCGGTCTACTCGTTTGTACCACAAATTCATATCCATAGACAACAAAGAAATTTCAAAAGTAGTATGCTGTTTCAAAACTTAGCACCAGTCAGCAAGTCAAGTCAACTTGGTTGTAGTAGCTTTGAGTGCACATGCCAACTGCCTCTGAACAGTCAATCCACGAGTGACGACGAGTAGGCTATAGTTTTCTGAGCGAAGAGAATTTCTAGAGCATCTCTATGCCGCTGCATAGTCTTTATTGGTATCAAAAGATTATGTCATGCTACATCTCAAAAAGGTGAATAAAAAAAGAACCAGTTCTACATGAGACATCTCTAAAGTTTATTCAGTATATGGGAAATCAGATGATGAACTCGTGAAATCTGTGTCTCATGCAGTATCTGCAATCATAACCGTAGGAAGTGGTTCTGGGAATGACCGATCTTAGTCACCCCAATCCATATATGTGAATAAATCTCGGTTTTCATTCATATCCCAAAAGCTAGTGTTAGGCTCTGAGTCCGAGTATTTTCCAGACCAAAAGTATTGCTGTGCATCAGCCATGGGCTTTCTGTAACTCTGTTGGGCCATAAAAGCGTCCCCGATGCACAAACAATGCTCGCCACGGTCAGAGTCTAAGCTGCAAGATTTAGAACTAAAATCCATTGTAGCGCTGAAGATTGTTTGCTTGGTTTTGTCCACCCTTTTGTCTTTCTGCTCTGGGACATACCTTGACAGCGTCGGTGTTCGTTTGAAAACTCTGCAGAGGGTCCAAACTTCCTGCAAAATCAGAATCAAGAAATAGTTTTGCTTCAATCTTTGCATATATGGAACTATAGCGTAGTTTTACATGACTAACAATTCCGAATCGCTTTGTGTAACGAACTCCTGGTACATTTCCGCGAGGATACTAGCCTCAGAAAATAAACTCTGTGCTCTCAGTTGCATTGATGTATACGTGCATGATCTAATAATGATCGAAGTACAAGTTCATGTGTGCAATTAACATCAGTACTTTTATGTTGCCAAAGATCAATTCCATTTTCATGAATATGAAGGCTAACCGGATTCAGTTAACTAAGAAAGGATCTTGAACTGATATTAGTATGTGTCTTACAGCTTCTTCTTCAGCAGTGATTCTCTTGGTCGGCGAATTGCCACTCTTTCCAGCTGGTGGCAGCCGGAACTCGTGCATCATCCAGTCCGTCTTCGTGCCTTTACCGGCGCTTCCACGGTAGTAGACTAGGGACTTCTTCAGCCCAATACATTCACGGGTGTCTGTAGTTGAGTACACAGGCTTGTCGATGCCCGTGGCTTTCCAGAATCCCGATCCGGTCACCCTGTTCGGTCTCATGCTGTTCTTGTACTTCCTCTCTCTCATGCAAAAGAAGTACCATTCTTCGGTGCCCTCAACTTCTGAAAATGGGTAGAATAACAACTGAGAGAGAGGCTACGATGCCAGTTTTCTTATATTCGCTTGACAAACCCACCTTTTGCTCGAGAACTTATCACGGATTCAAAAGATTTGCAGATTCTGGCATGTAAGGCTCAAAACTGGCCCCGCTAAAGAAACGGACAATACTATATAGATATGCAGCTATTCAACTATAGCGAGAAGTGCAACCGGCAATTATCGCTCAGTCTGCTCTCTTCGAAGAAATTATTGACAAAACCAAATTGAAGACAACTACTTGTAACTGCTTCCATGAAATCAAGAAGAGCACTGTGTTATGTTCGGATCAAGGATGCGAGCTTACTTGGAAGATCCCAAGGATCATATTTGTAGATGTCGATATGCTTGATGGTTTGATCGATTTGGAGGGGCTTGCCTTCGACCTTCCTTCGTAAATAAAACTCTAGAAGCTCTCCATCCGTCGGATAAAACCTAAAACCGGGCAGGGCAGCCTCTTCTTCCTCTACTTTCTTACTAATATCCGAGCAACTATGTTTCTCCATGTGGTTGATCAATCTCTCCAACTCAATCACTCAAGGCCTTGTTCTCAAAGCAGGAAGCTTCATATTCTGGCTGATTATGTACCTGTAGACTATAGACACATTCACACACACTTATATAGCGGAAGATGGTGTGAATGGTGAGAGGCTTTGGTCAAACATCGAAAACTAATGGTGTAAGAGATACGTATGAAGAAGACAAGTAACATAACTTTACAGTCATGTAAAGAAAATACTTAGTGAGTTGGTATCGCTGCTAATATATGATAAAGAGGTCCTAATTCAATTGTCTGTAGTGGGGCACACGATGTATGACATTTGTTGTCCATTCCACAGTCCATCTTTTCAAAACAAAACGAAAAAGGAAGTCATGGGTCCGAGCTTCCGGCGCTGGTGACATTTACGGAGATGGAGAATCTGTCGTGTAGACCGAGTAAGATGCAAGCCAGTCGGTTTAATCACTGTGTGGACAATATGTGAAATGTACGTACAAGAAGTCTACCTTAGCGGCAATAATGTTCAGTTGACTTATGCCAGACGGAGCGTTTAGGAGGATCCGCAGATTCAACCTGCCCCTCTCTCTATAACGTAATCTTAAAATGAATTATTGGTGTTGAGAGGAGGCCCGATGATGTTATTAGTATCATCCTCAATCCAAGAAGGGAATTTGCGTTCAATTCTCGTCCGTAAGACTTAATGTGTACTTCGATTTTGGTGTTCTTCTTGCATACGCATGCATGGCTTCCAGAGTTTCTCCAATATTTTATAGTCACAAAAATCACCCGGATGCTGCAGTGAATATACATCGAGGAAGATTATTCAACAGCTGAGATACTACTAGACCAGAAGTTACCCAACTTTTTTGACCCCTGAATTCTTCATGTAAATGTCACGGACCTGCTTTATTCCAGAAGGAGGACGATAGGTCCCCATTAGCATTTTTCTCACCGTATGTCACACTGGCCGATTCTCATGCTGTGTTGGGTCTGGAGTAGGATGAAATACCCTTCATACACAAGTCCAGGACCAACTTTCGATGTTGACAAAAGAGGCGCTCAAATGTTCCAGAGGGTGTGTGGAAAGAATTTGCCCTGCTGACTGAGCTGCTCTTGACGTGGTCCCTGCCATGGGAAGGTGATGGGAGAGGGGTTTTCAAGTCAAACTTGTAGGGAAAAAAATAACTAATTACCAAAAATTTGGAGAAAAAGTCATAAAGTCGCTGACTTGACCCAGCGGGCCAACGACGGAAGTCAACGTCTTTGGAATGACATAGGAAGCTTCATTTCAGGAAAAAGACGTGACTTTGAGAGTTAATTGCAGCTAGTTAATGGCCTTCTTGATGTTAGGATGATTTTAGTGGTGAATCTTTGAATTCTTGAGGTATGAATCCGCTGATGATCGGCACACATGTGAGAGCGAGCATTGGTTCCTGTCTCGAGAAGAGGTCTTACAACAAAAATCAACCGCACGGAAAACAGTAAAGAGGTAAGAGACTGGAGAAATGAATCCTGAGACAGGATCGGACTTCTCTTACAACTCTCCCATAAGAAGCAGGCCGAAAAGATGCTGTGCTCTGAAAGGCAATCCAAGTAGATTAGTTTCGAAAGAGCCGCACAGAATCTGGAAGAACTCTTGTGTTTACACCTAAAACTAATGCATCAATTTGATTAGAAACCATCGGAAGCTTCGTGGGGGTGATTCACATGCAGATTGGTCGATGTCATCCTCGCAGAATTTGGCAACGGCGACTAGGGGCATCGGGGAAGACGCGCACTTCAAAAGTTCACACCCCTTTCTGCAGCAAGCAGTTCTGCCACATCCATCCAGGTAAAGATTTATGCTTCGGGCGGGAAAAGGGCACAAAACTTCCAAGACTCGGAGAAATCAGCAGAAATAAAATACCATAAAAGGAGGAAAAATCCCAGATAGTTGGCCAGAGCTGCAATGCAGCCTCCAGATTCGTAAGTCTCACACCATCACGAGGCAGCAGATTATCGCGCAGAGAGAGAGAGAAAGAAAAGAGATCCATAGATCGAAAATTTATCTCAAAATTAAGTCCTATCTGCCATTACCAAGCTTATCGTTTGCAATTCCTACGGTTGGATGCGTATAGATTATTTATTCGAAGGAACTCAGGGGCTGATCTGTTTTAATATCAACGATTTCCTGATAAATATATTACAACGGTTAAATTTTAGGGGATTTTAACATTCCATGTTTCTCCTCAGAATACATTAGGATACTCCACGTGCATTCTCGTATTACTTGGGTATATTAGATGAGTTCGATATTCCCTCCTGAATCAAGGGGGGTATCATTCTGCTTCAGAAAACCATTAGTGAGAGATCCGGGTAGGTCGCACAAGAAGTTTTCGGCCATGGCTGCTCTGTTCAAAAGAAGAAACAGATCAGATTCATTGCAGTAAAGCCTAGTCTGGCACTGGAGGATATGATAAACCGGGAAACTGTGGGCACACGATGAATTTATATCAAAATTTACTTCTCATGGGAGACGCTTATTTTCTATTATACTCAAAAATTTAACTGCTCCTGAACAGAGGACATTTAAATTTAGGCATTTGACCATTGCAAGACAACAGGAAATCAACCCATGTAAATAGCAGGGTCTGAAGAAACTTATCCAATGGCTACTGATAATTGCTTTTGGTCCCTACATGAAAAAGAGCAATACAATGATTTCTCAGACCTCGGCTCCCAGCAGTCTGCAGTAACTGAAGGCTCGAAAGAAATCGAGAGATCTCTGAGAAGAAAGAGAACCCAAAGGAAGCGAAAAGGTTCCGGTTAGAGTGTGTGCAGCAGATAAAGGGGTAGGATTAGGCTCTACTTCTATCAATGGCGGGCGAGACGGGGCTCTGTGAAAGGATTTGGATTAGGAATTTCATGGGTTTCCAGTAGTAACAGTAGTTGTTCTTAATTTTCTGGACTAGAAGTCTTTCTTCTTGCAATTCCCTTCTTCTACTATTCAGTATAAGCAGGAAAAGGCGCTCACTCTTCTGTTTGATAGCTGCCGTGCAGATTTAATGCGAAAATTACAATGTCCAATAGTTG
Source organism: Sonneratia caseolaris (assembly GCA_900006705.1). Lineage (NCBI taxonomy): Eukaryota > Viridiplantae > Streptophyta > Magnoliopsida > Myrtales > Lythraceae > Sonneratia > Sonneratia caseolaris. The sequence continues at coordinate 15,019 of CXYZ01005376.1, read as the reverse complement.
CTAGGACATTTGTAATTGGTCCGATCAGGTGAAACTGTTCTTGTCGTGTATGTGCCAGTCGAGACCTGCAGCTGAGCACGTGTGAAATGTGCCTGTGATTGCTGACACGTGAGACAGGATTATCTGCATACAGGCCACGAGGACCGTGACGTGGCACCTGCCAGCGAAGCCTACACACGCCAGGTGTCACCAATCACAGCCTGTAGAGCCTTATCCCTCGACCAGAAACGAAATCTCTTCATCATCCCAATATCCACAGCCGGAAAGTTCACATTCACTCATCCGATAAAGAACTGCTGACCCAACAATACACCATCGCTGAGGAACATTCATAATTACAGAAAGCTGTGAGCTTGATTTGTTGGTGTGGGTAAAATGGCTTCCACTTCCTGCTTCTTGCACCACCACGCTCTCACAACTCCTGCGAGGGCTTCATCCCCACGCTATGTGGCGAGCTCCAGGCCCACCCAGATAGTCTGCCGCGCCCAGAAGCAGGTCACCGGAGAGGAGGACATCGCCGTTGTTTCCCGCCGTTTGGCTCTGACTGTCCTCATTGGGGCTGGTGCTGCCGTGTCGAAGGTCTCCCCTGCTGACGCTGCCTATGGTGAAGCTGGTACATCCTTGTGTTGTTACTGGGGTCTGCTGCATANTGCTAGGACATTTGTAATTGGTCCGATCAGGTGAAACTGTTCTTGTCGTGTATGTGCCAGTCGAGACCTGCAGCTGAGCACGTGTGAAATGTGCCTGTGATTGCTGACACGTGAGACAGGATTATCTGCATACAGGCCACGAGGACCGTGACGTGGCACCTGCCAGCGAAGCCTACACACGCCAGGTGTCACCAATCACAGCCTGTAGAGCCTTATCCCTCGACCAGAAACGAAATCTCTTCATCATCCCAATATCCACAGCCGGAAAGTTCACATTCACTCATCCGATAAAGAACTGCTGACCCAACAATACACCATCGCTGAGGAACATTCATAATTACAGAAAGCTGTGAGCTTGATTTGTTGGTGTGGGTAAAATGGCTTCCACTTCCTGCTTCTTGCACCACCACGCTCTCACAACTCCTGCGAGGGCTTCATCCCCACGCTATGTGGCGAGCTCCAGGCCCACCCAGATAGTCTGCCGCGCCCAGAAGCAGGTCACCGGAGAGGAGGACATCGCCGTTGTTTCCCGCCGTTTGGCTCTGACTGTCCTCATTGGGGCTGGTGCTGCCGTGTCGAAGGTCTCCCCTGCTGACGCTGCCTATGGTGAAGCTGGTACATTCTTGTGTTGTTACTGGGGTCTGCTGCATACGCACCTTTTCAGCTACTTTCGACAGAAAATAGAAGAATGTGTTAAGGCACAGGCTCGTGATCTTATGCATTTGTCATTTCTGTGGTAGCCTAACCAATTATGAATAGACTGGACTTAAGAGTGGAATCAACGGATTTGTTACAGATCGAATCTCTTGGGTTGAATTTCTCGTAATTGGTTTGCTTGAATGTGTGATTCGTACACTGTGAAAGAATTGCTTCTTGATCAGTAGGGTGAAAGGAAGGTCTGTGTCAATGCGAGTGAAAGAAAAATCTTCACATTTATTTGCTTCTAGATTTTTCTGTACTGCATCATTTTATATACTAAACCACATCTGGATGAAGCAAACATGGGTGCATTTGATTTTCATAGGTCGAATTAAAGAATGCTAAAATACATGAGAATTCGGAAACAGAAGGCTCCTCAGTGTTTTAGCGGTATTGGAGTAAGTAGGTATTGGGATGGTAATGCTAATCTCAATATCTATTGCAGCTAACGTGTTTGGGAAGCCAAAGATGAACACCGACTTCTTACCCTATAATGGAGATGGGTTTAAGTTGAACATCCCATCAAAGTGGAACCCAAGTAAAGAGGTTGAGTACCCAGGCCAGGTGCTCAGATTTGAGGACAACTTCGACTCCACCAGCAATGTTTCCGTCATGGTGACATCGACCGACAAGAAGTCAATTACTGATTACGGCTCCCCTGAAGAGTTTCTGTTGAAGGTCATCTCATCTCTCTGATTTTCGTGGGCCAGCCACTCTTTGGAATTTTCTGTTACCAAAAGAGATTGGTTTTGCTCTTTGCAGGTGGACTACTTGCTAGGAAAGCAAGCATACTTTGGAAACACTGATGCTGAGGTAATATGATCAGACAGGAATCCTTTCTTATCTGAATAGCTGTCAATTGTTTATTCATATATTAAGACCTCGTGAATCAGATCTGCTAGTTGCTCTCTGCTAGAATTCCTTTCCTGGGTTCTAGTTTCAGAGAGAACTTTTCTATTTCTATGTTTCTCTTGAACGTGAAAACTTGGGTGGCATGAAGATTACAGGAGAAAAGGGTTGGTCACTAGGCAGGTTGATATATCAAGGATGCGGCAATTTCCAACAGTTCCTTGTTGACCATATGTATGTTCCATGGGCAGGGTGGCTTTGATTCTGGTGCGGTGGCAACTGCAAATATACTGGAGAGCTCGACTTCTAACCTTGGAGGGAAAGAGTACTACTTCTTGTCTGTCTTAACAAGGACTGCTGATGGAGATGAAGGTGGCAAGCACCAACTGATCACGGCTACTGTTAACAATGGGAAGTTATACATTTGCAAGGCTCAAGCTGGAGACAAGAGGTGGTTCAAGGGGGCAAGGAAGTTTGTGGAGAGCACTGCAAGCTCTTTCAGTCTTGCTTGAGCAAGCCTCTATGTTTATTGTACCTAGATCACTTGTGTGCATGTGGTTTCTACTATGATGGCCAAGGCTTTTCCGAGAAAGTTGTTGAATGCATAACTGAGAAATTGATTAAGGGACTGTTGGATAGATGTGGATACTGGGCGATGCTTAAGGTCACTTCAGCCACTTAAACATCTGCTTCTTGGTCGTGTTAGTCCTGTTGGTTGTGTTAACAACAAAAGCTCTCATGACCGAGCTCGGTGTATAGAACTTCACTTCTCGTGGAAAAAATAATTGATGTCTTTGACATTATAACATTTGGATACCCAGCATTGGATGTCAATGAGTTAATACCAGATTTCTTTCTCTTCATGAATGGAGAGACGCTGTAAAGGGATGTCATACTGGGTAATTGACCGATGAGTTCTTTCTGCGAACTGTCTGTGAAGATCAAGACAGATGACAAGAGAAATTACGCTGCAAAACAATTACGTGAGAAAAATAGGAATGTAGCCTCTATGACCTTTCACCGTGTCCATCAACCATTTATGGGGCAAATATCCAACATTGAATAGACAGGCACCAGAAATTACTCTAGAGCTAGTTGCTGTGGAAATAATGCTTTAAGTTTCAAATGCACGATTAATTTCACGTCATTCTTTCGGTTCTACAGTCTCTTTTACAGTAGCAGGGGACTTTTGACCTGTGTAATCCATGGGACTCCGTTTCGTTGTTGGACGTTTGCTGCCCTCCAAACTTGGACATTTTCATTTAGGCTAGCAACAGCCGCATCTCCTCTTTCCTGTCTTGCTCTAGTATTTAAAGATTGAGAATGTCAGAGAAACAATTATCCATTTAGAGGATGAGATATGCAACGTAGTTCTGCGCCCCTGTGCTCTTACGAGATAGGTTGTGCAGCTTATGCAGTAGACCACCGTAGAACAATGAAATGATACAAAGTTCAGTTTGCAACACAAGTACAATCCCCAAGTATTGTAATCGAAAAGTGCCATGACAACTTATATAGAGACTGCAGATAGGAGAAAATCAAGATAGATCATGGGGGTGAATCACTGCATTAAGTATCTGGATCACCACGTGTGGTAGGACAGAATTGGGCTGGTTGAACATCGACCCCTTCAAATACTGCCAATTTGAAAGTAGTACCTTGAGCTTCAATCACACTGATTTCAAGGCTATTGCACCTCAGTTCCATCTCCCGTACATCAGAGGGATGCGATGACCTCCTTATTGATCTTGCAAAGAATAGAGGCAAAAGCATCTGAAACGGATCTACTGTCCGTTTAAGGTCCAGAAACAGAATCGTCATCAATGGATTCAGGACACAAACTTGTATCAGAATGGAACTGCAGCATTCAACAACATTTTACTTGCATCATGGTCTTATACCGACATTTGCTACATCATGATTGCTCTTTTGGGTGGGTGAAGAGTAAGGAATTATGAAATGTGAGAAAACAAGCATAAAATAGTTCGTTGTGGACCGTATAAAAGTGAAATGATACGAAGTTCAGCATGCAGTATCAGTACAAAAGGACCATACCATATCTAAACTTATAGAGATTGCAAACAGGGGAAAACCAAGATACATAATTGGGTGACTCACTTCATCAATTATTTTGATCAACATGTGTTGTTGGACAAAAGCGAGTAGACTTCCCAGGCCGAACTCATTCCATTGCCTGCTTCAAATCCAGCTGATCTGAAAGTAACATCTTAACCTTCAATCACATCTACCAACATGAATTATAAACCCATGAATCATTTAAAAGAATACACACGTTGAGATCCTTCTCCGAGATAGGGGTTACCGATATATATCCACTGTAGCAATAGCATTGCGAGTATGGATGATTATCATATGATTTGCCAGCTGGCGAAGATGCACGTATAAGACCCATCACATTGACCGTCTAGCACGCTATGGAAAACGCTATGCAATCAATGTACTTCCATTTCTGTGTATGCCCCATCCTAGTGATACTGGCGCATACCCCTCATTTCTCAATGAGTCAGTATCACCATGGTGAAACCAAGACTGAGCGACTAGAAAGGCTGTGGCACCGTCCAGTCTTTGGAAGCTGATGTTGAAAGCCTGGAGATTGAGCGGGATTTTGTTCTGGCAACAGCCGGAGCGGGAGCAATAATCCAACTGGATGACATTGCTTCATTCTCGGCACTCAGACTTGCATCCCACTATAGCAGAATTTGTACTGCTTTCATATCCTCCCCTTCCTTCATATTCATTCCACAGTAGCAGAGCTTGTACTGTTCGTGAGAGCACTGTGGCCAGACCCAACCGCAGGGAAGATGTTCCTATCCATTGAAAAGGCGAAGTTGCTCCGTGACAGGCTTGGTGGCACGCTGGGATCTTCGGCTCCTACACTGTCAGTGCATTCTGCGTTCAAATAGGTTACAGAGAAGCTCACGTTGGTCCAACCATCGTCAGCATCATCGCTGTAACGATTGTAATTGTGACCCGGCAGCAAAGTATCTAGCAATGGAGGTATTCTTGTCTCTCAGGCACACCACCTCGTACCATTCATCCAAGAAGCAGCCAGTCCCGATGCCGAAGGGAGAGGGGATGGTAACATGCCCGCATCCGTCCGTACAGTTGGTCTTCGCCACTCGGAAGGCATGCTTTTCTGCTGCTGATGGCTTTACACCGAGCGAATTCAGAAGCAGAAGTACTTGAAGTACCAAGAACGTGATGATGGGAACCAGTTCTACGCCTCTTCATCTAGCCATCCCGCCTCGGGCACTCAAGATGTGCAATCTCTCTAGACTACTTTCCGCCTTTACATGAGTTTGAAGGATTATTATAAGAAACTATTTCCTACCCATAATCAATTCTAGATAGTGACCCATTTGATAGTGCCCAAATACAAGACCCATGCTTGACTTATACTTATTCATGTATTTCTGAACTGATGAAAATGATAGTGTAATAATTGGCATGCTGGCACAGTGAAATTTCCTCAAACATATCATTCATCATCATTGCGTCAGAGATACAGCAAAAAGGTGGGTGAGGAAATTGGAATCCAATGGATCATCCTCATAGAGGACGTGATCCCAAAAAGAATAGCCTCAGAGTCAGGAAAAAGAAAACGTGGGCAAGACAAAAATGATAACCACACATTGGAATTTGGACAGAAGAGAAGGCTTGGAGTACTTCGTACATAGTTAGGCTTTTGCAGTGTGACAAAACATCACAATGCAAGCACAGATTTCTGTTAATAAGGCTCACGGCTCCGGTATATGAATGGAGCATAAAGAGAACAATTCGGGTTTGTTTATTTTGTTACTCTCTGGACTTATGACATTTACAGCAAGACCTGGGGGAACATCTAATGGAGAGATTGTGATACCGTTCGATTAATTTTTCTTTGTGGGCCTCATGGTCTCTGTCGGCCTTGTGCCCAAGCAACTGAGGGGGCTTAGTTGCTGTCACGTTTATATAAGGTTAATCAAATGGGCATTGGCTTGAATCCAGTTCTCATGCGAGTCTGAGCAGTCATTGCAAACTGCTACTTCCTACCCATAATCAATTATACACACTAACTCATTTAAGAAGCTTGACCTGTACTTAACCATGTTTTTCAGGTTGATGAACTTGTTTGTCAGCGGGAATTGGCATAATGGCGCATGGAAATTTCCTTAAAATCAACATTGTGATTCATTCTTATTTATACCTCATAAAAATAATCACTTATGAATTGGGACTTTCCAAGTATAGAATAATTTGATTATAATAGTGAAATGATACAATGTTGAAATGCAAAATAAGTACATCCAGACTACTATAGCCGTAGAGGACTGACTGTGCCTAAAACTTAAAGTGGTAGCAGATAGGAGAGAGATCAAGATACAATCATAGGGAAAATCATTACAAAGTACTTAGCTCACCATGTGTTGGTGGACGTCAGCAGCGGGTAAACATCCATGCTCAAACTCGTACCTTCACCTGTTTTGGATCCCATTGATATGAAAGTAGCATCTTGAGTTTTGGTCATATCGATTTCGAAGCTCCCATACCTTTCTTTGTTCTTTAGCTCTTGCATGGTAGAGGGATGTGATGACTGCCTTATTGATTCCAACTCCCGTGCAACTTCTTTCATGGTGGGCCGTGTCCTTCCGTTAAGATTTAAGCATCTCTTTGCAAGGTGAGCGACTACAATGATCTCTCCTTTGTTTTCTTCATTTAGAACTCGACCATCAACAATGTCGAAGAGACAATCATCCTCCATTGAGAGGATGAAGTATGTGGCCAAACTTCTTCCCTCCTTTGCTCTAAGTGAAGAGATCGGCTTCTGCCCGGTCAAGAGCTCAACAAGAACCACTCCGAAGCTGTACACATCACTTTTATCCGTGAATTGGCATGACTGGAAGTACTCTGGATCTAAGTACCCGAAAGTTCCCTGCACCAATGTCGTCACATGAGTCTGATCGAGCGCCACCAATCTAGACGTTCCAAAGTCAGCAACTTTCGCTCTATACTTTTCATCTAAGAGTATATTTGTTGTCTTTATGTCCCGATGGTATATTGGAATAGATGCTGCAGAATGCAAATAGAAAAGAGCCCCGGCAACTTCAGAGGCGATTTGCAGGCGTATGTCCCATGGAATTGGAACTTCCTCGTTCGGGTCATGAAGATACTGATAGAGTGTCCCATTGGGAACAAACTCATACACTAGAAGAGGAACTTCAGTCTCCAAGCAACAGCCTAGTAGCTTCACCACATTCCTGTGATTGATTTGTGAGAGAATGGAAACCTCATTGATGAATTGTTCGACATTTCCCTCATCTGGCACTTTGGATTTCTTGATGGCAACAATTCTTCCATCGACCAGCATCCCCTTGTATACGGTCCCTTGGCCACCTTGGCCAAGTATCCTATTCCCATTGAAGTTATCGGTGGCCCTCTCTAGCTGCTTGGAACTGAACAACTTGCTTTTCTCAACGTTGCCTCTAGGTGAAGCCAGCTGTTGTTGCAGTAAAAGACCACCATTTTGTTTAAAGAACTCCTGTCTAAGCTTCATCTTCTTCCTTCTTTTGATTGTTTTGCATAGCCACCTCGCAGAGAGAAGGAAAAGTATTGCTCCAATGAATCCTCCTATGACTACAAGATGAGAAAATCAACAAAACGGATTCTGAAGCAAGAACTGAACGGTTAAAGCCATCAATTCATCCTTGTGCCAAAGGAAAATAAAGTTCTCGTCAAAAGAAACAAAAGCAAGTTTAACCAAAACTACTCTCACGTAATTTTGGCTGATCTCTACAAGTGTTACACTCTTGAATAGTATTTGCATGTTTTATTCTAAGCATGTTGCTGCTGACTCCTTTTTTCTCAAACTCAAAAAATTCTGTTTGTATACTTGACTGTGGATATCTACACTCTAGAATTTATCTAGAACAAATCAATCTAGTAACGACAAATGAATAATTTGGCTACGAGTTTGTCATGAAAGCATACCCATCATTGCCAATTTAACTGCTTTGCTTCCATCCTCACAATTATAGGACCCCATGGTATTCACGCATTTCCCCGTGCAGGAATTGAGCGTTGGATCTTGACATTCATCAATATCTATGAGCATGAAGATTACATCAATTGTGAGGGCATGTGTGGACAATTTTTCAACTTTACAAACTTTGTTTTGTAAAAAAAATGAAAATGAGGAACTGGAAGATTAAAATATGTCTATTCTGTAGAATGAAATGTTTTCTTCAAGGTAATTACCTTCTTCATTATTGATGTATACGGACATAAAAAGTTGCTTTCTTTTTAATCCTGTTTTTCATTAAACTAAATGGATTTTTTTCTATTACTCAAATTATTTCCTTGTTATAATTATAATT